>OU015745.1:48288465-48364786 GCA_907169655.1 Acomys percivali | reverse complement strand
CAATTCTGGAACAGATGAACCAATTCTATAAAGTTTTGAACTTTTTAAGCTAAAACTCATTTTGAAATGAAAAGACAGATTTCCCACTTCTAATGTGGTAATTAACTTAATAACAGGGATTAGTCTCCTACTGCTTAAAATAGAAATAGGTCATCAATTAAAAAAAAAAAAAAAAAAAAAAAAAAAAAAAAAAAAAAGGAAAGCTATTTGTCCTAGAATTTGCCATTTGGTTTTGGGAAACTGAAAAAGGTCAGAAAATATTTAACAGAGAAATTGATTACATTATGTTTTAAGCAAACATTCCTGAAGACATATTGCCTATGCTTGTGCATGGATGGCGGAGAAGCAACACTCTTCAGTCTGCTATGGGGGTTGGATCCTTCTGGCACAGCTCAGATATGGGCTTGGAACTTAGGGTCCATGTGGACTTTGTTGTTCTGTAGACTCTGCCTCGTTAATAAATACCTCTAATGACACCTTTATCCTGGCTCACCCTGATGCTTGTGCTAAGAGGGTATTTTCCAAATGTCAGGGGAAATGAGATTAAATTCTACACTACAACTCTAGCCAACCAATAGTATATATATGTAGAAAATCCATAAGCAAATGAGGGCACTAATCAATATAAACTACATTCGCGTTGCCAGGAATTAAGACAATCGTAAGATGCAAGCAGGCCCAGTAATCCTGAGAGAGTCCATGACAGATGAGCTTCCACTTAAGACAGGCACGTTTGGGTCACTTCTCAATCAGCTAAGACTTTACCCTGCAATTTACTGAAAACACTTGTGCTTTTTCCATCTACTCTTCAGTGATGCTTCAGATGGACTGCAGCTAACTTCAAGGCTGTTCAAATCTCAGTAGTATCACTTCACAGGGAATATAATGCAATACAGTCCAATGGCAAAGGAAACGCAAATCACTCCTAAACTCTAACAGCCAGGGTGGTCCAGAGCTGATTCACACTGACAACATGCTCTCTACAGAAAATGGCACATATGAACACTGCACCTGCTTCCTGACACACTGACTGCCGTGAGGGAGAGAGCAACAATACAATCTAAGACTCACCAACTATGTGGCTCCTCGCTGGAATTATTTTATTCTACATAGCCATCACTAAAATTGTCTCTTGAGTTTTTGTTTTACTTGGTTTGCTTACATAAGTCATACAAACAAACCTGCACACTACACAAATAAAGCAACATGGCAAAGACAGATTACATGAAAGTCTAAGGGTCATGGCAAGTAACCCTTCATTTGCTTCCCTAATTCTGAATTTGAGATTTGTCCCCTCCCTAATTTACTCTCACTCTGGTCTCAATCTGCTCACGCTGTTTCTCTGTAAACACCGTGTATTACATAAAACACTGCTTGATGCCTGTCACCCAGTGCACTGCCCTTCATGGGCAAGGCAGGCTTTAGACTGTAACTAGACAAATGCAAACTCCAGGTGCAGGAGGGGATCACGCTGTCCACTGTTGTAGGGTAATCGCAACCGCACCACAGCAGCGGGCAAGGAGGCATTACCTAGTTCACTGTCCAGCTCCTCGGTGTGTACCCCTTCTTCTCCAAAGGAAGAGCAGGAATGAGACAGAAAAGAGAAAGACAAATTCAGACACCGGCACCAAGAGAGAAACTCCCTTAGAAAACAGCAGCACAACCATCATCACAGTGTCCTTACCTGAATTGTGGTTTGTTTCGCTGGCTTTGGCTAGTAAACTCCTGACCTCAGTGTAAATCACAAAACGGTAGGAGCTGATATTGGCAAAATAATTAGACGGCTCATTTCCTTGCATGTCAAAATGTTCGTTGATTGGTTGTAAATGATGACAAATACCTTTGCGGTTTCCATGTTCTTAAGTGGGAAGTCACTTCTTATAGACCTTATTTGCAGCAAACAAAGCTGCGAGACCTTTCAATATCAGTCCTTTTAATCCTTCAATAAGCCTCTCATCACAGAAGCAATTACGCTCACAATTAGAGCATTACTTAACTTAAAAGTAATGCCGCTTGAAAAACGGAAAGTGAGGTCAAATTGAGAAAGGAGATTGTAAAATGTACCCAGGGCTAGAAAGATCAACTATGTCGTGGAGATATGTATTGACACTTGAAGCCTCCACTGAAGGAGGACTAAGCCAGGGTTCACTGTTGTTGTTTGTTTGTTTATTTACATAAGTTTTCTAAGCCAAGAGATTAAAAAATAGTCAAGTGAAAATGTGCTCAATTATTTCAGCCAGCAAAACAAGTCCAAATCCTTTCATTCTTGACCTCTTCTGGCTGCCAATGAAACAAGTTGGTTATCACTGAGATGAGGGCATGGTGCAGCACATAAAAATTCATTTTATTGCTAAAATCTCCCTGGCTACAAAGAGCAGGTGGCTGTTCCCTGCACAGGAAGGAAGCTGCTTGATTACAGAGGCAAGGGGGTTCAAACCTCTGTCCACAGCAGGGTACTGTCTACATTGTCTTAGGTACCAACCACTTCTCAGCTAGTCCTGGTCGCCAGTTTGAACTCGGGATCCCGACTCTGCCTCCTGGTGGAGACTACATACAGGGTTTCATGCCCTCCTGGCATGAACGGTCAGTTTTGACTAGCTTCCTTTTACTTTTAAAAAGAAAGTTATCAGATTTAAATAAACTCATTTGCAAAAATGACCATTTAAGATATTATGTAACGAGGTTTTGGGGGAAGGCTGGTTCATTTTTTTCCCCAGGGAGTATGTTCTAGCCACTGTGCTAGGGGGCTGTTAAGTCAGCACAGATCCAATGACTCTTTTGGAAGAAAAGACATACAAAGCTCAACAAAATCCCAATGAAATTAAGACCAGATTCCACTACCCAGGAGAGTGACTTGACCAAGGTCATGGAAATGGTATCTGAGCTGCAATGTGAAGGGTGCAGAAATGTCAACAGCAACAACAAAAAGAAATGACTAGAATGTAAGCTTTGTGAGAGCTGGATGCTTTGCTGTTGCGTTTCCTGGCCTATCTATCGGCAGGGCCTCCAATGTGTGTGTCACATAGAAGGTATTCAGCAGCTGTGGAGCATGTGACCACATCCTACAGTGAAAGCACTTGGTATGCAATTGTTAGGCAGCAACTCGGTGAGGTCTAGTGGGCGTGCAAAGCAAAGGGCAGGGTGGAAAAGAGCGAGGGTGGCTGGACGAGCAGGCTAGAACAGGCAGTTACTGAGCAACCAGAGAGCTACAAGCAGGGCAGTGAAGACAGCTTCACACTGACATGGAAAGAGCAAGACGAAACTGCTGAGAGCAGCAAAAGGAGACATGTGTGACCAGCTAGGTAGGGAAGAAACCAGAGAGTTCCAGAATCATTTAGGAAGCATGTGACTTGAGCTGGCTCGTGCATTAGAAACGGAGGTGAACAAAAGTGACAGATCAAAGGGACTTTTGAGTATACATGTAGCTATTCACTCTCAACTGACTTCGGGGAACACTAAGCACAGGTTGGTGAAGGGTCACAACGTTTCGGTTCTAGTTAATCTGAATATGAAATGTCTTTGAGATAACATGTTGGAACAAAGCCAGGCAACTAAAAACATTAACCTGGTAATAGAAAGCAAGGTCAAAACTGTAATGATACCAGACAAACATCAATGGCCAAAGGAGTCATTAATGTACTGTGGGTGCTCACTCAATTGAGGGAGGCACAGAAAGTGCAGCATCCTCACAATATTAACTGTGCTGCTAGGTAGGGAACTGCTGTGCTGCATCCTGTGTGGAGGTGAACCAGAGTATAAAGTCACGCAGGTTCAGTGTGTGCGAGCAGTAGTGCTTTCTTGGTCTGTGTCGTAGCAGCGAATTGCAAAGCAGGGCAGCTCTGCATTTACTTGCATCAGAACCACAAGCTGACACCTGTCATCATGTGATTACGTGTTTATACTGTCTGTGCACAGACATGTCATTCTGAATGGATAACATACACGATTCTAATGTTGAGATGAATTAGTGAATGAACCGCACTTGATATGGATGTATACTTGTGCTAAAGAAAATGTGACTCTAAGGAAATCAGCGATTCGGTAACAAAAGCATTCAATAACTCTTCTTAATGCATTTATCCCCACAGCATTTTTTCTCAATAAAAGGTTATGCAACCTTCTATCATCGAAATTATTATATATTTCCAACATATTTATAATGGATACTGACCCTGAAGATCCTATGTAATAAAAATGGATAAACTGCCTTCAAACTCGTTTCTTGTCAAAGAGATTAAGCTTGTCTCATGAAGTTGTACTAAAGTACTTTCTGAAGAATGCTTGTCATGCTCTCATGTCTGAAAACTGGTACTTATGTATCATATTAAACAGAATCCTCGGAGGCTCAGACAGCCACTACTCCCCGTGTGTCAAAAACAGATCTGATCATACCTAGTTCATTCTTTTTTTGGCTAAGGGAGAAAGCAATCAAAGTAAAATGAAAGCCTGGATTGTGCTTCTTAAATTAGAAAAAAAAAAACATATTTCTAATTGAACTTGTTCCAATAAACTTGAACATACAAATCTATTATTTATTTCATGTAATCTGTGGCCATACACAACAAGAAAATCTCAGAGTAGAAGGCTTTTAACTGTATAATATTTCATAATACTAGCTTGCATTTTCCAAATATCACATTTATATATATGCAACAATTCTGCACTACAGGATAAATTAATAAAGCTTTGTTATCTCAGAGGAAAATATGTTATTATATATGTCTATATACACATATATGTTATATATTATAATGCATATTATAATATGTATTAATATATTATTTTAATTATTCTACAATTAATACACAAATAATTATACTATGAATTCAAATGTGAGAATTGTATAATAAGCAGTGGCATGGATTCTAGTGTTAAAGAGAATATACTTGTGCTGTATTAATTTTTCTTCTGTTTTGAAGAAATAATTAGAAACTCCAAATACTTGAAATAATCTTTTTCAACAGAAATGTGTATAGTCAGAAGGAATGTTTGGAAGATGAAGAGGCAGCTCTAAGCCACACCTGCCTCTTTGAGGAACAGCTTTCCAAAAATTACAGCTGTATTTTACGCTATAAAGACATTCTCAACATGTCAAGATCTTCTTCCCATTGTTCCTAAACTGGACAAACAATAGAATTATGAGAAAAAAAAAAAAAAAAGAGCCGGGGTGGGCACAGGTCTGACTGTGTGCTCACCTAGAATACGCTGGTCTTGAGTTGGCGTAAGTGTTCCCGTTTGTGCAGTGTGTACAGTGCGGGACCTCTGCACACACGCTGCACAGACCAATCCTGGAACAGTCGCCTCCTCCTGACTTGGTGCCTCTGCCATCTCTGACTCACAACAGGGTAGGGCATCACCCGAGTCTAAGTGTTTCTGTGTCTGTGCAGGAAGAGCTCCTGACTATTTTATAAACCCCACTTAGGTACTTTGGAAAACATTCATCATTTTAAAAAAAGAAATAAAGAAAACCAACAACAACAACAACAAAAACAAGAGCCAAGAAATCACCTGATTTCTCCTCTGAAGGCTTTTATAGCACGGGTTAGGATCTAGTCCATTAGTATATGTGAAAGAGCAAACCATCTTTGTTTCTACAGTCCTAGAATCTTTTCCAAAGCCACGCCAAGGTTAAAAACCGAATTACCTTGAGAACAGTCTTTAGAAAATGTGTACATGTGACCAACCCCCCCAATCCGCGGGTCCTAACACCTCTTAGTTCTTACCATCATCTTCACATTCTTCCAGAGGCTTCTGCTGTTTGTTCAGGCACCGAGGGTCTAACCATGATGTTGTTTTTGTGTTATGGCTGAAATCCAGAGATAAAAACAAGAAATTTGTTTAAGAAGAAAGAATAACAACAAAGTACGAAGACAGAAGAATCACACTTTCGTATCTTCTCATGAACCAAAGAAAAGATGCATTCCAAAGTGCGGCCAAACTACTAGAGGGCCGGAGTTTGGGATGGTAATGGCCTAGGGTGAGTCTTAGAAGGATGCTTTCCTTTCTAAGATATAATCAATGAACTATTGAATGCTTAAACTATAATACTAGCTTTATTTCTGAGAACTAGATACAAGTGGCATGCTTAAGTCTATTACCATCTAGACTTATTCATCAGTCTTCACACTTGCCAAATAATAAATTTTAATGCAGTTTACATTTGTCTGTGACTTCAATTCTGAATACTGAAATTCACAAGCATGGCTGCTATGTCCCTCATCTGTCATATAAGCCCTTCCTAACAGTGTGAACCCCTCTATCACACAGAACCTCAAAACTACCGATACCCTTCACTCTCCACAGTACTCCTAACTTATAGACATTTAAGGAACTAATTAATTTACTTAGTGTGTGGGCATATCTGTGACACAGAATCTGTGTGAAGATCTAAGGACACTTTGCAGGAGTCAGTTCTCTCCTTCCATCAGCAGGGTCCCAAGAACAGAACTCAAGCGTCAGGCTTGGTGGTAAGTATGCTGAATGCTAAGTCACCCTAATGCTCACTAACTCAGGCTTTAAAGAGGTCAAAGGCAACCCAAATGACCTAATACAAATAGAATCCAGGCTACTGAGGGGGGGATGGAGGGAGGGAGGGAGGGAGGGAGAGAGAGGGAGAGGGAGAGAGAGAGAGAGAGAGAGAGAGAGAGAGAGAGAGAGAGAGAGAGAGAGAGAGAGCATATAGAGAGCATTCGAATCCTTTTTATACCAAGCTTAAATTGTGGGCTATCAACATAAGAGGCGTCACAGAGCTGCAAAGCATTGTGGATTCAGATATTGCTAATTATCAGAGAGAAAATTATGCCTATGCAAATGGATTTGCTACTTCATCCATGTTAAACAACAACAACAACAACAAATGAAAAATAATGCAGAAATTTTCATCATCACTCTGCTCAATGGGGCCACTTGCTGCCACTTTATATACTAGTTTATTTAATTCTCATAGTAACCCTTTGGGAAGTTAATGAGCAGTAAAGTTATTGCCCGCATTTTACAGAAGAGAAAAGTGGGAATATAAAGGTGCAATCTAAGGAAGGATGCTGCTGACACATGGCAGAAGATGGAAACGAAACCCCGGGTGCTGTGCGGCTGACTGAGGTGTGCACTCGTCTACACAGTCATCTGCAACACTACACTGGTCGCTGCTGGGAGGCAAGAGCAGGCATCATTTCAGAGGCAAAATTTTGTCTTAGTTGTGCTTCTGTTGCTGTGATAAAACACCATCACCAAAAGCAATTTGGGGAAGAAAGGGTTTATTTCATCTTACAGCTTGTAGTCCATCATCCAGAGAAGTCAGGTCTAGGGCTTAATGTAATAACTGATGCAAGAGCCATGGAAGAGCGCTGCTTACTGGCTTGCTCAGCTTGTTTTCTTAAATAACTCAGGACAAGCTGCCCAGGGGTGGTACCCCCCCTCCACTGGCTGAAACACCCACATCAATCGTTAATCAAGAAAATGTTCCACAGGCTTGCCTACAGGCAATCTAGTGCAGACATTTTTCTCAACTGAGTTTCTTTTACCAAATATGTTTGAGTTTGTGTCAAGATGACAAACAAAACAAAATAACAAAAGTGAAATTAACCCCTTGTAGACACACAAACACATAACTTATTTATCCACAATCTCCTTTCTTATTCATTCCTAGTAGGTCATATTAATAACAATATCACAGTATAAAACATTTTGGCTTTTGAAAGTCCCACAGTCTTTAAAAAGTCAAATAGTTTTAAAGTTCAGTCTCTTTAAAATATCCAAGTAATTTTTAAAGTTCAAGCCCTCTCTAAAATATCCAAATCCTCATTAAAACATCCAAACTCTCTCAAGAGTAAGAATAAAGAGTAAGTTACACACTTATTTCATAGAGGGAGAGCCAGAGTACAGTTATAATCAGGTCAAAGCAAACCCGAACTCTAATGTGGTAAATAACTCAGTGTCCAGTGTTTGGGACTCAAAACCTGGGCTTCAGGGGACTTACGCAGCAGCTCCACAGGACAGAGTTCCAGCTCTGGCATATAGAGAGAGCTCACACTCATCCCGCGGGCTCAGGCCAGCTCCACTCCACAGCTGCTGCTGTTCCATGGCCCTGGAATCTCGGAATGCTGGAGCTCCCACTGCATCTGCTGTGGCACCCTGACCGCTAAATCCCACTGGCCTCTCTTCAGGGACTCTGACAGCTGTCACATGATGCCAAACCTCAATTTCTCTCCCTGGCCCTTTAAATTCTGGGGCTTCTACTACAACTGAGGCTGCAACATCAGCAGTGACTTCTCCTGGCCCCTCACAGTGCCAAATCATGACCACTCCATACCTTCAAAGCCAGTATATACACCTGGAAAACCCATTCTTACCCATTACCAAGCTAGCTGGAATCATGAGGTACAGCCTTAGCCCCCTCTGGACCACAGCTTCTGTGTGCTGACCCTGGAGACTTACAATCCTCAGTGATGCTGACCTCTTCCTAAACACCACTAATTTCTCAGCTCCAGAATCACTCGTCCCAGTAAAGGAAAGGTTTCTTTTTGAGAGTGTTGGTCTCTTGTTAACCACAGCCAATTCTTCATCCCTAACTGACCAGCACCACAGGTTTTATATTAAAGTTACCTAAGGGTCCCAACAGAGTCCATAAGGGGCTTTCAAAGCAACTCTGAAGCATCATAAGCCAGGGCCTTCATTACCTCAACAGATCTCTGCATTCCTATCATCCAAGCTCCCGCAGAGCAGCCCACTGAGCTCTGAGTACTCAATAGCTTTTCCAGCTTCAAGTTCTGAAGTCTTTCCATAATCCTTTCAAGAATAATAGTCAGGTCTGTCACAACAATATCCCTCTATTAGTACCAATTTATATCTTAGCTACCTTTGTCTCTGTTCACTGTGATAAAACACCACAAACAAAAGCAACTGGTGGTGGTGGTGGGGGGGGGTGGTGGTGGTGGTGGTGGGGTGGTGGTGGGGGGCAGGTGGGGATTTGAAAGGGTTTATTTCATCTTATAGCTTATAGTAAATTATTCAGGAAAGTCAGGACAGGAACTCAAGGCAGGAACCGATAAAGAGGGGGGATAGCTACATACTTCCTACAGATCCTCATGTCACTACACAGAGGAATACAGTACTAGAGTCAATATACCTTTATCTTGATACTATCAATGGCAACACCTTTACAAAGCGGTCTTTATTTTATCATATAGGGTTTATCAGAACTCCATTTGCCTCTGCCTCCCGAGTTCTGGGATTAAAGGCGTGCACCACCACGCCTATCTTCTCTTTTGTATTATTAAGACTGTGTGTATGTGTGCATTTGTCTTCTTCCTTCCCTACCTTTTTGTTTTGTATTTAAAGACAGGATCTCACAATGCAGGTTAACCTCAATTTTACCCTTCTCCTGACAACTGCGGTTTTAGGTATACACCACCATGTTGGCTATTGGTTTTGCTCTTTAGACTGTTAATACAATACACTGTACAAGTTGAATTTTCTTTTTCATTATTTTTATTATTTTATTTTAAAGTCCTTAGGTTTTTTGCTGTTTGTTTTTGTTTTCAGTAGTAGAGTTTGAACCTGTGTTGTAGGCATACATGGCAAGCCTTCATTTGTATTCTCACTGGGGTAAGATTATACAATATTTTTCTTCTATTTTCTAAATAGTGTGTAGAAATGGTGCTTACTCTTATACGAGAGAGGGAGTTCTCTAGTGTGAAGCCATGGGGGCCAAAGATTTCTTTTTCAGGAGTTTAAAATTATAAACTAACTCTCCTAATAATTGTAGAGTTCCTCAAAAGACCCATGTCATACTAAATGAGCTAGTTTGTCTCCTGAATCACTAGTCCCTTTCATGTTTGTATGTCGATCTGTGCCCACAGTCCCTTAGAATCTTGCAGAAATCTTCAGGATTGGCAGTGATTCCCAGCTTGGCTAATAGTGGCAGATTTCTTTGTCTGTCTTATAGATATTCATCAGTTTTATTAAACTGTTGAAGAACTACCCATTCCAGGCATTTTCTCCAGGGTTCAATTCCACTGATGGCTGTCTTTACACTGCCCTATGATCTGCTGGGCTGGGGGGGGTGGGAGGGAGGCACAGACAGATAGTGTGTGAATTTGGGAGGATGGTGTTAAGATTCGGGTTTTCTTTTTTTTAACATGTGTTGGCCTTCACATATGCCAGCGCACCACATGCATGCAGACACCTGTGGAAGCCACAGGAGGACACTAGACCCTCTGAAATTGGAGTAACAAACAGTGAGTCATGATGTGGATGCTCAGAATGGAATCAGGGCCTCTGCAAGAGCAGCCAGGGTTTGTAGATGCAAGGCATCCCTTAATTGGAGTTTGACTCACTCTTCTTTCTTTAGGGTTCTTGAGATAAAAGCTTGACTGCACACCAAAGCTTTCTCTCCTTTTCTAAATGTGGTTAATACTACACATTTATTCGTGCCATTCACTGGGCTTTGTTCCACTCTGATATGCAATATTTTCATTTAATTTGATTTAATTTTTTTTCTCAAGTTGAGCACTAACAAGAAGATAATAAGTCTGAGGTCAGGATGGAATCAAAGAAAGACTCAGTCACAAAAATGGTCAAACCAAACAATTTCTTTTCATACTACTGTTTTGAGTTATTGATTTTCTTTAAAAAAAAATCTGGTGTTTTTTAAAACATGTTTTTTCTTACCTTATTAGATAATACTATAATGTTTAGCCTATTATGATTAACATTTTTATGATATGTTTTTTATATCTGTTTATGTTCAGCAAATTTCAACTTGTTACATCTGAAATAAGTTTTGCTGCATGTGATTAATTTCATATAATTACTGATAATCACTGACCATGTTCTTGCTTCCTGTTTCTTTTTCCAGCTTTTCTGTGGGCTACTAGATTTGCAAACTCCTTTCTCTTTATCTGTACTATTTTGATTGTGTACCCGGCTTTTGAAATGGCTGCTCTGGGTACGTCTTAGTTTGGGTTACTACCGCTGTAATGAAACACCATGACCAAAGTAACTTGAGGAGGAAAGCGTTTACTTTGCTTACAGTTCCATATAAGAGTTTATCATCAAAAGCAATGAGAGCAGGAACTCAAGCAGGGCAGGAACATGGAGGCAGGAGCTCATGCAGAGGCCATGGAAGAAGCTGTTTACTGGCTTGTTCTTGTGGATTGTTCATTCTTACAGAACGCAGGACTACCAGGCCAAGGGAGGGGCCAAGTCCACAGTGCGTTGTTTCTCTCCCCCATAAATTGTTAATTAAGAAAATGGCCTACAGGCTTGCCTGCCTACAGCCCAATTC
Organism: Acomys percivali; assembly: GCA_907169655.1. Taxonomy (NCBI): domain Eukaryota; kingdom Metazoa; phylum Chordata; class Mammalia; order Rodentia; family Muridae; genus Acomys; species Acomys percivali. The sequence continues at coordinate 48,353,502 of OU015745.1, read as the reverse complement.
TACGTATTTTCTCAATTGAGGTTCCATCCTCTCTGATGACTCTAGCATATGTCAAGCTGATATACAATTAGCCAGTACAGGGTATTACATGTAAATATTAAGGCCACATATCTTATGACATTTATATAATGCTTCATATATTTATATATCTTACTGCATTTATACATTCATATGTGTGTGTTACAAAATCTACTGGTGTTACTATTTTCTCTATTCAATTAAAATACAAAAACCTTATCTATATTTATATTCTTTTTTATTTATAATTAGGTTACTGGGTTTTTTTCCCTAAATTTCTGTGAAAGAATGTTGAACATTTTATTCCAATCCTCTTGAGTTAATTCAGAAAAATCAAAAGGAAAAGAAAAGTTTATCTTATTTATATGTACTTAAACTTTTTTTTTTTTTAATTATAGTTCCCTGCTGTTCTAGAACTCTCTTCTTCAGCTGTTCACTTTGGGTAGGCTTGCTGATGACTTCCTTTTCTACCTTTTGTTCATCCAAGTGCACCTTCACCTTAAAGGTCCTTTCAGTTTATGCAGACACTGAGTTATTTCTCCTCCCTCAGGGTCCAAATGGCTCTGCTCTACTTTCTAGTCTGGTAGTCCTCAATCTTCCTAATGCTCAATGCTGGGACCCTTTAACACAGTTCCTCATGTTGTGGTGACCAACAACCATGCAATTACTTTGTTGCTACTTCATAACCGTAATTTTGCTATGGTTATGAATCCTAATGTAAATATCTGATATGCAGGATACCTGATGTGCAGACCCTTAAAGGGGTCTCAACCCACGGGTTTAGAACCATTGTTCTAGTCTCTACCATGGAGGAAGAAGTGAACTGGTTGCTATGCTTGTATACATAAAGTGTTATTTCCCCTATTTAAGACTTTTGTGTTTACTTATGCTGGTTTGAATGAGGAGTAGCACCATAGGCTCATGGATTTGAACACTTGCGCTCAGGTGGTGGCTTTGCTTCGGGAGGTTCCAGAAGTTTTAGGACCTGAGGCCTTGCTGAAGCTGGGGAGCTTTGAGAGTTTATTGCTGAGCATCACTTGTAGTTTACTTTCTGTGTTCCTTATGTGACAAAATATATGGTCAGCCAGCTTCCTGCTCTGGCCACCTGCTACAGCGCCTTCCTGGCCATTACGGGTTCTCCCTCTGGAGCTGCAAGCAGAAAGAACACTCCCGTAAGCTGGTCTTGGGTATTTTATTACAGCAACAGAAAAGTAACTTGACTATGATGTTCATTTTCTTTGTATTTATCAAATTTGGGTTCATCTGGTTTCTTCAATCTGTAGTTTCCTGCTGCTAAATTTGGGAGACTTGCAAACATCAGTTCTTCAGTTTTCTCCCTCTGGGTCACTCATTGTCTTTCCCTAAGACTTTGATCATCAATGTTAGATGCTCTTTAATTGGCTTGAAAGTCTGTTTCTTTACTTCTCTCCCAGTTTGTGTTGTTCAGATTAGGTAACCTCCATTTTTCATCTCCACATTCAGTGTCTGCCCTCTCGTTCTGCCGAGTGCTGCTGGACCCATCTACCCACTCGACTGGTACATATATTTTTTTTTTTAAGTTCAAGGTTTTCCTTTTTATACTTTCTACTGTCTTGCTGAAACTTTCTATTTTCCTATTTGTTTCAAGTTTGCTTACAATTGATTAGTGAAGCATTTTTTAACGGCTATATGTACGTATGTATGTACTCACTCATTTATTCATTCATTCATTCATGCATGTATGCAACAAGATCTCTAAAAGTCACTCAGGCTAGCCCTAGATTTTCTATTCTCCTGCCCCAGCCTTCCCAGTGCTGGGACTTCCATACCTAACTACAGTGTGTGCTTATTAAATGTTGGACAATGCTAACATCTCTGTCATCTTGGTGTTGGTATCTGCTGACTGCTTTCACTTCACTTGAGATATTTCTGGCTCTTGCTATAAGATATTTGTTTGTCTGTCTACCAACCAATCATTATCTATTTGTGGCAATGGGGATTAAACTCAGGGCCTAACACATGCTAGGCAAATGCTCACTGAGCCCTTTTCATTTTTCAAGTTGGTATTAACATGCTGCTAAGGAAGGCCTTGAAATCCATTGCCCTAGTCACCAGAACCAGCTAGAAATGGCTTTTTAAATGAACCTAGATATTCAAAATATTATATTATGAAACTACGGATTTCACTAAACCTACTTTAGGTGGCTTACTATGGTACTGCTCCAGAGTGAAACAGTTAGTTGTGGGTGGGAGTCATGTCACTTTCAGTGACACTAGATCGGGAAGGGCATCCTTGTCATCCCTTCCCCTGTCATGTCCTCCAGCCCCCCCATTGGAAGAGGTTCATTCCAGCTACTGACCAGGCCTTGCCTGTGGGCTCTACAGTAGGACAATGATAAAGATCCTGCCTCACTTCTAAGCCTTTCTGGACAACACTCTAGAAGGGGACTGGTACTGCTCTTCCCGGGCAGAGGGGAGGCGCACAGTCTCCTCTAACAGTCCTTCCGCCCTCAGATGGGGAAAGGGCAGGCAGCGTTGTCTCTGCCTTCCTACAATCAATATTCCACCTCTACCCTGGCAAGCAGGTTTAGGCTGCCACCAGCATATTAAGGGGTGATAAGTAGGTTCCCTCCTCACCCTGGCTGATGGTTGCAAGGGTAGGACGCTGGTGTGTACTGTGTTGCTGTCTGGGCTGTAGGAGCTGTTCACCAAAACTTGTCTGGCTTGTACACTCCCCCCTTCCCTTCCCAGGCATTCAGCTGAGAAAGCCGGCTCTCATTAGGACCATCTGCTTCTCTATCTGCTAGGGTTTCTGGGTTGCCAGTTTCTTTTGCTCAAAGCCCAAGATAAATGAATTAAAAAGAGAACTCCACGAATGACCTACCCATGGCTCCCTTTGATGACATGTTTGAGACAGACTGTCTCACTGGCTCCTTTCAGACCTCTTACTTCAGATTTCTATACAATGCACAAGGTTTCTATGTTCTTCTGTCTTTAATGTTCTTAATTATAGTATTTTAGATTTTCCCCAAACTGTAAAACCAATCTAATATTTTATATTTCTTTAAACCTATAGAATACAAATTTATTTTAACTTGATATTCAATGCAAGATACTCTTAAGTTCTTTTCAGAATGAAAAAACTATTAAAAGTTTAGGTTGTTTTTTTTTTTTTTGGTCTGTTTGTGTGTGTGTGTGTGTGTGTGTGTGTGTGTGTGTGTGTGTGTGTGTAAAATTTAGGCTAACATATAAATGGCATGTGTGTATGTATGTTAATACATACTGATAGGCATTTATTAATTTTTAATCTTTTTAGTGCTGGGGATCAAATCTAGTCTTCACATTTATGAATGAGGACCTCTACCACCAAAATGTATCTCCAGGCTCAAAACAGAGCAAACAGTTAATACATATTGAAACAATAGCTGAAAAGCTGGTGTCATACATGTCAGAGCCACATTTGACATTAAAGCAATAAACTGGCCTCCTAAAAGCTCTATTAACTTCAGCTAGCTATAGTTTGGGGGCTAGTTAGCATACTGAACTTTCTTTTCTTTTCTTTTTTAATATCTTTACTTTTTTAATTTATGTGCATTGGTGTGAGGGTGTCAGATCTTGGAGTTATAGCTGTGAGCTACCATGTGGGTGCTGGGAATTGAACCCAGGTCCTTTGGAAGAGCAGGCAGTGCACTTAACCACTGAGCCATCTCTCCAGCCTTGAACTTTCTTTTCTAAAATTTATCAATTCAGTCCTTGGCAAAATTTTTGGTAGATTTTTATTTCCAAGAAAGCACATTTCACACATTGTTTGGTACTGGGAATGCCTCTATTATACTTTCCTTTCCTAATTCTTGCTAATGGACATAATTTCAAAGGCAATTTGTTACAGAATCTAACTATGATAATCTGAACTTAAAGGTGGTATCACTTTTCTTTTAGCAATGTTAAATTTCATCTGCATGATGAATATGTTAATGGAAGCAGTGATGGCTAAATACCAATCCAAGTACTGTATGCATCACTCTCTCTGACACTCAAGACAGGGTGGGTATGATACATTATATCCTTTTACAGATATGGAAGAGGTTCAAAGGAGTGCAAGGTTCCCAGGCTACACAGCTGAGAAGTGGAGAAAACAAAGGGCTGACCACTGTGCTGCTCCCATTGCTGTGTTTAATAAACACACGCCATTAACAAAATATATGCTATATAAGAAAACCTAAAACCCACAGAAATGTACACTATAGTTAGAAAACAAACCCTCACTTAGATGCATGCATACATTTTAGAAAGTTGAAGTGCTTCATATATTCTTTGGCAATGCATTCTTTTCCTGGTTCACTTAATAGTAGTCCATTTATGTGAGAATAATACATTTATATTTTGTTTGTGTAATGGGGATACAATTAGAGCACTGCACTGCTGCTTTAAAAGAATAAGTGCTCCCTTCGCCCTCCCTTTTATGATACATAATAAGTAGTGCATATTAGTGACAGCAGATTCAAAACATTGCATTGCAACATGCAGCTACTATTGGTCAGGAGAGTCAGATATATTTGGACTTTCAAGAACAGTTTCAATTATAGGAATTATATTAATTTTGTTTTTCTCTATTTCTGCAAATGTTACTTGTTAAAACTTTAATTACATACAATTTAAGCCTTTCATGTCTATTTGCTCTAAAATCCCTGTTCACCTATCTTGTATTATGCAATAAAATTGGCATATGTCAGTCCACAAACCAAAACGTAAGGTGTAAAGTTCTGAATGTTTTTCAAGAAACATAACAGAAAATCTGTAACTTTGAGTGAAGCAATGATTTCTTGCTACCACAATGGCACAATCCACAAAGGAAAAAAAGATAAACTAGATCAGTCAAGTTAAAAGCTCCTGAACTTTGAAAAGCAATGAAGAGTAACGCTTGAGAAAAACCATAATTACAGTAAATTATGTCCAGAATATATAAAGAAGCCTGAAAAATAAGTAGTAAGAAAACTAGACAGTTAAGGAAAATATGCCAAGAATTTACCATTTTAATGGCTAAGTATAATGGTTATTTTTTTTATCATTACATAACAAGATTCAGTTGTCTAACCTCTTCAAGAAATTGTAGACCTTATGTTGCTTAAAACCCTTCACACTGAGTAATTAAGGACCACATGGCTGAAAACAGTGCTTATGGGGAGCTTGTTTAATCTTAGAAAAGAATAACACTGCTGTGGGATCAGCTCTCTCAGGTTTAACTGACATCCAGGGCAGGGAAGAGAAGGAGGGAGAGAGTGAGGAGGGAATTTTCAGGTAGAGAGAATGGTATACTTTACTCTATAAAATAGACTTCTCCATTTTCGGTATAGGCCATCTCCCAGTTCTCGGGTAGAGGACCTAAATTATCCTCTGCAGAAAGAGGTAGGTACTGAGGGAACTTCTGCGAAGGGTCCGTGATGGGAGCAGCGAGGATGCTACTGTTCACAGGCGGGAGCGTTGCTTCTTGGAGAGTGTGCTGCTCGTCCTGGTCTCCAGAGTCGGCTGGAGAGAGAAAAACACCAAGCATGGGGCTGTTCAACAACACGTCACACCCTGGGAAATACACGATGAATAATCTACGTCCTTTCCCCACGCTCATTTGTGTTCCTAGGTCCTATTAACAAATATTAATTACGCATAATAATGGCTTTCATTATGGCATTTCCACCCATGTGTAAAATGCATTTGGATCATATTAACCCATTATCCTATCTTCTATCCTCTTTCATTAATCCCTTTTCTCTTCACACCAAGCCTTCCTTCTACTTGACTGCCCCACCTTCCAGTGACCCATGAGTTTCTCATCAGTGTATTTACAATAACTTATCTGCCTTGTCAGTGGCTACACCACTGAAGATTTTATGCCTCTGCCTCCTCAAATCAACCAGTAACTATGTATAAAGCATCCCAGGGTGTGGGACCTCTTGAGCTGCTTCCTCTTTTGTGGCAGCCCACTGCTAGGCTTAATCTTACAGAGCTCTTGAGCATGTAATCACAACTACTGAGAATTTAAGAGTGCGTCAGTGATGTCATGCCTAGAAGCTGGGGATCTCCACCACTCCCCCTTTTATTTCAGCTCTTACATTTTTTTCATCTCTTCCTCTACAATGCTCCCTGAGCCTCAGTGAGAGTGTTATAAATGTCTCACTTACAGCTAGGGATTTAACAATTATATTCCTGATGAACACAGCTACATTAAAATAAAATACATGCAAACCAAATTAAAGAACTCATCAAAAAGATCTATCATCCTGATCAAGGTGGCTTCATTTCAGAGGTCGAGGGATAATTCAGTCAGTAACTATAATATGTCATATTAATAGACTCAAAGACACTTGATCATTTCAAGAGAAGCAGCAAATGCCCAGTTCCAGCATCTATGTTTTTAAAACCCTTATTGTTTCCTAATTACTTGGTATCAACTATGGCTTCTGTTTCACTTGGGTAAACAGAGAATTAAAGTGACTGGCATGGTCAGGGATATAGCTGAGTAGAACAGCATATGCTTGCCACATGTAGAGCCTTGGATTCAATTTCTAGGACAGACGAAGTCATCCAACAAAAACAAAACAGCAAAATTTAAGAGAACAATTATCTTGAACATATCAAAGAAGAAACCAATTTATCAACATAAAACCCAAGGATTCTATACCAAGATATCCTAAAACAGATTTGAATTCTCCCTCTATTGAATATATTTGCTTTCCTGATTTGGGGGGTGCGGGGTGGGGGTGGAGGAGATCAAATTAAACACAAAGACTCCGTGCCATTTTAAAAATAGATTTCTGTATGTTATTAGAAGATTTTTTTGATAGATGCTGGCAAAGATCAAATACTGACAAATTAAGTTGGAAAGAATACAGAACTTTAGAATATGGAGACAGCTATGCCAGTGAGTCAGAACTGAGACGCCTCTGGGAAACCAAAGAGACTGTTCCTGTGAAAACTAAGACAGTTACCCTAGAACGGCATCATGTGGGTGGACTGATTTGACTTGGATCTTAAAGGAAGGCTCTTAGTGAATGTGTCTCCCTTGCCTCCGTATTAACCAGAAACATCAAGGATGATGTCATCAAAACAGCCATGAATAGCACTGTTGACATTTCTGCTGACTTTTTTAGAGAATGGTGATATTAAATGTCAATCTCCATGGGGCTTCAACACATAATATTAGGGACAGTCATTTTATGTCTCCCATAGTCATTTCCCCTGTAGACATTTCTGTGTAAATAGAATATGAGAGAAAACATTGATTCCCAAGCTCTCTGATGAACAGCCAGTGAATTCATCACATGAGAAGGAAGGTTCTCCAAAAGGTGGATGACAGAATGCCAAGCCTACAAAAGATGCTCTACCAGAACTGACTAGACTATCTATAGGACTTCCCTGGCCAACATTCCCTCCACCCCCTTATTCTGGTGCCATCATTAAAGCTCCAGTTGGGAGGCCATTTTATGTCTAGGTGGTTCAGATAAAATAGACACAAACCCAGTTATGGTTCCAAGACACACTCTTGGATTTAGGAATAATCCACCACTTTTACGTTTTCCATTGGTCCAGGAACAGGTGCATGTTGCAAGGCAAAGCAAAGAAGGTCAGGTGTCTCAGTTACATTTGTGTTGCTGTGATAAAACAGCAAGATCAAAGGCAGCTTGTGGAGGAAAAGGTTTATTTGTGCTTTCAGCCATTGTCCATCATGCAGAGAAGTCGGACAAGGACCTCAAGGCTGAAAGCTGGAGGCAGGAACTGAAGCACAGGGCACAAAGGAATGCTGCTTACTGGCTTGTTCCCTGAGGCTTATTCAGTCTTCCATCTTATACAATCCAGGATCACCTGCCCACGAGTGGCACTACTCCCAGAGAGCTGGACCCTCCCACATCAGTCATTAAGCAAGAAAATGCACTACAGACTTGCCTACAAGCAAAGCCTATTACGGAGGCATTTTCTTCTTATTTGACTCTAGCTTGTGTCATGTTGACCTAAAACTAACCAGCTCATCAGGTATAGAAATTTTGGTGGAACAACTGCAGCTTGCTGATGCTGTGATAACGGAGTAGACAGGTTTTTATAATTGCTATGCCAATGGCCGTTCTAACATGTCTTAGCAAGACCCACACAGAGAAAGACAGAGACAAAAGGTGGTGAACATTGCCTAAGACTCCCAGTGGAGCCTTTGAGGAAGTCATGTCTGAAACCAAGGCTGTCCTCAGGCTATTCAACTGCTTGTTTCCTCAAAGTCCCTTTCTTTCTCAAACCAGTGCAAATTAAGTTTTACAACATATCTAAACAAACAAACAAACAAACAAACAAACAAACAGATTAACAGAAATCTAGAAGAACAGAAAGGATCATCCTAAAATTACTAACAGATATCAATATAATCTGAGTTTATATAATAATGAGAAGATTCGTCCCTGACTTCACAGAAGTCAGCACACACTCATTTCTGAAATTCCTCTCCAAGTTTCACTTCTCATGCTGAAACATGCCCAGACCCACTACTAAACACTCGCCTGGCTCCTTGCTGCAAACAACACGATTGAGGTATATTTTTAAAGGGACTTTTTTTAAAAGAACCAAATTCAAGAAAACTCGGGTCATACATTAACCTTGTTTTCAGGCAGTTCTCTAAAGAATGTATGGATACAAAATAAAGTAGCAAGTGAGATGTTTAAAGTCTTAATTTTATGAACTCAGATCCTCAGTCTTGAGCAGCCAACACTTTTACTCACTGCTCCATTTTTCTAGTCCCAAAATTGTTTTCTTAAAGTTTTTGGTTGCCTAAATATGTGAGTAGTTTGCCCAATAGCATAATTCTACCCTCATTAAGTCCACATAAGAAGTATTTATGGTTCCTCTTAACTCTGTAATTCAGGGACCATTAGTTGAAGACTGTCCCACTACCTAGTGTCCAACCATCAGGGCTCTGATTAGTATCTGCTCATTGCTGAGTGTCTCTATCATCACATGTGGAGAGAAGACACAGGCTATGCCATTAGGATGTATGTGGCCATCATTCTCTTTGGGGTCCTGCTACAGATACTGAATGTTACACAGGCCTCATTATGGGGTACAACTTCTCCTAATGATCTAAGCAAGGGACAGCAGTGATCTCAGTCTATTTTTTTAATGTCCTGGTAAGTATCATTTTTAATGCACACACAGTACATTTGGATATGACTGCCATCACTCCAGCAAAGCCAGTCTAAAACAGAGCTAAGATCTCATTATGCCACTGTTGTTCAAGGAGCTGTTAGCTCAGAGCAGCTGATGGAGTGTAACTTAAGGAACTATGCAGTGCAAAACGCTGTGAAGCAACTTCCTTTACACATATATCACAGAAGGGGTAATGTTAATAATTTGAAAGCATCAGTGTGTATTAGTGTGTGACAGAGCATCAGTGCTATGAATTAGTATTTATTCTACATAGTCTGTATATATTGAGAATATCCTTTCACATGGAGAAATCAAGCTACCCCTCCCTTCTCTCCCTTCTCCTTTTCCTTTTATTTTCTTTCTCCACCCCACCCCACCCCCACCCCCAGATGCACACCTTGGAATCAGGCTTAGGACTTGCATGCTGGGCATGTGCTATACCATTGAGCTACCTTCCTAGCATAGGTCATTGTTCTGTAGCACGTGCTATTTGCCTTCTTTGTATTAAGGTGGGAGTTTAAAGAGCACAATCAGTTACCATTTGGCGTCTTTGTTTTTTGCATATAAACTAACAATGCGACTAAAGAGATCAATGGTGACCTTGGAACACATGTTGTTCTTAGATGCCAGAATTTCAATTGAGGATGATAAATAAGTCAGATTTTGAGACCTGGCTTCTTCCAATAAAGAGTTAAAACAGGAAACCCTTCAGTAACTGCAGCCACTACCATGAATTTGATCTTGCTTTCTACCAAGAATTCCCACCTTAACATCTACAAAGAGGCTGGGCGTGGTGGCACACAACTGTAATCCCAGCACTCAGGGAGGCAGAGGCAGGTGGATTGCTGTGAGTTTGAGGTCAGCCTGGTCTACAAAGCGAGTCCAGGACAGCCAAGGCTACAAAGAAAAACCCTGTCTTGAAAAAACAAAATAAAACAAAGAAAACATATATGTAGAAGACAGATAAAGGAACATGAGGCCCCAGGAGCCTACTTGGGGAACAATTCTGTTGTCTACTATCGACCACTCCTAGGGTCTGCACTAAAGGTCTATTCCTGGGGCCAATTCCTCAGGTTTACTCTTGTGAACTAGTCTTGGGAACCACTCCTGGAACTTAACTCTGGGGCCAACTCTTTTTTTTTGGGAGGGGTCACTCCTAGGGACTACTCTTGGGGTCCGCTCCCCAGGGACTACTTCTTGTTCTGATAGAACCGCTTCCCTGAATCTGACCTGCTAAGTCTTCTTTGCTGTGAGGTAGATTGTGATTAACTCTTCTTACCTACTGAACTCCCAAGACATTAAAAGATTAGATGTCTTTAAAAGAAATGGTAACACTTGTGCATAACATGTTTTCATTTTGGAGAAGACCGCTATAAACACATGAAGTATTCCCAAGGAATGGGAATATTAAATTAGTTTAATAAATTTCAAATCAGTTGAATTTAATAAAAGTATGAATAAGAATGGCAAATATCTTCTGGATATTGCAACTAAAGGTCAGCCACTGTCTATTCCATTCTAAATGAAGGAAAAATGAGTTTTCATAGAATCAAATTCTTAGAGAAAGATATTAGTGGTCAATGGTAGTCATTTTACACACAAATGATGCTACACATACTGTTTGGAAAAGAAGAGCCACCACAAGCCAAGGTAGAACACCTAAGAGCTCCTTCTTTTCCGAATCTTTCTTGAAAAAAGGTTGATCTACACTTTTGTGGTAATACAATTATCAAAACTCTTATTGCCACCTCTTAGGATTCTGAATTTAATGACTGGCAAAAGTTCTGAAGACCACAACAGGCTATAGACAGTATTGCACTATAACAACTTTTTCCTGAATATTCTATTAGGTTTTGGTGACTTAGGTAAGACACAGGCATACAAATCTCTTCATTTGCTGTGGCTAACCAGATAATGACAATTCTCAGACAGTAAAGGGAAACACAAATAGAGACAAAACAGAGGGAAACAAGATGAACTTCTAAGTCACACAACACACGAACAACTCCATATATGCTGGGTGTCTGTGTCGTGGTGTAAATTTGTACGATTATTTATTACATTTTGAGCTATGATATTCAGATCAAACTCACATACTGTGAAAAATATGCTACACTAACTGAGAATACACACTCCAGCCTCTGGGTCCTATAGTGCCCAGAGGCTTTGTCCTTTAACCATCTCTTTATAATATATACCATAACAGTAATCCATGCCATGTAATATAGCATTATAGGATTTTATATATTTAATTTCCATCATCCCCCCCTTTAGGGCATACAGTGAAATTTGTACAAGTTAACTGAAGGCCTGACATGTTTCCATCATATCTTTACTTAGGTGAGAAGGGGTTGCTGGTAGCTTACCAGCATAACCTCAAATGACAGTAACCTGATAAAACAGATTTTCATGTTTCAATTCATACTACATAACCATGATCATGCCTCATGATCCCCTCCTAGGCAAAAATAAATTAAAAAATAAAATAAATAAATAAATCAAGCAACAAAGTAAGGGACTTTTAAAACATATTGTAGTATTTTGAGGAGAAAGAAACCAGGTTGAAATTTCAAATATTTATTCCTAGTGCACTGAAGATTGTTGGGTGAAATCTAAAAACTCTCATGGACAAGCTCGGTACATAGACCAAGGAAAGACTGCCCCCCCCACCCCCTTTCCCAGCATCCTGTGGTCAGTCTTAATCTTGATAACTCCGAACACTGGTTGGAAACTTTCTGTATAGACCCTTACCTGTAAAGCTACTGTTCATTTCAGGAACATCCTCCTCCTCCTCATTCTCCGTGTGGACTATGCCAGCATTTTGCATATCATTGTAGGACTTTGTTCGCTTAGGGGTCGACTGCTTGGAGCCAGACTGAAGGCTGTGCAAGGCATCCGTTGTGATCACTTTCCCACTGACTGGCTGGCTGGGAGGTTTGGGTGTCCCATAATAGTTTCCTAGGTGATGGAGAGACACATTTGCATGTTTCAAAATGAATACTTTTTTTTTCAGCCGCAAGAATTCACATTCAAATCTCTTACAGCATTAAAAAAATGAAGCTGGAAAACTAGAACGTGTTGTATTTCATTTCTAGAATGGGTTAGCAAAGATGTCTTTTCTACCTAGCTAGTTGCAGCGTTACAGAAGGAAGGAAAGCCACATGGTTTTGACGCAAAGGAGCTAGTAGGGATAAAAACAAAAGTGGTTGTGCTGAATAGAAGCACTTCACTGCCGTTACATTTGAATTTGAATTGGTCATCTTTTTATACAGGCAACCACATAATGCTGAATCCGATTAGGAGTGAGCCTCACAGAAGATAAAAATTCATTACTGGCAACATCCTCCCAGGCCTCAAAGGTCGAGGTCTCCCTCTCTCTGTAAAGAGGGAACGGGGGCACTTCTGTTAAAGGAGGGCAGTGAGCACCACGTGGCACCTCTTAAACTGAATGGTAGAGTTGACTATAGGGGTGTCATGCCAGGTGGGAACAAATCTTTGCCAAGAGTCAAGAGAAAAATTGTTTCAAGGGTGCCCCCTGGGGGAAATCACTCTTCAATAATGGTCGATCTTCTGGACTTTGTCCATTCCTCCAAGCTTGGCGTAGGCCCCGCTCGTTTGTTACTCAATTATAAATGATTCATGAAGTGGATACTTTAGTATTTAGAAATTTGTATTTTATTTTCATTTGTGTGTTTGTTCATATGCGTGTATAGACACATATATACACATGTACGGAGTGTGATTTTATACATGTGTGCATGTACTAAGTACAAACCAGAGTAGTCAGCCTTAGGTAGCACTCCTTAGATGCCATCCATCTTGTTTTTTGAGACGGGGTTGCTCCTTCCTTGGCTTTTAGTTTTCTGATTCAGGTAGGCTAGCTGACCAGTGAACCCCTACCTACTCACCCCTCCACTCCAGCACTTAGAAGCACTCCCTATAACCCCCTACTTTTTTAAAAATGTGGGTTCTGGGGTTAAACTCAGGTCTTTATATTTACATGACAAGCAGTTTATCAACTAAGTATGTATATTTTAAATTTGGTATAAAAACTAAATTCTAACTAGTGAATTTAATTAATTTTCCAAATGAAAAACAATGTCTTGTAAGGCTTATTTTTTAACCGTCTTAAAAGGCAGTTTCAATAAGGAAAGTTAATCACGAACATCAAGTGCTCACTTTGACAGCCCTTATACTAGCATTTGGAATAATACGGAGAAGACATGTATGGGTCCTGAGCAAGGATGACACAAAGTCAACATTTTTCCTAAAAGCCTTATGACACATTATTTTATAAATCTACTCAAAACACATCCATCACATACATATGCACACATACTAAATAAAGTTATGCCACCCTGGGTGACAGTACTTACCCCAAAGCCACAGACTATCAACCAAAAACCCAGTGTCAGGCATAGGAAACCTCATTTTGAGTTGTTGTTCGTGGGATTCTAAGAGTCTCCCAAAACAATACAGACTACTGCCATGTTCCTTAGTTGCCTTCCACAACTTGAAGGTTAAAACAACCCATATTTTGGACAGAGGACTTGGAGGAATCTTCCCTGAGGACAGATTGCTCCAACTTGCATTCTCGCTTGTCAGCTTGCATAGCTCTCATATCTAAAGGTGCAATGCAAGTTGACAAGTGAGAAAAGCAGTCAATAATCCTACCTGGTTGAGAGCCAAAGAGCCACAACACTGATTGGCCTGGCAGGATATCCCCAGCGGTGCAATAGTGGTACTTTTATCCTGGAGGTAACCAATAGCTGTCTAATTGAACTTAAGGTCTTCTCAATAGGAAGACATTCATCACTGGTTCTATAAACCTAGCCAACTATTTGATGGCGGGAAAGGTCACAAACCCAAGAAGAAAATCTACTATCACCATTTTCCTAAACCAATATGATTTCTGGTTGCATTCTAAATATTTATCCTCATACCCACAAATAATGTGTAGCACCCACCCTGTGTCAGGGAAGCTTCTTTGTGTAGTAGAAGAAGGCTATTACAGTGGACTAAAACTGGTCAAAATGCCGAGAATAAACGACTGTGGGGTGTCCAACCCTAACTGATATAACACAACCTCTACACCTGAGGCTCAGAGAACACTGCAGACGACGGTGTGGAAAAACTGTGCGAACCAGAGGATCAGGACACTTGCTACAGGATAGTGCTTTCTGTTCATTACAGGGAAGCTGTGCCCATGAAGTCTCAATGATAGTGTTGTTTAAACAATATTAAGGTGGCTTAATGACAATACCAGTGGCCATGCTAATGTGGATAGGAAAGTTCACCAAAGCCCACCTTTAGATAAACAGCCACAGGCAATCTATGGCTGCTGAAAGCAGGAGAATCCATTTTCTATAGAGAGGAGCCCAAATGCTCAGCCCTAAACATGAATATATATGAGCAACACTAAATAGACTTAGTACTGTGTGTGTGTGTGTGTGTGTGTGTGTGTGTGTGTGTGTGTAACACAATAACTGAAGAAGTCATGAATGAGAGAGAGCCTGAGAGTCACAGAAGGAATTTAAGTGAGTTGGGAGGTATAAATGCAGTACTCATGCATAAAATGCTCAAAAACTTAAAAAAATTAAAACAGTTAATTAACATTAAAATAAAAATGTCAGTGAGTAGAAGAAATGATGACAGTGATAATTTCCTTCTACAAATTTATATTGAAAAGCAAGTGATTTGACATTGTCTTAAATGAAACTTTAAGGAGCATGTCCCAATATGAAAAAATTTGAGTACTTCATGACTAATCTAGATTTGGAATGCATATTTGATAATCAGTAGGGAAGGTTCACTGGCAAAGAATACATTTCCACCAAGCTTTCTTTTTAAACTATAATTATTTTTCTTTTTTCTTAATGTAATAGCTGCTTTTTTATATTGTGCTTTTATTGGTGGTGGTGATTACAGAGGCATAGTTTGGTTTAATGTAGCCCAGGCTAGGCTGGTCTACTGTCTCTGCTTCCTGGGGAAAGAACTGCCACTCATTTTATGCTTACTGAGATCCCAACTCGGGCTCCAAGCATATTAGCTAACCTACTAGCAACTAAGCTATATCTCCAACCCTACATTTTATTTTATTAAGATAGGAATATTTAATACTAATAATATTTTTAAAAGAAGAGACTTAAATTTTTAAAAATTGTGTGTAGGTGTATCTCTGCATGTATGTGCTATGCTTGTTTGTGTGGGTGCCTATGGGTCTAGTAGAGGGCACTGGATCCTCTGAAGCTGGAGTTTATAGATGGTTGGGATCTGCCAATAGGGTTCTGGGAACCAAATTCTGGTGATCTGGAAGAGCAGCAAGCACTCTCAACAACCAAGTCATCCCTCTAGACCAGATATGTGTTTCTTTACACTGTCTTTTGAATCAACAATTTTATGAGCACACATAAAATTAACGCTGGGCAGTGGTGGCACACACTTTATTCCTAGCACTCAGGAGGAAGAGGCAAACAAATCTCTGAGTTCAAGGCCAACTTGGTCTATAGAGAGTTTCAAGGCAGCCAGATCTATACAAAGAAACCCTGTCTTCAAAACAAACAAACAAAAAAAACAAAAAATTATTTTCTTTTGAGAGAGATGTAACAATCCGGGCCACCAGTGAACTCTGAACATACAAGTTGACATACACAGGAGCAGGGAGCTCAGCAGTTAAGAACACTTGATGCTCATACAGAGGAGCTAAGTTGCCAACAACATCCACATGTTGGCTCACAACCATCTGTACCTTCAGTTCCAGGGCATCTGACATCTTTCCTGACCTCCATGAGCACAGGCACGCATGTGGTACACATGTACAGGTAGACAAAACAATTATATGCATAAATATAAACAATTAAACTTAATAAAAAAACCCAGTGGGCAAAGGGTACCATGTTTAAACTTCGACTGGAGGTGACAGTGTCTGGCAAGGTCAAACTGGAGGCTTTGGTTAAGATGTAAGCTTCACCACAGAAAGTGAGCTATTATTCTCTTAAAAGGAAAAAAAAAAATCTTTTGGAGTCCCAAAATATAAGCAAAGAAGTTTGGAGGAAGAAGTTTGAAGGAAGGCATCCCATAGTGGTTTGGGGGCCAAACCCTGAAGCTAGGAAGATCTAGCATATGTAACAAAGAAACACTTGTCTTTCATTTCCACAAGGTCATGTAAAGACAATCCCATGATTTCTTTAAAGATATGCCTAGGCCAAGTGTGCCAACTTTTCACTAACTCAGGAGTGTTTCTGAAAGCAAGACTGCAGACTTAAATATAAATTTCTACAGTGAATTAAAGAAACAAACAGCAGAGATAAAGCACTACTAAATTTAATTTTAATTTTTCCCCATAACTAACATACCAAAAGGCCACACTCGTTTTAGAATTTGAAGGGGGTGGAAAGGTAAAGAATGGGACCCTGCGCTCTTAATTTACTAATTACTGTTGCTCAGTTTGGTTACATCCAACTGAAATCATGCTTATAAAACTATAATTTTAAAATGAATTTACCCTTTGATAGCCATGGTTTATAACATAAGTAAATGGCTAGGGAAATAAGGTTTCACATAATTTGACAAAATAACGTGTGGATTCTCCAGCAAGCACCTGTCCTCAGTTTCCAAGATAAAAACGACTAGCAGATTTGTTGACGCACCCCAACAAAACAGCCCACCTGTTCCTAAATGTTTCCCATGTCTAAAAAGCAGTCTTGGAGACAGATGACGTGCATCTTATCAGGCAAACCGCATGAAATTAAAACTTGTCAAACATCAATAGTGTAGTGTGGCTTACCATGACGAATGTGCGGGCCTCAGCAACACTTGGCACTGTACGTCATAAAGCTTGCGGGGACAGCCCCTAGTTCTAGCTCACCATTACCCAGAGGTCATTATTCTTCCCATTAAAAACAAAGCAAAACACTCGAGAACTTTCTGAGTTGCCATCCAGACAGCGGTGGAATGACACCACAGGATGATTTTGACAATAGTAGATTCTCAGGGGAATTTCGCAAACTGGAGGTGTTCAAACTGTACCATGCCTTTATTATTCAAATCTTTCCAATGTTCCTTTTTCCTTCATAGAAAACGTTTTATGTAGCAGTTTCTATATAAGGGGGTTCAAATTTTTACTTCAATGCTAGTTTGGTTTATTCCTCATATGCCACTTTGAAATAATCTGAATTAACATCAATTTAAAAAGACAAAATGTTTCTAATAGACACCAGTGCTCTGAAGACCATGAGAGAGACAATCTAGTAGGTGGAATCCCATAGCCTCCTCCTCCCATCCCTAGCAATGCTGCTGAGCACATGTATGTCGGAGCCAGCACTCCTTTCGAAGTCAGAGCTTCTACTGCTCTGCTAAAACACTCAACTGACAGCAGCTCGGGAAGGAAAGGGCTTATCTCATCTTACACTACCAAGTAACAGTGCATCCCTCAAGGGAGGGATGGAGAGGCAGGAACTGAAGCAGAGGCCACGGAAGAATGCTGCTTACTGGCTTGCTCAGCCGGTTTCCTTATAACTCAGGACCACCTGCCCTGTGTTGGCACCCATCCATGGACTGGACTCCCCCACATCAATCCTTATTCAAGAAAAATATACTACATCTATAGGCAATCTAATCTGAAGGAAACAGTCTCTCAATTGAGGCTTTTCTACTTAAGTAACTCTAGCTCAGTGGTCCTTAACCTTTCTAATGCTGTGACCCTTTTAATACACTTCCTCATGTGGTAGTGACTCAAAACCATACACCTATTCCATTGCTATGACATAACTATACTTTTGCTATTGCTATGAATCATAATGTAAATATCTGAAATGCAACCCCCAGAAGGGTCACAACCCACAGGTTGAGAACCACTGCTCTAGCTCATGCCAAGATGACAAAACAAACAACAACAATAACAACCAGGACAGTGCCCCAACACACTCAGGAGTCAAGGCTTTATGCAGAGAATGTCTGCCCTTTCTCTTTCCTTTGGTCTTGGCACACAAGCACTTTGGAACCAAACCCAGGTCAGTACTTTAGGGGTTTTGTGATGCGTTGGGCATAGGTAGAGGGATGGCATGGATAAAGGAAAACCTTCAATTTCCAAAAATCTCCAGAGTCTCTAAGTTGGCTTTTTGAAATAAATGATCTTGGCTGCCCCTGTGTGGGCCCTGGGCTTTTGGTCAACAAGAGATAGTCACCATTGTAGACTGTCTTTCCCATGTGACCGCAGGCAGGAGAGTCATGTACAGAGTCCTATAGTAACTCTGGGACTCTATTGCCTTGTATATACTGGCTGGAAATTTGAGATCCAAACTGCACCTTCCAAAAATCTCCACTGTATCAAGAATTTCCAATGTGATCATAAGTGGGCCAAGTCTAGGCAAGGTAGAAGCTACAGAGAACACACAGTCTGTGCAAGAGACTCTGTGTGAAGGACATAAATAATCCGAGGCACTGCAAATGATTTAAAAATTAATTAAGGTTTTTGCTTGGCAGGTTGCATAGTTTCCATGAGCCCAGAACCTGGCTGTCCCACCGTCTCCATGTTACCCAAACAGACACTTCCTGAGGTGCCTGGGCTTCAGCCCAAGTGGGAATGTGTTCTTCTTCCTCTCTGCTATTTTCAGAACAGGTTCTACAATAAAACTCAACAGGGGTGGTGGGTAAAGAGGGAAAGGGAAGTCAGAGAGAGAGAGAGAGAAAGGCAAAGCAGGTTTTAATTAACAGGCACAATCTATGACCATGACCAAAGCCAAAGAAAATACTTTCTAACTCACACTTATAAATTAATGAGGGCTGCAAATCAATTTTTAGAGCTCTATAAAATATTTAAGGAAGACTATACTACCCCTGGATTTTCAGCAAGAATGATTCAAGTGTGCTCAGCTTCTCACCTTACACAAAGTTATAATTTCATTTATATCCTTAGAGAGACTCTTTATTTGAAGCACTATGCTACATATTAGAAGTAAGATGTAAGGATATAAATCTTTTTAGATAGCAAATATCAGTGTTCTGAAACTTTCATGGACAGTCTAGGAACTCTAAATATAGATGCTAATCCCAGAAGTCAGGGTAGGCCTGATATTCAAGATTCTAACCAAGTAAGTACACAGGTGATTCCGCTGCACGCAGGGTCTCTATCTATAGACAGAGAAAACCATTCTTCCTTTTGTAGGAAAGGAACACAGAATAGCAGAAACGTCTCTTGTAGGGTGCCGCTGTTAGTTCAGCGTAAATGAGGAGGACACCTTTTCCTGCCCTTTAGAGGGGAAGCATCTGAAAATAAGCAGATGACCATAATCATAATGGTATTCCCTGGGCGAAATACAGATAAAGCACTTCCAGTGAGGGCAATATCAATCACAAGTGGATGAAGCTCCTTTCTCCTTTTGGAGGCAGTGTTTGTAAAATCTTCACTCTCTCGTACAAAGCACGTTCATGCGTACAGAACACATTAATAAACTCAGACATCCAGCACATCTGGTTTTGCCTTGGCCTCGGGGCCTTGGCTCTAGCCCTACCCATTCTCTCTCTCTCACTTTGACTCCACAGGGCTTCCTTCTAGAGCCCCGTAAAATGGTCCCTTCATCATCTCATGGCTCTTGTACCCATCCCTGTCTTTGTCCCTCATCCCCACTACCCCTTGTCCTCAGGACACTGCCTCTACTATCACAGGCTAGATCAAAGCTGCACTCCGTCCTGCTGTGTTAGCAGGGAAACGCAAAGCTGGTCCTTTTTAACATCTTTTGCTGTGTTTATCAAGCTGTTTGATTTAGCATTAACTCTTACTTCTGGGTTATAAATTCTATATGGCAGTCACCATGACTGTTTTTGTGCATGCCTGTGTTCTCTGAGGGCTGTCACAGTCTATAAGGAACATAGTGTCACTCAGTAATACTTTGTAGAACGTATAAAGGGACAAGCAGTGACAGCACACATAAATCCCAGCCTGGGATTGTCCTAGATACCTAGTACTGTGGATCCGGTTTTTAATGACATGACTCATGGCATTTCTTTCCACTCCATCAGTTATATCTGAGTAACATATAACTATACTACTTTGCCATGCATGTGTTGAGCACATTATGGTATCATTAAAAAAAAAAAACAAAACCCAAAACCAAAACCCAAAAACTTCCCATTACTTTCTCTCTACTATTCCTTTTCCCAAGTGCCCCACCCTACAGAAGTATATTTACATATAAAAAGGGTAATAAACCAACATCTATAATTAGATGTTCCTCTGTACCCATGACTTTGAGTATGAGACCTAAGAAGAGACAAGCTAGTATTTACAGTTTTCTTGCAGTAAAAGGAATCAGCAGTCTCATTTTTTAAATCAGAGATGAGAGTCATATTATTTCTAAATAATGCAGGCATCAAAACATAGGTCTATTTGTGGCCAACATCTACACACTCAACTCCAGAAATCTTTAAGGATCTCTGAGCAAGGAATTAAGCAAAAGTTTCCTAACTCCAGCCTTCAAATTCAGGGAAAAGCCAATGGCAGCACAGGTTGCACTTGGTTACTTTCATTATCAACAGAGAACATTCCACAGCTGAGTTCGCCAACTGAGCTTATCACAACAGAAGGCTCCCAGGGCCCGCCAAAAAGTAGGACTCCAGACGGTCTCATTTTCTTCAACGACAAACATGAACTCTCTTCACCCCACTTTATATCTCTGTCCCTCAAAAGTATACTGTTGGCAGCTGCTTTTCCGCAGATCTTCTAGGAAGTAAAAACAATCCCATTATTGAACACTGACATTCTCCCTTCTAATTAGCATGCAGAAATATGCAACCCATGACTCCAGTTTGAAATGTCACCCTGGCACTGCACTTTTATGCTGAAGGAAAACCTTTGCAATGCTCAGTGTATAATCAGTCTCTTCTACCCAGAGGCATTTGTAAAACAGGCATGTTCAGAACCAGCTCCACTGAATAGTTCATCCGTTGTAAACTCTCCCAGAGAAGCCCCAAGGGTGGGTGCAACAGCAGCAACCAGGATGGCAGAGCAAAACTGTCAGCAGGGAAAAACAAACAAACAAACAAAAAACCCAGTACCGACAGGGATAGTTCAGCTGATTTATTTCAAGTACTGTATCAAATAAATTAGCTTCAGTGCACAATTAGAAAGTTGGGCCAAGGAATTTCTTCTTATTTCTCTGATTTGCTTTGATACCTGTCTGTCCAGGAAAAGAGTGAGGAGCTGGTTTGAGCTGGTTCAAAATGTAAAGCTGACACACTCCACTAATATCTCCTATGTCTTGCAAGAGGGGACTGTTCAGAGTTCTACTCTGTTGGGAGCACATGCAGCTGTCAGTCAACAGTTACAGCTGGTGAGGGGACAGTTACATGACAGAGTCCTTGCCCACTCTCTAAACCCAGTCTGCATTGTACAGCATTTATTTCATTCTTTTTTTTTTTGAGACAGGGTTTCACTATGTAGTCCAGCCTACTCTAAAAATAGTGTTTCACCTTGCCCCTTCTCTGGATACTACAGCCACCTAGTGTTTATTATCTTAGCAAATGTTACCACCACAGATAGAGATAGAGACAGAGATACACACACACAGACACAGATGTAGATAAAGACAAGGGGTTGTCCTGGGAGGGTGACTGTCACTTATCTCTTCTTTCCTTCTGACAATAAACACTTGATCACCAAATCCAGCGCTTTGGTTGCATGGATATCTCTAGATTCAACCAACATCACTATTACCATCATCCATGCAGTTCACAGCTAACCAACACCAATTGTCAGATGAAGTGCACAGGAGAGTGGTGTGTGTGTGTGTATGTGTGTGTGTGTGTGTGTGTGTGTGTGTGTGTGTGCGCGTGCGCGTGTGTTTGTGTCCAAAAGGATAAGAGACATCAGATCTCCCTGGAACTGGAGTTATAGGCCATTGTGAGAGGTCTAACACGGATGCTGGGAACTTAACTCAGGCCCTCTGTAAGAAGAGTAATTACCTTTAACCAATGAGCCATCTCTCTAGCCTTGCTATATGAATTCACAGGAGTTGCAACAGCATGTACAAAACCTATGCAAACCCAAGCCAGAACAAAGGCCAGCCCAGAGATGTGAGTGGGGCACCTGGTCCTAACCCTAACTGTGAACCTACTGACATCTGTGAGCTGCTGAGAGGGAGAGGAGCTCCTGGGTAAGCTGACCACTCTGCAGGGGAAGCTCACACATCCAAGACTATGTTAGGTCCGTACAAATGGTCTTGAAGAACCTATGGGTTGGGGGAAGAACACAAAATTGTGTGGTAGGGAGGGTGGGACTAACCTGGGAAGAGCTGAGGGCAGGTATTGAGTATGATCAAAGTGCATTGCATGAAACTCTAAAAGATGTGATTAAAACAAAATAAAAAACAAAACCACAAAACCTCAACTATTCAGGGGCTTGGGAGATGACTCAGCATTAAGAGCACTTGCTGTTCTTGCAGAGGACCTTTAATTCTCTTTGAAGAATTTTTATTATGAATAAATAAAATTTTATTATAAATAAATAATGACACAGAAATAATACGTTGCTGTTTTTGCAGAGGACTCGAGCTCAGTTCCTAGCATCACCTGTAACACCAGGAGATCTGATGTCCTGTTCGGGACTCCATGGGCACCTGCACTCGGGCACATATGCACATACATATAATTAAAACCTAAAAAGTAAATCTAGAAAATAACACCAATTGTGCAGTCTGAAGAGCCCCAGTAGCTACCATATAGATAGTTGAAAGCACACTAAGTGAGGTGCACTGATCAAGGCTCTCACTGGTTTTGGAAAACAGAATGGTTGCTTCACTCTTCCTCTATAATCCATCATTGTAACCTCCTCTGTATTGAATATAGCCAGTCTGCTTTCAGGTCACACCTTGGGTGCCAATGACTGCACTCTGCAGCTGTTTCTCAGCAGTTTCTCAGACCTTCCACAAGCTGCGCCTTCTCTCAGCTGGAGATAGCACCTGCTATAGACCTGGGAGCATGCGGCAGGTGCCCTTTTGCAATGCACCTGACTTTTCTTGTGCAGTAGACCCTGGGAGGTTCTAGCCCATCATGAGATGGCTCTCTTCCCTTGTTCTGGCCTTCTAGTTCCGGGGTACCCATCTGAAGCTTCAGTCACAGTAATGGTGCCATAGCTACACTCATGACAGCCAATGAGAAAAGGAACCCGCTCTATCTATGTATAATTTGTCACATGAACATTGGAAAAAACTAAGTTTATTTTTTTTTCCATACTAAACTTCTCCTTAAATCCTAAGCTTTTCCTTTCATCCCAATTCCTCTAGCTGTGCCTCTAAAAATGAAAATGTTTGAGATGTACACTTGGGGACTAAGGCTCCCCAGACTCAAAGAATGACTGATTTCAGGTGACGACAATTCACTACCTTCTAACCAAAGAGGGTCACACTTGCTCTACAGATAGGACACCAAGTTATTAAATAGTCATCTAGACACAATGTCCTTTGTGTCTCCCTCAGCCTCTTTATATTCTTTATTGCAGTCTCAGACTGTAACCATTCAGCCCAGAGAGGCTACCCAGGCATATTCTCTTCCAGGATCCTAAGCCAAAATTAACAACCCCAGATCCCACAACAGTACTGCTATGTTTACAATTAGCCAATAATTAACACTTAGGTACTGTCACGGTGGCACACACCTGTAATCCTGGACTCAAGTGCCTGAGATAGGAGGATGGGTTTCATGCTAGCCTGAGCTACATAGTAAGATCAATATCTTAAACAAAGCATTGCCCTCCAATCCCATTAACTTCTAAACTGTCAAAGGTACATTCTGCATTTAGAGATGGAAAGTAATAGCAAGAGAATGTTCTTTTCCCCTCCAAAGAATATCAAAACAGACGCCTTGAGTGTTGTGATTTTCATTTGACCTCTAGTCACTGTCTGTAACATTGCTATCTTTACACAAAAGCCACATTGTCCTTAATAAAATAACGTCTTTCTATAAATTTATTAGTTCTTTGAGAATTTCTTGTGTCTTGATCCTATTTATCCCCCCCCACCAGCTCCTCCTGGATCCTTCCTCTACTTCCCTACATATTCAACGTTGTGTCCTTAACTTTTTATTGATTGATTGATTGACTAATTGATTTGATTTGTATAAGTGCTCTATCTGCATGTATCTGCATGTACACCTGCCTGCCAGAAGAGGACATCAGATCACATTATAGATGGTTGTGGGCCACCATGTGGCCCTCTGGAAGAGCAAACAGTGCTCATAATGACTCAGCCATCCCTCCATTCCCGTATCCCCAATTTTAAAAACCCACTGAGTCTCATTGGTACTGCACAAATATTCTTAGATATACGGCCTTCCACTGGCTCGTGCTCTGCCCACCAGGAGCGACACTCAAATCCGATTCTCCCTTTCCCAGCAGCTATCAATGGCGAAGAGCTCCTCAGCTAGGGGTGGAACTCTGTGCTCATTTCCCTTCTCCATGTTGAGATTTTTATCTGTCTTGAGCTTGTGCAGGTCTTGTATGTATGCTGGAACAAGCACTGAGAGTTTATATGTGCAATTTCCCTACTGTATCCAGAAAACACTGTTTCCTTCTAGTCACCCACCACTATGGGTATCTATAATCTTCCAGCCTGCTCTTCCGCAATGATCCCTGAGCCTTCTATTTTAAAAATGAGCAATCTGCAGTCTCTGCACCTTCACCACTTGTGGCTGTTTCTATGAACTGCCATCTACTACAAACAGGAGTTCCTCTCATGAGGGTTGAGAGACGCATTACTCTATGGGTTGGTCTAATACTATGTCCATTTAGCAAAAATAAAATGAGTAGGTTCTTTGCTAGGGGATCTGATATGCCTAGTAGGTTCTTTGCCTAGATAGTGGTGGCAGGTATGGGTTTCATTTTGAGAGGTGGGATTTAAATCCGATCAGAAAGCGGCTGGTTACTTACTGTTTACTCCCACAGTGGTACTTTAGCTATCAGTATGGGTAAGACTGCTGTCCTCCTCTGGTAGCAGAACAGCTTCCAGGACTATGAAAGCTACCCAGTATAGATGAAGCTTCCACGCGAGCAACAGTTTGATTTCTCTAGATTATCTGACTAAAGTGTCTCCATTACAGTTTTACCATCAAGTCTTAGAAGGAAACCAAAGGCATTGGCTATAGCTTGCCAATGTAACCCATGTACACAATATGTGTACGTAACCTAACTGGCCCCAAATTTCAAAACAGGTAGCCCATTCTAGGCACTGGGCTTTTTATCAGTCAGCTTATGGTGTCTGGTAGGGGCATCGTTACCTGGTTATAGGGTAATTCCACTTTAACTTTTTCATATATGTGCACGTATATACTTTAGGAAGCTTCTATAGTCGTAGGTCTCCATATGACTTTTTTGGAAGAACATTAGTGTTATTTACCTCTCTCCAATTCCCTCCTCTACCCTGTGCTACTATACCCAACCCCATATGTTAACCTTTCCTGTCCCATTATTACTCCTTAGCCCTGTACACCAGTAAGTTCTACTTCCCTCCCCGTGAAAGCTCTTCTCTTGGCCTCTTACTAATTTCCTGACATCAATGGATATCCTAAACAAAGCATGCATATCTGAAGATTCAAAACTAACATCCACAAATGAGAGAAAACATGTGATGTTTCTTTCTGGATCTAGGTTACTGCACTCAGAATGATTATTTCCAGCTCCATCTACTTACCTGTAATTCCATAATTTCACTTTTCTTAATAGCTAAGTAATATTTCATTGGTAAATATACTACATTTTATTATTTATCAAATCTTGATATACCGTTGGTAGGTATATATTTTTCTCTCCTTCCATTTTTTTAGATTTTTCAGTGGGAGGATTCAAATTTTAAAACTATGTTTTATGATTCTCTGAATTTCCTCAGTATGTGTTGTATGATGATGTCATCCTTCTCATTACTAATTTTGTTAATCTGGACCCTCTTTCTCTCTTATGGTCAATATGTCGAGCAAACTGCCAACCTTGTTATCTTTTCAAAGAACCAATTCTTTGTTTTATTCTTTATAATGTTCTGGGTTTCCCCACCTCCCTTTCCATTTTATTAATTTTAGTCCTGATTTTGATTATATTTTTGTCTTAGTTTGATTTTTTTAATTGCTGTGATAAAACATGGTCAAAAACAACTTGAGGAGGAAAAGACTTATTTCACCTTATAATTTACTGTCTATCATGAAGGAAAGTCAGGGCAGTGTTCAAGGCACAACCTGGAGTAGGAACAGAAGCAGAAACCACAGAGGGACACACTTCATTGGCTTGCTCAGTTGGCTTTCTTACACAACCTAGGACCACTTGCCCACCCACAGAAGGCTTGGCCCACCCACACAGGTCATTAATACAAGCCAATCTGATGAGGGACTTTCCTCAGTTGAGATTCTCTCTTCCCAAATGATCCTAGCTTGTGTAAGCAGACAAGAAACAAACCAGCACACTTCTTATCTACTGTTTTGGATTAAACAGTTCTGTTTTTTCCCAAGGTCTTTAATGGCCAAACAGTTAGTAGCTTGAGCTTTTCTCTTAGGATTGTCTATATATTCCATAGACTTTGATATGTTCTGTTTTCATTTTCATTCATTTCCTTCTTGATCACTCCCTTGACCCAACTGTCATATGGCAGTGTGTTGTATAATTTCCAAGAGTCTGTGTGCCTTCTGTAGTTTCTATCACTGTTGAAATCTGGCTTATTCTTTTATGGTCACACAGAATGCAGGGTGTGATTTCAATTGTTCTGTATTTGCTAAGACATGCTTCCAGTCAT
Source organism: Acomys percivali (assembly GCA_907169655.1). Classification (NCBI taxonomy): domain Eukaryota; kingdom Metazoa; phylum Chordata; class Mammalia; order Rodentia; family Muridae; genus Acomys; species Acomys percivali. The sequence goes on along the minus strand of OU015745.1, from coordinate 48,326,560 downwards.
AATATGTTGTCTATTTTGGAGAACGTTCCATGGGCTGCTGAGAAGAAAGTATATTTTTTAGTGTTTGGGTGGAATGGATAATCTGTTAGGGCCATTTGATTTATTATAGTCTTTAACTCAAGAGTTTCTTAGTACAGGCTTCGTATCCCCCACCCCTTATTTAACGACCAGTCTATTGGTGAGTGGAACAAAATCACCCACCATCACCATGTTGGATTCAATATACAGTTTTATATCTAATAGTGATTCTTTTATGAAATTGAGTACTCTTATATTTTGTGCATATGTGGTTAAAGTGTAATACCTGTTAGTGGATTAATACCTTGATGAGTTATGAATATTTCCTCTTATCTTTCGATTACCGTGTTTTCCGGTGTATAAGACTACAGAGTGTATAAGGCAACCCCTAATTTTTCCAGTTAAAATATAGTTTGGGGATATACTCGCCATGTAAGACTACCCCTCCTGGTCCTGCTCAAACTATGGCACCAGCCAAGGACAATACAGGCCGTAAACGTCAAACCCCTACCCAGATCTAGCCAATGGACAGGACATTCTCCACAGTTGAGTGGAGAGTGTGGTCCAACTTTCACATGAACTCTGGTGCCCCATATTTGACCACGTCCCCTGGATGGAGATGCCTGGTGGCACTCAGAGGAAGGATAGCAGGCTACCAAGAAGAGACTTGATACCCTATGATCATATACAGGGGGAGGAGGTCCCCCTCAGTCACAGTCATAGGGGAGGGGAGTAGGGGGAAAGTGGGATGGAGGGAGGAATGGGAGGATAGAAGGGATGGGATAACAATTTAGATGTAATATGAATAAATTAATAAAATATTTTTTAAAAAGACTACCCCTCTTCCAATACACACTCTATGCAGCAGACTCTGGCATGTGTCTATTTGCAGGCAGGACAGAGATAGCTAGGTGCTTTATTAAATGCCAGCAGACAGCCAGTGCCAGCCTACACTGCCCCTTTAAGGTGCATTCCACACTCAACCTGAAGATGTCGAATGGGTGGGTTCTGGTGGATAGCCACTCCATGCCCACGTTCTCCTTCTTGAGGTACAGGAAGATGTGTGCAGCTTGCTTGCTCCTCCCTGCTTCACACTCCCCAGACAGAGTGGGGAATTGGCTGTGGCACATGCCCGACCCCCCGCCCTGCCCCGGCCGCCACTATGCCCTGGACATACGAAGCAAGGGGAAGCAAGCTGCAGGTAAGCACCCAGTGTAGAAGACGAGCCTCTGACTTTGGCATGGACTTTTTTTGGGGGGGGAGGAGAGGGGGGAAGTTAAAAGTAGTCTTATATGCTGGAAAATATGGTAGTTGAAGTCAATTTCCACAAATATTAGAATAATTATTCTACTTGTTAATCAGTTCATATCTTTTCCCATCATTTCACCCTAAGGTAGTGTTTATCATCAATGGTGGGGCATGTTTCCTGGAGGCAGCAAAAAAAGATGTATACTATTTTCTAATCTATTGTTAGTCCATGTGTCTTTACCGGGGAGTTGAGACCATTAAGAGTTATTATTGAGCAATATGTATTAATTCCTGTTACTTTGTAATATTTTATTAGGCATCTTTTAATTAGTGTTCTATTCAAATTAAATTAAGTTCGAATAAGTTTATTTCCCATGTCTTCTTGGGCATGTTTAACCTCCTCTTACCATCTCCCCTGTACAGCTGGCTGAGGGACCATAAATTCCTTAAATCTGTTTTAATTATAGGAAAAACTTCCTTTGATATAACTGGTGATTCTGCCGAGTATAGTAAACTAGACTGGTATCTGTGGTATTTTATAACTCATCCAAGCACTTCAGGTTTTCATAGTTTCCACTGAAATTTGAGCTCCTCTCCTCTTCTTCATATATATATATATATATATATATATATATATATATATATATATATGTTTTTGTTCTGTATATTTACTATCTGACTGTTATGTGGAAAGTTTCTTTCTGGCTGTGTCTACTTGTTGTTCTGAATGCCTCTTACTTTTTGACAGGCATCTCCTTCCATAGATTAAGAAATTTTTCTTCTTTGATTTTGTTGGCAATATTTTCTGTGTCTTTGACCTGAGTCTCTTTTTATACCTGCTATTCCGAGGTACTTTTGTCTTTTTAGTGTCCTAGAGGTCCTTATATGATGTTGTGTTTGTTACTTTTGTTGTTTTTATTTAACACATTTTTCACTAAGTGATCCAATTCTTCTAGATTGTCTTAAGACCTAATATTCTCACTTTCTCTTGATCTACTCTATTGGTGGGTCTTTCCTCTGAATATTTTGTTTCAATTCCTAAAACTTTTACTTTGAGATTTATTTCATATTATTTCCTCTTGAGTTTCTCTTTATTAAATTCTATTTATACATCATGAATTACTTTATTTCATTCAACTATGTTATCTATTGTCTTGATTCCCATATTTACTCAGATCCTCTTTGAGGTTTTTAATTATTTTCTTGTTGTTATTTCAAAATCATTGTTGTATACATCATCTAAATTGCTTTTCTAAAGACAATTACTACAGGAATACTAATTTTTGGTGCTGATCTATCGTGTTGGTTATTGATATTGTTTGTGCTTTGGTGATAGGACCTAGTCAACCAGAGTTTTAAATCTCTGTTTACTGCTATAGCAATCTGTAGGGCTGTATGCCAGGAGATTATTGATCAGTCTCAGGAAAGTTTAGGGTTTAGTCCTTGGGCAACTCAGGGATGGTACTTGATGAGCCATTAGAGGTAATTCCAGTTCAGCTTAGGCTAGAGGTAATATCTGGGTATGAGAGAGCCTCTGTAGAAGTAGAGGGGAATCTTGGGGGAGCTGGGGCATAGGAAACCATGATTAGAATATATTGTAAGACATACATCTATTTTCAATTAAAAAACAAACAATCAAAGAATTCTGAATGACACTGCACTGTCATATTTTAATTAGTAATTAGTTTGGTTTGTGATGATGTCATAGACTTGAAAATATATAATAGCTGGGCATACCTTTAATCCCAGAACTTAGGAAGCAGAGGCAAGCAGATCTCTGTAAGTTTAAAGCCAGCCTGGTCTACAGAGCCAGTTTCAGGACAGTCTACATAGTGAGACCCTGGGGGTGAGGGGAGGAGAGAGAGGAAGAAGAGGAGGAGGGAGATTCTTACAGACAATCGTCAGGAGTCTGCTTAGGTCTATCCGTTGGGCAGGAGGCGTGAGTGCAATTGATAGTGTGAGCCTGCAGTCCCCTATCTGAAGAGTGGGGTATAAGGGCCAACACAAGACACATGATCCTCAGGCAGGGCAAGGGATTAAGTGGAGCTATAGCGGAGTCTAGGGTCCCTACCAGAAGGATATCTAGGAATGGGACATGTAGTACTCAGGCAAGTTTGGGGAACAGGTGGAGTCAGGCATCAGAGTGTAGGGTATGTCCCTGGAGAGGAGAAACTGGAGAGCAGACATGGGCATGAGTGGGTTTGGCAGCACCAGTCTGGAAAGGGGGCTAAGCAATGCACATGTGGTCCTCAGGCAGGGTGGGGCGGAGGCAGGTCCATAATTATCACTCTATTTACCTTTTGTTTTTAATCTTGATGTTCTCTTTGTGATTATCCAATACACATAAATTTTAAGAGTTGGAGAGATTATGAGTAAATTCGTAATTTAACCTAATTGTATCATATTATGCTATTCAGTCTCAAATAACAGCACTCCAAAGAACAATCAAGCTATAATATTGTTTTCATAAAATATAATGTTTTTAAAGACATATAAGCAGTCAACAAGTACATAAAAATACCTCAGTATCAGTCATCATCATAAATCTATACCATAATAAGGTATTGTCCTATTCCAGGGAGAGTGGCTATTACCATAAAGACCAAAAGCAGAACACAGCAAACCTGCAGGGGAAGGCCAATTCTTGAACAATTAATGTAAGCATATGTCCAGTAGGGAAAAATAAAACACAGAAATTTCTAAGAAATCTAGAAATAAAAATACCGTATGATTCATCAGTTCCTCTCCTGAGTACATATGTATATCTAATGTACATGCATGTGATATACATGTATATGTATATGATGTCTGAAGAGAAAACATTGTGTTGATCATTGTTCACAATGGTCAGCCCATGACATCATCCAGAGTCTGCTCAAGAAATGGATACATGAAGAAAACACAATTTATATGGATCGTGGTCTATGATTCACCAACAAAAAGTCATAAAAAATTGGGGCTAAGGATGTAGATCACCTAATATAGGACTTGGCCAGCATGCCAGAAGCCCTGGGTTGATTCTCCAGCACCTCAGAAAGCAGAAGTGGCTCTGCAGGCTGTAACCTCAGCACTGGAGAGCTGGAGGAAGAACGATGACAAGTTCAAGGTCATCCTCAGGTACATATTGAGTAGCATGGCAGCCTGGACTACATACGACTTACCTCAAAAACAAAAATAAAAACCTATCATTGGTGTCACTATGGATGAGCATGGAAGACATTAGGCTGGATAAATAAATCAGGACAGAAAGACAAATAACTCACGTTCTTACTTGCATATGCAAGACTCAATAGGAGAGAGGAGAGTACAACAGTAGCAGGGAGAGGCTGGGAAGAGTGTGTGAAGCAGGGGAGATGGTTACCAATAGCACGGATGCAATTAGCTAAGAGGAAGAATTTCTAATTTTCTATAGCATGACAGAATAACCGCGGCTGTCACCAATTAATTATATACTTCAAAACTGACAGTAAAAAGGATTCTGAGTATCCCCAACACAAAGGATCAGTGTTTGAAATGATGAGCATCACTTGTAGCCCAGCCTAGTGTCAAACTCATGACCTCCAGTTTCAGTGTCCCCCCAGCTCTGAGGCTCCAGGTGTATGTCAAGTGCCCTGGTCTGGTCCTCACATATGGATAAATATCAGGTTGTACCCTGTAAGCATAATTATGGGATGTCAATTTTAAAAGGAAGCATTTAAAATCAGCTATGAGAAAACACACACATAAAAAACTAGTTAGATAAATTATAATACAACCTCAAAGCCAAGTAAGGAAATATAATTTTTCCCCTATTTGGTAGTGACATTTCATTTATAGAAACTCACCCTATAGCTGTAGCTAATGTTCATGTTATTAAATACAGTAGTGTTCTGAGAGAGCAAAAATTACAAATATTTCTATTTTATTTTATTTTAATTTTATTAACTTATTCAGATTACAACTCAATTGTTATCCCATCACTTGTATTCTCCCATTCCTCCCTCCTTCCCGCTTTCACCCTATTCCCCTTCCCTAGGTCTAAGACCGAGGGGGACCTCCTCTCCCACTATATGGTCATAGGCTATCAAGTCTCTTCTTGGCAGTCTGCTTATTCTTTCTTTGAGTGCCCCAGGCCTCCCCCACAAGGGGAGGTGGTCAAATATGGGGCACTGGAGTTCATGTCTGAGTCAGTCCCTGCTCTACACATAACTGTGGAGACTGTCCTGTCCTTTGGGTAGATCAGAGTAGGGGTTTGGTGTTTCACAAATCTTCAAATCATTGAAAAAATTAACCCAAATGCTTACCCAGAGGGGAAAAAAACTAAATAAACTATGACACACTCATAAGAGTGATTTGAGAAAAGAAATCAAGACATCCTCTATTACTGAATTGCAAGGACCTCTTAAGACACAATAAGACATAGAACAAGGCATGAAAAGCATGCAGTGCACACAGTCCTGAGTGTACACAGGAATGTATGAACACACAACAAGGTGTACACATGCATGCATATTAATACTCAAATGAATTTCAAAGAAAAATCAGGAGCTCTGGTCATCAGTCACATTGTTCATCACACTAAATTCAAGTCAGGTAGGCAGCAGCCTGGCATAGGTAGGCGATACTCATCGCTGTTTCTTTATGAACTGTGTAAATACACTTCCAGGTAAAGCCATCTTCTGGTAAAAATGAAATTCCATTTCTTCCAAGATAAAAACAACAACTTCTCTAAGGTCATACTGAGATGACCTGTGAGTCAGTGAAGCAGTACATGTGACTACATCACAACACAAGACTTATGCCATGAAGGTTAATTGGTAAAAGAGAAAAACCACTTGCAAAGAGGGCTGTCAAGCCTTTCCACATCTTACTAGCATGAAACACATTAAGGTAAACCAGTCTCTTCTTTCTGCTTTAGACTCTGCCTGGACCCCTGCAGGTCCTGGGGATGCAGGGCAGGGCAGGGCAGGGCAGGGCAGGACAACAGGGCAGCTCACCTTCATAGGTGCCGACTTCCAACAGGGTCCCGCTCTGCTCAAGGTCCAAGAACTCCTTCACAGTCAGAAAGCTGTAATCCACGCCAGGCACTTCTCCTTCTCTGGGAGATCGGGTTGTGCCTGCAGCAGAAAAGACAAAAGCCCAGGATGCCATCAGACCATCAGAACAGGGAGTTCCAACCTGAGTAATTAAACAAACCTGCTCAGTAAGCTGGCATGCCTACAACTCAAGCAGGGGCCCGTGAAAAGCAGCTTTCTAACACAACAATTCCTCCCCATTCCCACCAGCAGGGGAAAGGAAAAATAGGTAAGCTTTAGCATTTTTGTTTATTTTTAATGAAGCAAGCAAAGGAAAACTTGAATTCAATGCTACATGGGCAATGTTCACAGTTATCAGGTTTCGGGACTCTAGGAAGTGCTACAAAGTTATCTACCCTGAGTTCAGAGCCCAAAGGGTTGAAATGCTTGTTCTCAACCCATCTGGCCTTTGAAGAAAATGACAACCATTGCATAGGCTCAGCAGCGCAGAGATCCAACTGCCCAATCTGTGCTTGGACATCAACCAGGGATTAAACTGCTGCTTCTCTCCAGGTAATTACTATGCTCCGTAAAACGTGGACACCCATGCGCTCCGAGGACAGAGAAAGAACACTGTGTATGAAAGGAAAACTCCCCCTGAATTAATCTGTTCACACTCTCAATGGCTAATCAATGTATCCATTACTCTTAGAAAACGACACGGGCCACAGAGAGGATTTAAGACATTCTGCCCAGGCTCTGAACTGTAAAGCTATCTATCACATTTCAGCACTGTCAACCAAAGAAGGAAGCAACAAGGGGGATGTGGTTCACGTATATGCCAAAAAAAAAAAAAAAAAAAAGAGAGAGAGAGAAAATAAAGATGCAATCTCACGGTATGTCTTGGGAAGCTGACGTTAATATTAGGAGAAACAAAACCGGAGCTATACAATATGACTTCTGACCCTATGTCAACCTTGCCAGCCTACAACTAGGGAAGAAGACTAAGCTGTGTTCACAAGGCATCATCAATGGTGGTGATTTAAGGTCTGTAATTGTAGAGCAATTAAATAAGCAACTGTATGTGAGCCACAGTTCTAATACCCAGAGTACTGTACATAACACTCTTAACTGTGTATAAGATAGCGTCGACATGCATAGTCTGTGTAGCTTACCTATAAGTTCCACAGGTGGAAACCCTTACTGACTGCTGCATACCTTGATCAAGCTGAATCCATCCCTCAGTGCACCCAAAATTTAAAATACTTAAAATTCAAATGTCTTACAAGATAGCCCCAATTCTTCCACAGAAGGGGACAACTTATACACACACGTACACGGATACATATTTGTATAATTACAAACTGTATAGTGGAATTGGAAGTGTAAGACTCTATAAACTCATTTAATTCTAATAAAATAATTCTAATAAAGTAGAACAATTACTGACTGCAAGTATTATCCGGCACATGCCTTTCAGGCAAAAAGGCTGCTGAGGGGCACCCAGGACCTTCCTTCTATACTTTGCTGGCCTGGTCCCCTGAGTGGATACGGGGTAGTGCACTGTCTTTAAACTTCTATCCCATTGATCACAGGCTAGGATCATTAATGCTTGCTTAGCATGTTCCATCCCCAGAAAGGCAAAACAAACAAACAAATTGAGATACCAGCACACAGTTTGTACTTGAGAGAATAAAGAGGAAGCAGTGTATACCACTGGAGAGCAAAGGTCTGGATGGGAAGGACAGATTCATCGTCTGGCTCTCTACTTACAGTCTTAGGCATGCCCTTAGTTCCTATTACTTCTCAGTGTCCTCTTAGCAAGACAGGGCAGACAACAGTTCTTACACCACAGGCTTGCTGAACAAGTCTGCCAAGCTAATACTTCCAGTCGGTAATTGTTAGTGAGTATTGTTTTTATTTTGTTAGAATTACATGAGTTTACAGAGTATTATACTTCCAACTCCACTATAACCCTTTGTAATTATACAAAAATGTATACATGTATGTATGAATACAAATGCCATTGTCTGTATCAATTACTTAGTATTTTCTGAGGTCTCAATGCATGCCAAGTAATGACAAAAGCACAAAGAAAGCATTCGTAAATAAAGCAAAGTTCTTTTTTCTTAAAGATTTATTTACTTATTTATTTTATGTATACGAGTGTGTCCCATCTGCATGTACACTTGCCTGCCAGAAGAGGGCATCAGATCCCAGTATAGGTGGTTGGGAGCCACCATATGGGTGTTGGGAATTAAACTCAGGACTTCTGGTAGAGCAAATGGTGCTCTTAACCACTGAGCCGTCTCTCCAAGTCTCAGCAAAGTTCTTGCTATAACAAAACCTGCCATTTTACTGTGAGACAACAAAACAAAACAAAACAAAACACAAAACCAACAACAAGAACAAAAAACCCCCGCATGTGTGTGCAGAAGCGCAGAGTGTTATTTTACTTAAAAAGAATGTTCTAGAAAGCATCCTAGTGCCATGTAGCCTAGAAGGCTGGGATGAGGAAGGAGGCAAGCTAAGAAGTAGAAAAGCAACTGGAGATTGGGAACCAGGAAAAGCCTGGCTTCTGCAAGGTGTCAAAGATGTTTCACAGGCTGGGGGTGTGTGGGTGTGTGTGTGTGGGGGGGGGAGCAAGCTAGAGGCTTTGGTGTGGGCGTGGCTTGGCGAGCCGGAGAATGGCAAGAAGGGACAGTAGCTCTGTAACAGACAGGAACCAGTTGAAGATGAAAGCAAGAGGCTTCAGAACGGGGCCAGTGGAAACGCGTCACTTTTATACTCTGAAGGAAGACAGGAAGCCACTGGACGGTTAAAGCATGGCAGGGGCTTGACTCAACATTTAGTTCTGAAAGATCTTTGGCTTTACAGAGAGCTGGCTACGGGTAGAGTAGGGGAAGTGAGCACGGAAAGCAGGATGACAAATCAGGGACAGTCACAGCGTCCAAGACAGAGAGGATCAGAGAACAGGAGGTACAGGGGATAAGCAACAGTCAGAGTTCTACTATGAAACACGTTTATCTTAAACCACTATAGCACAGACTATTAAAAGCATAACAACTCAGGGCTGCAGAGATTGCTCAACAGGATAAGAGCAATGCCTGTTTTTCCTGAGAACTCAGGTTTGATTCTCAGCACGCACACAGTAGCCACTAACAACTGGCTGTGACTCCAGTGACGGGGACTGATGCCCCCTTGTGGCCTCTGTGTGCATTTCACACACACGCTGACCAGACATGCATGCAGGCAAACCACCAGTGTACATAAAAATGAAGCATGGAGCGGGGAGGGTATATATAACTCATCACGTCACGCTGTTACTGGAAATCTCAGGGCCAAAACCTGGGTTTGGAAGCTCCAATAAGCTAGATTGACAAGGCGTTCTCCATATATCAAAAAGACACGGAGTCAAGAAAAGCAGAGAAAGAAGGCAACTCAGCGTAGGCACGCTGAGAAGAAGAGCAAGTAGAGAGGGCTGATAATCCATCTTCAGGGTGCTGCCCTGAGGGGTAGGTTAACACAGAGCACAAAAGGTCTGCATAGCTAAGCAGCTCTAGTCAGGGTGTGATGCTGCCCATCACTGTCCAGTCTATCTCACAGAGTGATCCGATGAGCAGTCAGGACTATGTGGAATCCTATGGGGGTTGGGGGGGGGGGGAGGTAAGTTTCTCCTTCGGCTGGTACTAGGATGCCAGCCTTTTCCTTCCCCCAGCATGAGGTTTCCAGGGAACATTTAGGTTTTGGGGGGCCCATTGTTTCAATCGTCTGATGATACAAGGGTCTCTCTTTTAAATATCCCCTCTCCTGCCAGGAAGGCGATGTCATTAATAAAAATTAAGATCATGAAATAAATTGTTGCACGGGGGAAGGCCAAAGGCCCACCTCAGTCATGTTCAATTTGAGATTAGACACTTTGGTGCAGAGGAGGAAGAGTGGCCTTATGAATCTCAAGGTCCAGTGGAGACTGAGACATTAGGAGGGGTCAGTTAGCAAGCCAGGGGCACCTGAAAGCAAACTAGTGAGAAAGAGAACCCGAGGAGAGTGTGTAGAAGCACTGGCTGGGCGGGAAGACCCACTTCCTACACTAGGAATGGGAGGAAGATTCTGGAATACAGCTGAGCAGGAATCGGGGAGGAAGAAGCAAAAGAGGGTGAGGTCCAGAAGCCAAGAGAAAAAGTTGTTTGGTCAGCAACTTGTAACACGCCAGTAGCCAACGTGATCCTGGGAAATCCCAGTGTGGTGCAGGAAGAGGAGCTTTCCGGACAGGCTGTGAGAGGATCTGCTTTAAGTCTGTTCCTAGGGCAAACTCACACTCAGCCTCCATCCTCCGATTCCATCAACCTAGTCCATTCAAAGGACAAGGAGAAAATAAAACCAAACAAAGGATTTCTAGAGTCTTCAATGTCTTCCTAGACTAGGGAGTGCTGCTTTCCCTCAGCCTGCTCTAGCTCGTATTTGCCGAGTCTTTTTACATCCAATTTGTCAGATTTACTTTAAAGACAACAGTCACCCCTGGGTCTTAATTTCCTGAAAGGATTAGAAATAATCAAGAATTTCAAAAATTACATTTTATGAGAAAAGTGAAACTACGAGAGACACTGTCTTCCTAAGAAAACAAATCTGCTTCAAACAGCTTTAGAGCTGCAGGGAGGAGGCTGGAAGGCGGGTGAGTCTCCACCCATTGGACGCACAGGGCTTATTACCCAGAAGAAACCTGTCCCTGCTATAGGCTACCAAGAGGGTTACTCCCAGGGATGCTCTGAGCAACCCACTCTGGGTCTGGGCCAACTTCCCAAGATCCATTCAGAGAGGACACTGGGGGAGAAAGGCCACAGGGAGGGGCCCCGCCTCTTCTTTTCTTGTAACAGAATGACAGGCTGCTGGCTGGACACACGCCTGACAGATGGCATTTCAAAGGGATTTCGGGAGCCATCTGGGGTGGGTACAATTATTACAAACCGTGCTTCTAACAAAGCCAGAAGGGTTACTTCCTGAAAGAAGAGAAGTAAAACAAATTCTATCATGTTAGGAAGACACATAAAAATATAGCAGGCTAACAAACTCGGGTTTTCTGCAGCCTAAAATGCTACCTTCTGTTTGTCGAGTCGGAAACCAGGCCAGCAATATCTTCCAGTTATTAGCTTTAAGCTCATAAACAGTGTTTTCTCCTCTTCCAGAAAAGGAGACTATCCAACAGTGGGGGAAACAACGGCTTCTAGCTTCTAGATGTTTACTTAGAGACAGGCATTAAGCATGTAACCAACAATATATTTAATTTGCACAAGAAACCGCAGAAGTAGGAGTAACATTATATTCATTTTGATTCAGGCAAGGAAAGCACCCTGCCCACAGCCGTATAAAGGGCTTGAATGACAGGAGATCATATCATCTCCCATTCTATACTAGCTCTGCCCAAAAGAACCTTCCGCCATTTTGGTGCTGACTAGCATGCAGGCTCTACCCACATGTGCCTGTTGAAAAGTGGCTCCTGGGCCTAGGAAATGACTCGGGATATGGTGATTGCTGTGCTCACGTGAAGATCGAGGTTCAGATCCCTAGCATCCACAAAAAAAAGCCAGAAGAAATGTGAGTCTGTAATTCCAATGTAAGAGTGAAGAGTACAGCAGAGCTTGTTGGCCAGCCAGTTTAGCCGATCTGTGAGCTCCAGGCTCAATGAGAGACTACAACATGTCTCAAAAAGCAAGGTGAAGAGAGAATAGAAAAGATGCTCAAAGTCTACCTTTGGCTTCTGCATGTACACACAACTACACATACCTGCACACAAACATGTACATATACACCCATATCGGGGGCGGGGAGGGAGGTGGGACTCCTGAAGCTGTGGGACTGGATTCAATATTAGTTACTTTAAATGTGAAAAGCAGACTAGCCAACACACCTCTCCCCAAAAGGAGATCTGAGTCGCTGGTTTTACACTGTGCTTGATACAGTCCCCCAAAGATTTCTAGCTCTCAAAATAACAAGAAACATACTTCTATTAAACAGCAAGACATCTTGAACTGCTATTTAAAAGCCTGTAAGTGCTTTGAAAAACGATCCAGTCAAAGTCTCTACTTTTGTTCTAAAAATTCTATTTGGTCCTTATTGGTTGCTTCTTGGCGGTGGCGGGGGGTGGGAGGGATACGTAGATTTTTTAGATATCTGTGGTAGCATGGGTTGTGAGAAATTAAACAAAATAAGATCAGGAGGGAAAGGAAAACAGGCCTACACAGGAGGTAGGGGGAGGGAAGAGATGGGACTGAGCACCATGGATCTGCCCCCTGGAACAGTTTCAGCTGTGTAACTGCACATGTAAGAATGGTTAGACGGCAGGCAGTCGCCAGGAGGAGTGCTAGTGATGTGCACTGAAGTGACACAAATAAGTCACAGAATATTAAGCGACTATAGCTGCATTAAACCCAAGAACAGAGAGTAAAGAGCCTATGCTTTACAAGTTTATATATATTCTAACAGTTAAACGGGTGGAGGGATGCTAAACTCTTACTACTGGGCACCTCAAGAAGGTGGCTGTAGAATGGGTGGAGATGAAACGGCCATCCCTTTCAGTAAATACCTCTCACACTTGGAACTGTGTCGACGAGGTGGGGGTGGGAGGCATGTACTTATTAATGCATCTTATAAACTGAATAAAATGACTAAGAAATACTGTAAGAGTGTCTTTGACACTCTACTCAAACACCTTCAATTTTAACCTATTCACCACAGAAACATGCAAACGAATTATAAGGCTCCAGTGAGCTACACTAGCAGTGGGTTCCAAGGCTTCTCAAGTGATAGGGAGCTAACAGCAAGGCCAGTATTGCATGCCTTCGGTTGTGAATAAGAACACAGTGCAAATGAAGTTGCAGGGAAGGTGGCACTATTTTTCCACCTGATTTTACTTTTAAAACTCCAAGTGTTAATCATTAAAGTCCTTTTTAATCATCTTAAAAGTACTGATGAGTTCATATCCAAATAGTGAGTACCCCCATCCTTTCTACCATCAAATCATAATTAATCTGAGCGCTGTCCTATTGAATGCCTCAGTATGAATTAGCAATGGCCCCGGAGTTCTCCTGGCAAAGCTAGGCTATTTGCTTCTTATGCACATTTTATGGTCCATAAACTTTTAGTATACCTGGCTTCAGTGACCCTCGCTGAGGAAATCAGAAAGTGACCTTCTGTGCCATCACACTCTATTCACTGGAGTTGAAGAGAGGACACTGGAGAGAAAGCCCTTCAAGGAATCCCTCCAAAACCCAGCTGAGGCAGCTGAAGAGACCCTAGAGCTGAAACGCTTCTAAGCAGTGCCCCATTGATTCAGCTTCCCCACACCGCCACGGTTCCAGACACACTGTTTGGAGTTCTTTCCCAGCAGCTGCACAATTGGTCTCAGGCCCAGCCTGCTAACGGGGCCGTGATCATCTTACTCAAACTAAACAGCTAATGTGCAATGACATCATTTGCTGCTACGTTGATTTGGGTCCTGTGTATCAAAATCTTGTATGGTTTCAAAAAGACCACTGTCACCCTCACTGTTTAGGACAGCTGAACATGCTACGCACAGACACCATTTTATCTCGTAACACAACTGCTTGCATTTCTTAGGCATCCAGGGTATCAGACAGCAAGACCAGCCGTATGCTGTTCATTCCTTAGCTAATGGAGACAAAGCCGAGAAGTATGCAGGGCCCCTCCCCCCAGCTTACTCCATTACCAACCACTCACAGTGCTTTTACAGCTCTGAAGACCAGCAGCACCATTCAATATTTGCTCTTCAAACCAAAATATTTTCAAAAGCTTTAACATGACAAAGTATTAAAGAATTAAACATAAGCCAGGTGTGGTGGCACACACCCTTAATCCTAGTACTCCGGAGGCAGAGGCAGGTGGATCACTGTGAGTTTAAGGTCAGCCTGGTCTCCAAAGAGAGTCCAGGACAGACAGGGCTACACAGGGAAACCCTGTCTCTGGCGCGTGGGGGGAGGGGAGAGTTAAACATAATATACCATACATTCCAATAACCCAATGCATTTCTTTCAGGGGATTTAAATGCAAGTTTACAAACAAAACAAAACAACGCAAAAAATGTATACAAATGTTTATGGAAGACTTATTTGTAACCACCTCAAACTGGAAATGACCCAAAACATCTTCAACTGGACAAACTGTGGTGCATTGCTGCAACAAAACAACACTAAGCAACAACTGTTTACACGCAAGAGTGTGGATGAATTTCAAGTATATTGCTAAGCGTTAAGTGGGAAATAAAAATCCAGACCTAGAAGGCTACATGTGGTATAATACCATTTACACGACAGTCTATAAAAGGCAAAATTACTGCAGGATGGACAAACTACCCCAGAGAGACAGGTTGACTACACAGGGGCATCAGAAGGTGGTTGCTGAGGAGAGTATACAGAAACCCTCTGCATCCTGAAAAGCAGATGAACAACGTTCTAGACCTATGCACTGTCTTAGGTTGTTTTCCTGTTGCTGTGATAAAATACACTAACAAAAGAAATTTAAGGAAGGGTTCATTTTGGTCCATAGTTTGAGATACAGTCTATCACAATAAGGAGCTCAAAGCAGCAGAAGTTCCATAGCTGGTCACACTTCACTCACAATCAGAAAGCAGAGAGGCTTGTACTCAGTCCATTTTCTCCTTTATATATAGTCTAGGATCCTGGTCTAGAGAATGACGCATGGTGCATGGGCCTTCCCATCTGAGGCTTCTACTGCTTATGGGTTCTTTAACAAAAGGAAATGTTTAGCAATTCATTTAACGGGAGAATCCGTTCCATTATGTCATAAACACCAGCCAAAAATAAATACAATAAAAATAAAGCCCGCTTATCTAATCTGGAGCCCAAGGCTTGAGTTCTCTTATTACAGAAGGAGATAACCACTGTAGATATGGTAGCATCAAACAGAGACCAGCTCCTACACATAATTATAAGGTGTTATCATAACAGGAGCTGCTGTCACAGAACATCAGAGGCATACTTCTCACAGTGCAGGCTCCATCTAGACTGGAGATAGCTGCTCTTTCTGCAGCATCCTGTACTCACAAGGAGGGAGGGCTGGGGGAGAAGAGTGTGAGCTCTTTCTTTTTAAATGACACTAATTCCACTGTGGAATTCCACCGTAGCTGATGCTGTCCTAAGACTTTCTATTCACCCTTTAGAGGCTCTACTTCCAAGCATCACCACAGTCACAGCAAGGGTTAAGGCCAAGAGAGAAAGAGCACTGAGTTAGCATCACTGAGCAACAGGCAAGCACAACATATGGATCAAAGCTGGGAAAGTCCCGTCCTTGTGTCCAAACTGTTGGCAATCTGATTAGGCCTGTGCCCCACCTGAACTGACGCCCCTCACAAACAGGAAAACTAAGAAGCCATCATATAGAACCCTATACAACAAATGATAAGGAGAAGAAAGGCCAGGTCTCAGCAAAGAAAGGACTGAAATGTTGGAGGCCTTATCTCTAAAGTGTCCTTCCTGGTGACCTATGAGTCCCTCTTTTCTCAAGAAGGTCAGTCAGTGACAAAGGGAGTTGGTCTTTTACCTCCCCATCATGGCACACAGGTGACCGAAGGGCCCTCATCTCTCCATTCCAGATCTTAAATACCGAACGCTCAATGAGCGTGTCTTGAACAGAAAAGCTGCTTGACAGCAGGTACAGAGAGACAATTCCTTCGTGTAGCTACAATTCATAACCTGTGGCTCATCCACAGCTGCCCTGTGTGTGAACCTCACCTAACCTACGTGAACACACACTTGAGATAAACAAGAACTCGGCAACACGGTCCCCTTAGGCAGGTGACTCAGGAGATGGACCATCTGAGATAGAAAGTATTTAATTTGGTTTTGTGATCCCTAGCTCTTTTCTCTGCAACTGGCTTGAGATAAAGGGAAGGAAGCTGTGCCAAATCCAAGCAGTCTAAGCGAAACTTCTCCAACTGCCCATATCTGGTGTTTTAGAGGCAACCTACCTTCAGTAATCACACATGTGCATATGCTGTGGTTCAGCAGGGATTCTGCAGACAGATAACAGAACCATAGGAGGATGCACAGAGAGGGGACAGACAATGCAAAAAGACAAAGTCTACAGCTCACAAGGAAAATGGGCATAAAAGAGGAACCAGTATTGCCTAGTCCTGCCACCAAATAAATGTGTGGCCTGCTGGCTTCTGATCGCTCCTTTTCATGTCCTCAGTGATCTTATTTGTAGCAGAGAAAGTCTTTTCTTCTGGGAATATATACTGTAGAGTGAGAATGTCATACAAATCAATTCACACAGAAAGGTACAAATTCTTGGCAAATTATGGCAGTTTATAATTCCCTATGATTCAGCTATCCACTCCTGGGTACTGACCCAAAAGACTGTAAGTCAGCATATGATAGAGACACTTGCACATCAATGTTTATTATAGAACCATTCATAATAGCTAAATTACAGAACCAGCCTAGATGCCCAAGATCATAAGAATGGGTAAGGAACTGTGGTATGTGTTCCTTGCAAGGAAATGTGTTCCTTGCAAGGAAATGGAAGCAACAAAAGATAGTCACATTAAGAATAACCCAACCACAGACATTGTTTTTTTTTTTCTTTCTTGTATGTGGTACCTAGATTTTATTATATACATAAACAACCGCTCATCCCATTAGAAATAAAATATCCAAGGAGAGAAAGGGAACCAATGGAAAGGGAAAGGGAGAGAAAGTAATGACTGGAGCATGAGGGTGAATATGCTCAACATGTAAACATGTACAAAAGCCTGAAAACTGAATCTTCTCATTGGGGGAAAATCCGTATTTAGGCGATGTTTATAGTCTATGTATATTCTTTTATTTAACCTTTGCTTTATAAAACCCTGTAAGGTAGTTAGGGGCCATCACAGGTGAGATATGTAGTAAGAGACATTGTGACTTGTCAACATTAGATAGCTAGTAGATAGCAGAATCCGATTTGAACAAAGGCCACTGCCACAGAGACACCGGGTGTGGTGAGAAGCCAAAAACCACCAAGGGGTGGGGTGGGCTGAGCTTTTACAGCTCTTCCCTTGAAGATGGATACATCTGAGAACTGTTCTCATCAAACAGAAAGAAACGAGGTGGGTTAGGCTAAGGTGGATGAGAAGAAAGTATTCTCAGTCTTTCCCGGATCCCAACCCCAAGTTGTACAGCATTCTGTCACATTCCCTCCTGACTGGAGAAAGCAGGTGAAGAGCCCTGGCTCCCTTCAGTAGAAAATTCTCACACAAAGGAACATGAGCCTTACTCGCTCTTCCTCTTTGCACATGAGAATGTTGTCACAGAGAAGTGCAGAAAGCCTGACTTCATTAAACAAAGGAAAACAAAAGTCTCCAGCTGTTGCTGAGTCATTCCAAACAGGAGCAAAAACATCCAGTAAATTAAGGATAAGAATCTTCACCACAAGAGGCACCTTTCCGCGAAACCAACCTCTGGGAATCATCTTGACACATACCTCATCTGAGTAGACTCCAGGAATGCCACATGTGAATGGGAAAGGTGGTCTGTGATAGCGGAGACTGAAGCTGATTTTATTCAGTATGACAGGTGACACTTTAACTGTCTCCAAAGGCATTACACAACTGCTTAAATATAATGGAACAGAGTCACTTCCAATGTTTTCAACTGGAAAATTTTTTAAAAGCTTGTGAAAAAGTGATTATTTTAATGAAAAGCAGTGATTAATTAAGAATATCAAATCTCCATGCCCGATGCAGAATGAATAATGGTTCTAATATTAGACTGCTTGCTTTCTTAGTTTAAAAGAAACAGCTCAGGAGTGACTGCTAATGAGCATATGGTTTCTTTGGGGGATAATGAACATATTCTGCAATTAAGTAGTTGCAACACTTGCACAGTTCTGTGAATGTAATGCAAACCAATGACTTGCACACTCCAAAAAGGGTAAATTTTATGGTACATGAATTGAGCACCAATAAGGTTGTTAAAATATAAATAAATGCTATCTGGGCATGGGGATGCATGGTTGTAACTCCATCACTTAAGATACTGAGGCAGGAGGAAGCCAAGTTTGAAGGCAGCTTGGGCTACATAGTGAATTTAAGGCCAGCCTTAGCTATATAGTGAGACACTAATTCAAAATAGATAAAAAATATATATGTATGTGTGTGTTACCCTTAAAGATAAAGACACAGGTGGTGAAACCTACTCTTCTGCTTTCACTGTTCAGAAATCAATGCCCGCTTTATATCATTTTTCCTAAACACTTCAGAGATCTTGAGCTCTTCCGGAGTTTGTGGAGAGAAATTACAAGATCTAAAACCGGGCTTTCTAAATTAAAATCTCAGCTCAGGCATTTACAACCTGAGCAATGATGATCAAATCCAACACCACGGTCCTTAGTTTATCTCTAAAATGGAAATGAGCATGCTAACAATAAAATAACACATTCTTCATGTGATGTCTCAGGATCATATAAGACAATACATGCAAAATGTATTGTCAGAGTATGCACTCATGAAATAGCAGCAAAATGAGAACAAAGTTATCACCTGTGCAAACTCTAGTTCAAGCTAAGGAGGAAGGAACCAAATCTAGTGACTGTGCTGGGGCAGGCGGGGCCGACACTGTAGCTCAGCGGCAGGCGCATGCTCCCCTTGCAGTGAGGTCTGGGCTTAGCCTGCAGCACCACACATAAGAAAGTCATAATGACCCAGCTATTGATCGTTCGCTACACGAACAGAGTACAGGCTTCCATCACACAATGCCTAACTGCACTCTCCAAAGACGGGTACATTTTCCCTTCTTAACAGAAGTTTCCACTTTCAATCAACACTTTTCAAATCTACACAACTTTAACCACACCTCTGCGGCTTATCTCTAGATAACAAATCACGTGGTCAACATATTGTGTAAACAGCATCACTTTGGTCAATCATTCCTCATTCAGAACTGACACTGGTATTGATTCACAGGAATAGGCCTATTTGTTTGAACATAATGTCTACATTGGAAAACCTCAACACGGCCCATCCCGCGTCAACCATATTATTCTTCATGTGGCTGACTCCTTTCCATTGAATGAATGTAATACTTATTTCTTTAATAACTAACAAATAAGTGGATTCAAAGACAGGTAACAACGTTTAGTACTAAGACTGTGCAATTCTAAGAGCAATTCCAGGTGGATATAAGAACAAAGTTCCTGCTGGTTTAATGACTACGTGGATTTCTATTTCATGTAGTCATGATCGTTCTTTCAGCCTTCTCAGCCATACGGTCAAATATTCAAGAACGTGTCAATTTTATTTGAGCTCCTATAAAGTACACATTGCTATGTCAAAGTCAATAAGAGGGCATGCTGTGCAGTGACAATGATAGCATGCTGGATGAATAAAGGGACTGGCTGTGAATTAAGCCTACATTAAGAGAAGTAGAGTGCCATTGTGTAGATTTTGTAGCGTAAGGACAGCGTCTACAGAATGAGACTGGAGGTTTTTCCTTTCATCTCTACATCTATGCTCATATAAACACCACACAGAGAGAGAAGAGGGGGAGCGGGGGAGGGAGAGAGGCAGAGACATTGACCATACATCCAAGAACACTACATAAGATATCAAAGAGAATAAAAGAAAACTAGTGGCCAACTTTTAAAAACAACCAAGTCAAGGGCAAATGTTTACTAACACGAGTTACTTTGAATAACTGCATAAGGATAATAAACTATTTTACAGATTTTAAAAGAAACTGGCTGTTTTCATACAAGTGTGGTCCCACATCCCCACCCCAACATCAGGTAACCACATTGCCTTCTGAAATAGTGACATCATTTTAAACCTACTGGAGTCTCATTAGCCACCAAATACAAACTCTGCCTTTGTCATATATGGAAACAGGACCTAATGTGAGTTATTTAAATAAGATCCAATCAATGATCAAATCAAGAGCTCATTATTGGAGACAAGAACTTGTCCATTGATAGTTAAAAATGAAAGATGTGTTGTGGAAATATAAAAAAAACCTTATTTTCGAAAAGAAAAAGTAATGAAATACATTGTTTGCTCCCCATATGTGAACTGAATGGCCTATCGCGGGAAGCTGATTGGTTCTCACTACTGGGTTTCACCTAATTCTTCATTCCTGTCAACAGCACCTGCTGGTCAAGGGCAGACAGAGGGACAGGCAATCTTCCTTCCTTCATTTGGCAGCAGGGCCTGACTGCCATTAGCTCCCTGTCAGCAGGGGCAGCCTGGGGGAGGTAATAAATGACCCACGAGCCCCTATAAGCCCTCTCCTCCGATTCTGGCCTCTGGCGCTATTTACCTAGCAGCTACTGTTTCATCTTTAGGGAAACCCATCTTTCTGCCGAGAGGGGGAAAGAGTCAAAGTTGTTACTAAATGCACAAGCCACTACTTGGGAGTTCCACGGGTGTGACCTGACAAAGTATCACACTGAAAAGGTGCGAGAGTTCGGTAAAAAGGAAACCTGGACATTCTGAAAGTTTTCTTCCAGATAACTCATAATTCATGTAATTTCTGAAAAGAGGCATGAGAAATTGGAGGCAGCAATTCTCAGGCTAGTTCCTTCAGAAACCACTGTAAAGGACAAGATTTTCTTTATTGTTTTATAAAGGTAAAGCAGGAAGCTAGCCATGTATGCAAAGCTGCAGCTTCCGTAATGTTGGCCACCAGGTAGACGCCATGAGTGATACAGAGATGCACAATAATGGGAAATGCAACTGTGACAAACAGGGTCTGCAAACACTCGTAGCACAAGTTCTTACTCTTTCATCTCTCTGTCTCTTACATTTGTGAAGACAATGGAGACACCACCAGGAAATCGGATGGGGAAAAGCACCTTTACCATCCAGCTGACAACCCAAGGTCCCCACGCACTACCAACCCATGAACAGGGATCACTTCCTGGGCTCAGCTGTGAGCAATGCTCATCAACCCTGGTCGCTACACGGACGTGCCCAGGAACAAGGCGTCACTCCTTTCACACCACTCCTATGCTTAGGCTTGGAATGTGAGTGTGAGAACATATTTTATAGGAGGCAGACGAACTGGGATAGCAAAATCATCAAAAACTATAATGATGATGATAATAGGTGTTCACCTAATAAGAGGTCTGTTATCAATGCTACCACCACAAAATATGACTCAAGTATTGCTTGGACCCTTTTCTTTTCTCTTTTTAAATGTTATTTATTTATTATTTATTCAGTATTCTGCCTGCACACTGGAGAGATGGCTCAGAGGTTAAGAGCACTGGCTGCTCTTCTAAAGGCCCTCAGTTCAATTCCCAGCAACCACATGGTGGCTGACAGCCATCTATAATGAGATCTGGACCCCTTTCTGTTGCCAACCCTCCTCCAAATTTAACTCAAATGTCACCTTCCAGGGAAAGAACTTCTTGGCTCTTTATTTTGAGTCACAGCCTCTTCCTCAACCCCAATCTTCCTATTCCTATGCTGTGTGTGTGTCCTTCAGCACTCATCCACAAATGCTGAGCGAACAGGGATACACATGAAATTCCAGAGTTTGAGAATCAGGCAAGAATGTCTGGGTGGAGCTAGCCAGCTAGACTAGCCAAGTCGGCAAGGTTCAAGTGAGAGATTGACTCTGTTATGTAAGGTACAGAGCAATTGGGAAAGGTGCTGATGTCAACCTCTGTGCTCTACACACACACACACACACACACACACACACACACACACACACCACACAGAGCAAAGAAAAAGAAAATAGTGTAGGAGATTAGTAAAGCATATCTCTAGGTGTTAAGAGGGCATTTCCAGGGGCAGTGAGATACTGGGAGCTCTGACCTAGTGAATGGTTTAATCTACTGATGCACTCAAAGCATAAATACCTAAGTGTAGAAGGATGGCAGGCAAGGCTGGAGGTGCCTGGGGGCAAAGCGTGTGGACCTCTATCTTAGCCTGGCCTACTCCAGTACAGCTTTATTCCACTTCATGCTCACCTTATTGTGTTCTTCCAGACCACGTCAGGAAAGTAAACAGCTGCTGTGACATAGTCCTGTCCCCATGACATAGTGTCTCACCACAGGGATATAAGAAACATACAGACTGAAACATCTCAAGTCATGGGCTGAAGCTCTTAAGCTCTCAGTGAGCACAAGTCTTCCACCCACAACACTGAAGAGAAGGAAAGGCATCTATACACGCTCTGTGTTCGCACCTCAAGCTGCAAAGTTACTCCTTGCTCGTGCAAAGTGTTCACAGTTAAGATGGCAGAGGCAGCAGCGTGAGAAGGTACAGAAAGAACACAAAGACAATGAGAGAGACCACATCCACATACCTTATAGTATAGATGTTCTTGCCGTTAATGTCTCACTATGTCTATTTGTAAATTAAATTTTATTGTATGTAGATACAGTAACAAACATATTGATAGGGATCTGGTGCCATTTCAAGCATCCTCTGAGAATCTTGGGACAGATCTGCTGTGCATAAAGGAGGACTGCCACACCTCATGTCTTATCACTCTAAGTTGTGTGCATCAGAAAATACCTTTCTATGTGAGCATCCAAGCTCCATGACAACAGGGGGGCCTTGTCTGTTTTGTTGCTGTTTAATTGTAAGATCCTGGAGTACTATCTGGCCTATGCTAGTTGCTGAATGGACATGAGCTTAAAAAAAAAAAAAAAAAAAAAAAAAGTCCATCTGGTTAGTTGCTTAAATTAAGCCAGAAGCTGAGGTCCAGATTTCACTTAAAGATGGCCATGACTCCCCACAGTTTCCCTTCACCATGAGTAAAAATGTCTTTTCCCAACTGTCCTTTGTTGGCCACTCATATTTTCTTTCACAGCACTTTCACAGTCTATAATTAGTTTACGTATCTGTACAATCATCTTCCTCATTTGCCACAATATTAACACTATAAAGATTAGGGTTGTGTGTCCCACTTCACCCTCAGGGACAAACATAGCAAAGCAAAGTGGAGTTGTTTGGGGTTTTGTTTTGTTTTGTTTTGTTTCGTTTTTGCTGTTGTTGTTATTTGTGGGAATAAAAAGTATGGAGGAACTTAGATATAACTTCAGAAAAGAATGAGCTCTTGGAGTAACAATTTATCATTGTCCCAAGAAGGCGCATGATCTTAATCCCAGCAATTGGAAGGCAGAGGTAGGCAGATCTCTTCAGTTTAATGCTAGCCTACTCTACATAGTAAATTCCAAGCTATCCAGGGAGTGAGACCCATCTTTAAAAAATAAAATAAAGTAACAAAGATGCATGAGGGGCTGCAGGATGGCACTTGTTCCACAAGCCTGGTCACCTGATTTTGATCCCCAGAACCCATGAGAAGGTGAAACGAGTGAATCAACTGCACAGCTGTCCTCTGGCCTCTACATGGACTCCATGGCATGCCCTATGACAACAAATAAAACATTTAAGATGTGTGATTTTCTTTCAAAGTGTCTGTCAGAAGCTTCTGTGTCTAGAGAACCTTGGTAGAAATGGAAAAATTAGGCGTGTGGCCCCTCGGCACAGGATGTTTCGCAAGTGCTATTTGCTAGCAAGTCTATTCTGGAAAACACTTTAGTGAGCCTGGTGACCAATACTCTACTGTGACATCATCCACAACCTTGTGCTGGTGAGTTAAAAAAAACCACTAGAAAAACGCAGACATGGGATACCCTAGCCACCACCAAGATGAGACTTCCACAGATGGGTCCTTCCCCGTGTAATTAATGCGAGTCAATAACAGATCAAGATACATCCTCCCCCTCTACTTTATTACAGAGATTACGTGAGAGTCAGGTCAATAAAGTTCGGATCCAGCAGCTATAGCAAGGCAGGGAAACTATCTGCCATGCTGTTTTAACAACTCGCCTTCCACATACTTGTAAGGAGGAGGAGGAGGAGGAGGAGGAAGAGAAGGAGGCTGGAAAACAATGTGGCTTTATAATATTTTTATGAATATTATCTCTTTTTTTACAATTTTTATTAAAGATTTTTACATATACATTTATAGTATTACACACACACATATATATAATAAACTACCTATAGCAAGAAGAACCACGAAACAGGAATTATACATATGTTATATTCATAGTGTTTTGGCTATTTGTATTTGGCAGCCTTGAAGAAAACATCTTTCCTATCTTGGTATGTCTAAAATTCTGAATGTAAATCAGTATCTATCATATCTCATCATTATCAAGTTAAAACATCTATCTAGACCTAAAAACATCTTAACCCCTAAACAACTAAGCTTAATTGTAAAACTAAACTCTCTGGTCTTCAACCCCATCAGAAACTTGAGAAAGAATAAAGTTAATTACCTGAGTATACAGGGAGTGCAGGTTAGCAGCTTCCTCACTGAGCAAATGACAGAGATGGTTTGCTGCGTTCCCTTAAGGAGGGTTGGGTAGGTTTTTGGCTTTATAAATCTTAACAGCCACACAATGGACCAAGTACAACAGATGTATAGGACTGACTTAATAAATACTTAAATACCTATGTGTGCATACCATTAGTTTGTGAAATACAGATGTTAGAAAATATTGACTTGAGGACTACATTACTTACTGAGTAAATATATAGTACAATGAATATTCATGAACAATGGAAATTCACTATTTTAACGTAAGCATGCATACTTGAGTTCTAAATGATTTAACTTTGTCTTGGTTGTTTTTTAGGTTATGATCCTTAATATATGCTAATAAGTAATTTAAAAGGTAAGGATTTTATGCACTGATTCTGGGATTATAATACAACTGAAAGTCATCACAGACTAACAGGAAACTAAGTTTTACAAAGAAACTTCTCTTTCTCTGTTGATAATATAAACCAAATGGATCTTAATCTCATCTGTGGGTTTAACGGGACTTAATGTATAAGGGATGAATTCCTCCATCACTTTCGTTATTCTTCTTTCTAGCTACATAAGCTTATGACAGCAATGTGCTCCCAACCTTTGTTACAACAGAAAGGTGGCCATAAGAGAACAGAACCACAAGAGCCAAAATACAAGTTTCTTTCCCTCTTTCCCTCTCCCGATGGCTGCCACCAGGTACAGTAACCCCCCCCCCAGAGTAGCACAAAAGTGTGAATGCTGTTAGTAATAAAGACACCCAGAGTTTTGCAAAGTACTAGGTTCAACACAAGGCTTTCTCAATTCTTTTTCATACGCTATCAGTTTCCAGGAGAGCACACGATGCTGCCTTTACCCAATCGTTTCGACACGGGGTGCTCCGTGGTACTGATGCTCCTTTGTGGGAGCCTTAGGAAACACCAGCAGGTCAGGACTGAGTTCTACAGCTTATATGTGTTATTATAGGAATTCTGCTTCAAGTAAGGATTCCTGTTATTATTTCCCCCTCCGGAAAGCTAAGTTGTGCCTATGATCTCGGCATAATGTGGGAATGAGGCATCCCTCCCAGCTGCCCAGCAGAACACTGCAAACATAAATGTGGCTCCATCATCTTCCTGCTCAAAGTCCTCCAAAGGGTCTCACAGAGTATTTAAGGTAATATGCACACATTTTATAGAGTTCCTGGATTCTTTTTATCCCATGACCTGCGCTTAGTTTTTCCTCTCCTTTCAAATCTGTCAGGGTCTCAAGCTGGACACTTCAATTTCCCTATAAGTCCTCCCAAGTGAATACTCCAAGGGAAGAAGCCTTGGCTAACTTAGCTGAGTCTGGAATGGACCATCATTGTTTGCATTTGGAGACCTTGCACCTGCTATGGTTCTGCCAGAAAATACGTATGCCCCCCAATCCTTACTTGCATGGGAGAAGTCCCGGATGTTGCCTGCAGGCTAAAGTAGGAATCATCACTCTGGGTTTTGAGGGCATCTATTTATTCTTTTGGCATGCAGTAGGACCCCACAGTGTCCATAAAATGACCTCAAGAGAATACTTATGATCCAGGAACCAAGAACAGAGTCAAGGAGCACATAGCAG
The DNA here is from genome assembly GCA_907169655.1 of Acomys percivali. Taxonomy (NCBI): domain Eukaryota; kingdom Metazoa; phylum Chordata; class Mammalia; order Rodentia; family Muridae; genus Acomys; species Acomys percivali. Next base: position 48,300,363 of record OU015745.1, on the reverse strand, counting down.
TAAAACACGCATGCTCTCAGGATGCTGGGTATTCGCATGGGCCACTAACGCTGTCGAACAATGCAGGATAACCACTAAGCTTGACACGCAGACACTACTGAGGTGCCAGGCACGCTGAGTGAGGCAGTGCTCTCCATCGGACCACTGTGAAGTTCCAGGGCATGAGTTTTTAAAATTACTTGGAGGTTCATTTAATGTGGGCAACCTTAATAACATTAGTGAGGTCGGGAAATAAGGAAAGGGAGGTCAAAGGGGAAAAACCCCAAGATAAAAGGTCGGATAGAGAACGGTGCTGCTTCCCATTTGAATGAACCCACACTGCTGTGCCCAGCAGCTGAGTGGTGCTTTCTTACTATCCTGTGTTCCAGGATCATCTCACTAGGCGCATCTTGACCTAGACACTGTTAATTGACATATAAGACTGAGATCTGTTTAAGGGGAATTTTGATCTTAACTGGTTTTCCTTGTCTTACAGGCTTGGAAACTGTTGTATGCTAGGACTCGGTTGCACAAGCCCTTAAAGAAGTAACTCTCAGTATTGGAAAGATCTGGAAATTGTTGTCGAAACCACTGAGAAAGACAAATTACTCTCCAGGGCTTACTACTCTTTTTCTACTTTAGTATCACTCAAGAAAACAAGCGTGAATTCTGCTACTGCAGAATCATAGGAGCGGACACGACAGATGTCTCAGGTGACCTGGTATCTACCCTGCCACCAAAGAAACCTTAACGTGAATACCGTGGACAGCACAGGCCTCCAGTTACTGCAGTGTCAATTGCAGGGGGGGAAAATGCTCAGTGGAACTTTGAAAACAGAAGGAGGAACTACAGAAGGGGAGAAGAAAAACGGAAGGGGGTGATAAAGAAGACCAGAGAAAATAAAGAAAAAAGGACATTGTTCCATGGAGAAATGTCAAGATTTTTTCCGTTGGTTTGTTTTTGTCTTTTCTTGTATTTTGAGACAGGGTTCCTGTATGTACCCCTGGCTGTCTTAGACCTGCTCTGTAGACCAGAATGACTTTGAACTCACAGAAATCCACCTGCCTCTGTCTCCCAAATGCTGAGATTAAAGGCATGCAGCACCATGCCAGGCTTAACTACAGTGTTCCTTCGGAATAAAAAGTTCCATCTAGACTTGAAAACCGCAAAGCTATACAATAGAAATAGCCAGGAAATCCAAGGGAAATATTTGTGGTATTCCTTCCAGAGGGGAAGAGTCACTTAGCAGTCTGCTGAGGTTCCCTAAGGAAGGGGAAATGCTACAAGGAAAGGAGTACTCCTTTCTGCTCAGACGCTCAAGAACTGCTAGAAAAATCTGAGATGAAGAAGAGGGCTGGGGTGCAGCTTACTTGGGAGTGAACCTGCCTAACAGACATGAAGCCCTGAGGTCAGTCACCAGCACCATACAGACTGGACGTGATGGAACCACGGTCCTCAGGAGGCAGAAGTAGGTAGACCAAAAGTTCAAGGGCATCCTCAGCTCAACAGAGTATTGGAGCCAAGTAGTACTTTGAAAGAAAATGGCCCCCAGAAGCTCACAGGGAGTGGCACTAGCAGGAGGTGTGGCCTTGCTGGAGGAAGTGTGTCACTAGGTGTGTACTTTGAGATTTCAGATGTTCAAGACAGGCCCAGCGTCTCTTCCTAGTGCTAGTGGAAGCAGACGTAGCACTCTCAGCTACCACTCTCGGCCTGCCTGTGTGCCACATGGTTCCCACCATGACAAAAACGGACTAAACCTCTGAACTGTCAGCCAGTCCCAGTCTAATGTTTTTTCTTATCAGAGTTGCTGTGGTCATGATGCCTCTTCACAGCAACAGAAACCCTCACTGAGACAGGCCAGCTACATTAGACCCATTCTCCACACACTAGGGAGGGAGAAAAGAAGAGAGGAAGAGAGGAAAGGAAAGAGACCGAGAAACAGAATCTCCGAATGTGAGAATGAACAGACGGTTCCTCTTACTTGAGACCTTACACTTCACAGGACTTAGTAAACAAGCACCTCTAGTGTGACTACTTTCCTTTTTCCTATAGATTACTCACAGGCACACAGGGAGAACCAAGCTGTCATTTGACAAATTGCTAAAGCAAATGCACCACATCCCAGAGCATCACTGAATTCCTGTAGCACAAATGGGAATGTGAGCTTACCTGGGACCAGGCAAATACTAGGGATGTAAGAACAATGCCCACGTGCTTCCCAGTCTCAAGGTCAGGCCATCCTCCCCTGCTGCCCTGGTGAGTCCGAAGACAGTGGACAGCATCCAGTGTGTATACTTTATTGCGTAACAAGAGGGGCTCTGCATATCACCACAGGGAGAGAGGTCTGAAATGGCAGCCACACAGGATTCCTTGTGGTCACTCACCTCACCGTGAGCACCGTACAGCTCTCCTTGGGAGTTGTATCTCAACCACAGACTCTGGCCAAGATCCAGGAAAACATAAAACTAAAAACTGGCAAACCTCCCAGCACAGTTCATTAATAATCTGCAAATGATGCCCTTCAAGCCACAGGTCACGGAGATGCAGCCTTACATCTGCCTTAGTGCCCGAGGCCCACAGGTGCTATCTGCTTGAGACGGCCCCTCACTGAGTGCCACCCTCTAGCTCTATATACCCACTCACAACTTCTCATCACTGAAGGCACGCACACTGCTATGAGGGGCTTCCTTATGACCCACTGCCACCTCCCTCCGCGAAGTCAAATTCCCTTCCTCTTTGAGTATCTTCCTGGGTCAAATTAAAGGCAAGGCACCTTCATCCAATTTGCAGTGCTACTCAACACTGTTCTCACAGACCATGTCAATTCTCAGTGGGTTTTTCTATGTCCTTTTCTGCTCTAAGAAGGCACATTATCCATGATACCCGCAGAGAAGCACTGGCCACACAAGTAACACCAAACGCCTCTTAGACCCACGGAACTAAGATAAACTCAGGATACTCCAACAGTCCTGTTCTCGCCGAAGAAGCAAAGTCACCTGAGAAATCTAAATATGCTGCTTAGAAGGATGACCTAGCAAGACCTCTAACTCAGCTTGAAAGAAAGTGAAACAGAAGGACATCAGCACTGTCTGGAATGAATGGATTAACTTCTTAGATCGTATCACGCAGTGCTCCAGAAACAGTTATTGAGAGCCTCCGCATTGTAAAAGTGTATAGAAAGAAACAAAAGGATGAAACAACTGCCCTGTCAATTCTCTACCTGCAGAATGTGCCTAATTACGACCTTGGGCTCAGTGATGGAAATCTATTCAAACGCTGTGTTAGGGTTTAGTGGACCTCTATGTCCCACAATCCTTTCCTCATCACTTACTGTCTTTGGAATTAAAGTAATGCCACCAGATCTCAGCCAAAAGGACTTCAAAGTACTTAGATAATGTGATGTTTGAGAACAGAGAGCTTCCCAATCTTAGAGAGAGAGAGGTGGGTGGGTGGAGAGAGGAAGGGAGGGAGGCAAGGCATGAAGGAGGGAGGGAAGGAGGGAGTGAGGGAGGGAGGGAGGGAAGGAAGGAGGGAGAGAGAATCTTTTGATCTATATAATCAGTTTAAAAAAAAACTTCTCTTACATTCAACACTTGTGCCATAATTTATGATGCCTAACTGATGTAACTAGGAATGGGCAATATTTGCTATTCACTCTGTAGTCACGTAGTTATCTGATTGTTTCATTTCCTTTTCTGTCGCCCCACCCCCACCCCACCCTTCTTGATGTTCATTTCACTGTGAAGCTGTTGCTGCTCTTGCCCACCACTCCCTTTTTGCCGAAAGTGACTATTCAAATGATTCTTCAAAATACCTGTGAATTATTGCCTGTAGAACAAATGGGCCATCACTGGAATGACTACTTCCTGTGTGTAACTCATCTGAAATGTAACAAAGTCAGGGAGATGGGTCCCATGGGCACACCTCTAGCAAAAGCTTCATTTGTCCTAGCAGCAAATGCTGTGTGATAACCACGCTATCAAGCTGTCCAGAATGCTTTATCAGCATGTAAACCAGTTCACAGGTGCGACAGCTGCTATTATGACAGTATAAAAACAAGAATTTGATAACGCACTCTCCTCTTTATGGAAATTTGCTTCAAATTACTCCAATAACACTCTGTACATATCTGGAATTGCTCATCCACTTAAAAGCCCAATTCTCCCCAGTGCCCAGACAGCTGCACTTGACCTTCCTCCTAACCATGTCAAATGGATAAAGAACAACAGGACGGAGTCTCCAGGCCACCTCCCACAGAACCCCGGCTCTTTCCACACTCTGACAGGGGCATTCCTGCAACTGACAGTTCCCCCCATCTTTGAAAGGTTAAAACAGTAAGTAGCCATCAAACGCTCACCTCCTAGCTCTAATACCCATCGCCAAGTTCTGAGACCTTCAAATGCCGCCAGCAAGTAGGATCCAGAAAGGAAAAAAGATTTCCAAGGTCTGGATATGAGACGTGCAATGGATGCATTCAGCAAAAGAGACTTTCAAGTACTCAGAAGAGGCACTCAGTTCTGGGATGTGCACATTCTGTGTACTCTCTTCTTCATCAGGCGACTGTACAGTTCCATTAGCCATAACCCAAACAATGGTTTGGGGTAGGAACTTCAGAGGATAAGCCACACGCCTCTGCCACCCTTTCAAAAAGCAGATGCCCAGGTCTCAGTTCTGGCATGTTTTTCTGCTCCCTGAGGATGGGATGCCACAACACAAACATGGTGGGGCGGCATATGTGCACACCCATAATGTGCTTCTCAAAGTCACTTACAGTTTAGAGAGACTGCAAGTGCCAACTGCTAGTCTCACAAAAGGGGGAGGTCATTGATCCTTCATAAATATCTTCTACTGTTTACCTTTTGTGGAGTCACCTGAAACAGTACCAAGATTTTTAAGAGGATAATAGCTCTCTTATTGTCCTCTTCAGCAGACAGCTCAGTGAGTAAGCACTTGCAATGAAGTGTGGGGCACTGAGTCTGAATTCCCCAGAACCCATGTGCTGGTTTGCTTTTGTCAACTCAGGAACTACAGACACCTGGGATGTGAGGGGCTCCTAAGAGAGGATTGACTTCCATCAGATCGGCATGGATGAATATATGTGGGGCATTTTCTTGGTTATACATTGACATGGGAGGGCCTAGCTTACTGAAAGCAGTGCTAAACCTAGGCAATTGGTCCCAGGCTATATAAAAGCACCCAGAGCAAGCCAGCAAGCAGCATTCTTCCCTGGTCTCTGCAGCAGTTCCTGCCCTGACTTCCTTGAAGTTGTAAGATGAAACTGATCAGTTTCTCCCCAAGTGACTTTGGTGTTTATCACAGCAGAGAGGTAACTACAACAGCACACAAAGCCTAGTGTTGTCATTTGTTTCTGTGGGAGGTAGAGACAAGAGAACTAATTCCCCCAAATCTTGTAGAACAGCTAGTCAGGCATACACAGAGGTAACTAGAGACCCTGAATCCAGTAAGTCTAGGAGTGAGAGATGATATGCTAGCTGGTCCTGACCATATGTGCCATGGCACATACATAAACACATGTATACACACTTAAAACACATACACAAAAGACAAAGAGAAGACAGTAGGTTAATAATCCTTGCTCTAATGCCATCATCTACAGCAAAAAAACAAAACAAAAACAAAAACAAAACAAAACAAAACAAACAAACAAAAAAACCCAAAGGGTTCAAAAGAATGGAACACCGGCTTTATCAAGTGGACAGAAGTCCTTTATTTTTAAGTCACCTTTCTTTTACTCCATGTTGAATGGATACAAACTCACTTAACCCTGCAAAACCCCTCAGTGTACAACAGCCCATGGACCTGGTGCTCACAAACACTCCTTCTCCACAGAGTGCTGGACAGGTTACAAAGCCACCAGTGTCCCAATTACTAATTCTACAACCTGAGGAAAGTGCTACTCACCACAAAGGCTACTGGGCCATTTAAATTCCATAATTTAGCTAAGCTCTCTGCATGGGGCGGGCAGAGAGCAAACACCCTACAAATACCAGTTCCCACCTCTCTGCTCTCTTCCCACAGGGAAAGCTGCTCACTGTACCAGTGTCCTTCTGCCATTCAAAAGTCCTGGTGCTAACTCATGTCTGCATATGCACTTTTCTACACTACAGAATCGATCCCTGCTGGTAGAAAATAGGCCTTAAACAGACCCCTCTCATAATTGTGGTTATGAAAAAAAGGCATAAACAAAAGTTAAAATATAACTTTCAATGTTTAACTCAGTGAGAACATATGGACAATGCTGCCCCAGCCACCATCACTACCCAGTCTGTGCCCATTTCACCAGCACAGTCCCTGTAAAATCCATTCCTCCAGCTTCTAGGCTCATCCAATTTAGCTTTGCATAATTTGTATTTTTCACATTAAATTCAATAATAAATTATATGGTCCATCCTGCCTGACGTTTTTCATAGTACATTTTCCAGATCTGTCCACCATGCCCTTCAATGCTTTTCATGAATAAACAGTATTCTCTTACATAGACATACTACAATTTGTTTATCCATTAATTAGTTGATGGTCATTTAGGTTGTTCATACCTTCTGGTTACACTGAGGAAGTGTAGCTATGAAAATTCATGTATGAGATTTTGTTGAACAACTATTTTCAATTGTTTCGCACATATACCTAAAAGTGGACTAGAGCCAGCCAGGTTTCAAGTTTTTAACATTGTGACTCCGATGTTGCTATCTCCAATGTTGATGCTCAAAAATTGTGCTATCAAACTACCATTCTGCCCTCCAAATTAGCTCATAATGCTTTAAGTAATTTTAGAATTCTGTGTTGGCCCACATGCATAACAGTCTTTGGCCAAATATATCCCATAGGCCATGAGTTGGACACACCTGAAACATTTATACATAAACACATATACAAGCTCAGATTTATAGGCAGACATTATTAATAGATAGTTATGCAGAACACATATACTGGCTCATGTATGCTAAAGTTGCCTTTGGCATACTTGTTTTGTTAAGGAGCTTCTTCCTTCTCCCTCACTAGTTAATGCTTCCTCACTCCACAACTCTTAAATAACATTATGTCACTCCCACATTTCCCTTACTTACACATTAACACAGTTGTGTGAGAATGCCTGCCTCCAACAGGTGGTTCAGTAAATGTTTGAGCAATGAGCAAATAAAGAGGACCCAGCATACAGCACAGAAGCAGAGAATACCTGTACCAAGGCCATTTACAAGGTTAAGTCAGAAAAGGTAGTGTTCAGAGGGTTGCTTATATATCGCTTGCCAGATGTTTGCCATCACCGCTACTCACGTTAGGATGGGCTTTGCCCTCTCTTACATCATAAAACTCCCCCACCAAGGGCACACAATACAGTGTTAGAATTCCACCAGCCTCATTGCTGAACTGAAACGCAGCTTCTCCAAGGCTTTTTTTTTTTTTTTTTTGCCCCTCTGAAGGCTGCCTTTGGTTTGCTATGAGAACAGAATGGCCTGATCCCCTATGAAGTACCCAACAGTGCCTGGCTCACAGGCAAGGCCATTAGTGATACTTCTTCTGAATAAATTCTGAGCATTAGCTGGATTTTTCTTCTTATCATAAATTCAGGAATCACACAAATCTCTGGGAAGAAAAAAAAGGAGGGGGCAACTTATCTGTTCCAGCGCAGATCGTGGCCGCACATGGATATGATGAAGAATGTCAAGCTTGTTGTTACCCGAGCAGTACACTTGCCTATTTCCCAACAACCCACGTGACATTTCCACTCCGAACTCTATGAGCACCTTAGAATTAATATGGAACACACTCAAGATACATCATGGGTGGAGGCAGGAGAAGGATAAACAGAACCTCTCTTCACTGTGTTTAGTTCTATGATTCCTAAACTAGTACAAAATCGAAGTTGTGATACTGATTCATAATAAGTGCTACTATAGCTTAGCTTACTATTATGTTTCATGATGATGCTGATGCTGATGATGACGACGACGACATAACTCTCTCCAGCCCCAAAGTGCAGGTGCCCAATTGGAGCTAGAAACTGGAGGAGCCAGTATTCAAACCCAGCAATGTTATCCTAATGCTTTGTTCCTCTGGCTACTTTCTGGTAAGAGCACACACTTCAGCACTAGTGTGGAGTGGTTCATTTACCGCCTTGTGTCCAATGTGTATTGTAAACCTGGCCACTCCTCACTCTCCGGGTGTCCTGCTAGCAGCAACTCCCACAAGTCCAAATATGTTCCTCCCCTTACCATAGTACCCAGTACTTGGGTTTCTATTTAATGTTTCAATAGTTTCTCATTAAGAGAGTTCTTAAAATCTTAACAGTGGGGGTGGCAAGGTGACTCTGCAGACGAAGGTGCTTGCTACCAAGCTAACAATCTGAGCTCAATTGCTGGCACTCACATGGTGGAAAGAAAGAACTACCTTGACACACTATCCTCTGGCCTACACTCTTGTGCCCTGGCATGTATATATGCACGTGTACACACACTAAAAAGGATAATGCACAATTTATTTAAGGATTAAAATAAAAGCAAGACCATAACAGCACCCCTCAAAGTCCTCTGACCTCATTCCTGCTTTCCTCTCTGGCTTCCTTTCCAGAACACATCCAAATCTTCACACTGCTGCTTGTGGCCTGGCTTTTCAATGCTATTCTCCTATCCCTTGTTAGCAACAGGACACTAATTCCCAGAGTTGTGTCAAACGCTGGAACAGAAACTACTTATGTAGCCTTGCTTTGCAGCTACAGAGCCAACGTCTTAGAATCCAACCAATAAGATCTATGCAGAAGCATTAGCCATGCTCTTCAAGGAAAGGCCTTGGCAGATGAAGCACTCGGTTTTCTAACTCTTCATATGTCAGAATAGCTATTGTGCAAGCATGGTGGCTCAGGCTTGAAGCATAAGACTTTTGAAAACTGCAAAGCAGGGCTAGGGATTTAGCTCACCTGGTGGGGTGCTAGCCTAGCAGGTGCAGATCCCCAGGTTTGAACCTCACCACTGCAGAAAACAGGTCTGGTGGCACACATCTTTAATCCCCTTCAGGAAGGAGTTTCCTGTCATCCTCATCTGCACAGCAAGCTTAGGATAGAAGAGAGCAGAGAAGGAAAAAAAGATGGAATAGGGAAGGATGCAAAGCAACAAGTGAGAAGGAGGCAGTGGCAGTGCGGGCAACGCAAAGATAGAGAAAGAATCTATATTCAGGTGACCATGAACCTTCCTGCAGTGTCAGCTCCAAGGTACTTAGTCTGTGAGAGAATAGTTTGCATTGCTATCTTGGTCAAGGTCCCTATCTGGCTGCCTGTTTTTCATTGCTTTATCTCCCTTCTACAGTACCCCAGTGGTACCTGTGGTTTAGTGGGATGCCCTGCCCCCTCCAAGTCTCTCTATATGTCTGTGACTTTGAAACATGTGGTAGCACAGACATCTCTTCATTGTCTCCTTACTGAAAGGGAGTTGGGGTGCTCTCTCTACAGCATCCAGAGTGGTCCCTGGCACACCCAAGACTACATGTCTATTTTGTGAGTGGTTTTGTACTTTTTCCAAATCAGTGTACTTAGTTCAGTCCACAATGTATTGAGTATCTAACTGGGTAGAGACACTGTAGGTGACCCTGAAGAAACAGTGACAAAAGGAGGTGATGTCAATTGTCACTGGCCCCAGGGGCTTCACAGGGGCAATGCTGCATTCCATGTTTACAGACAGAAAAGTCAGTGTTCAAGGAGCAAACAGTACATTGATAGAAACTTCTGTGTCTGCATACATGCTCAGACTCTAACCCATTGTTTTCATTGCTTGAATCCAGTTTTGTACTATAATACAATAATTTATTGTTTCTGCTATCATACCATATTAACAAATCCTCAAAATAAAATTTCAAAGTAGCACTAAATGTCCACTTATTAAAAATAAAAAGCCTGTCATCAAAATGTCAGTCTCTCAAAACCATGCTGCAGAATCCAAAGAGTCTAAGAGGGTAGCATGCAAGACTCTTTGGAAAGGCCACAGGAAGAAACGTGTGTACACAGTCCTTCTAACAAGACCAAATGTTCCCTCAAGAGGCAACTCCTAAGACATCTCTATCAAAATAGTCTCAGAGCATTTGAACAAGGAATTTTCCATGGGTTAAGACCATTTCTTGGTTTAATATCAGTTAAGATAGAACACTGAAAATGAAACTTGAAAAAAATTTATGACACCACCCCAAGTGTTCGATCCATCCAATCCAACCCTGCCCACAATGGCCTAAAATCGCCCACTGCGTTTGCAAATTTAGTACTCTGACTATGAAGAAATTCACGGTCAGTCACCAGCTTGGAAGTGGTTCTCCAGCCACAGGCAAACCTTGAGATCACCGAAGAATGGCAGGTCCATTGCAAGTTTATGAAAAGTTAGCCCAAACTCCCTAAGCCAGACTTGCCCAGCTGAGCTGCGCCTGGATTCCTGGCCCTTGGAATCTGGTGATTACAAACAGGAACTGTTTTTAAAAAAGAAAAAGCACATTCACCAGTTATCTTATTTCCAGACTGTGCTATGCCACAAGATACACTGAAAAGGATCAATCTACTCATTCACTTGGGGATGACTCAGTAAAGTGCTCATGTGTGAGCATGAAAGCCTGAGTTTCCATCTCCGATTCCATTTAAAGTTGGGCAGAGTGCTACATGTCTGTATCTCCAGTACTGGAAAAGATGGAGACAGGAAGGTGGCTGGAGCTCGCTGGACCCCCAGACTAGCTAAATCAGGGAGTGCCATTCAGTGAGACACCCTGACTAAAAAGGAAGCTGGAGGGACAGTGAGATAGCTCAACAGGTGAAGGTGCTCACAGCCAAGCCTTGGGACCTTGAGCTTGACCTTGGGACCCACCTGGTGTAGAGAACAAGCTCTTCAAGTTCTCCTCTGACTTCCATACACACACTGTAACATGTACACACCCATTCACATACATACATGAATAAATAAATGTAATACAAAAATAAGGTGGAGAGCAATTGTGGAAGACACCTGGCATTAACCTATGGCTTCTACTTGTGTGTGCAGGAGTACACATGCACACACGCACACACACACACATACACACACGCACGCACGCACGCACACACACACACATACACACACGCACGCACGCGCACACACACACACACACACTCAAACACACTCATACACCACATGTACACACACTCAAACACTTGAGATAGAGCTGGAGAGTTGGCTCAGCAGTTAAAAGCACTGGCTGTTCAATTCCAAGCCCCTGCTACACGGCAGCTCACAACTGTCGGTAACTCCTGTTCCAGGGTATCTGACACCTGCACACAGAAATACATGCAAGCAAAACACCAATACACATAAAACAACAAACAAACAACATCATTTTAAAAAGACACCTGAGATGGTATTTTAGAGTGTAGCTTTGGAAAGTCTGTAGTTAGAAACTGGCCTGAGCTATGTGACATGTGCAAGCACCTCCAGCTTTAGTGTCTTGAGAAAAAGACACTTGGTAAATACAGGGGCTCGAGAAGTGAGCTCCCAGTACTGGGAACACTGGCACGCAGTAGGGCCCCAGCAAATGTTCACTGTGCTCTTGTTAAGATTGATGGAGATGACCAATGAGTGCCAGGGTTTCAATCGATGTCTGGCGGCCTCCAAAACTCAGTCTTACTTCACTGTATCTTACCCAATGCCTGTACTCCTATTCACTGAGGAGTTATCTGCAGGAGGTTTCAACTCCCATGTTTAAGATTTGGAGGCCTCTGGGGCTGAGTCTGCTGAAACCAAGAACCGTGGCAGGTAATTTGTGCAACAGAAAGTGAATGGAGGGGAAGTGTCAACTGCTGTCTGTCTGTCTGTCTGTCTGTCTGTCTGTCTGTCTGTCTCTCTCTCTCTCTCTCTGTGTGTGTGTGTGTGTGTGTGTGTGTGTGTGTGTGTGTGTGTGTGT
>OU015745.1:48271490-48288455 GCA_907169655.1 Acomys percivali | reverse complement strand
TGTGTGTGTGTGTGTGTGTGTGTGTGTGTGTGTGTGTGTGTGTGTGTTGTGGGGAGTGGGGAGACCACAAAGCACCATATGGCCCTACAATTAGGGAGGAAGAAGATTGCCAAGGGCAAAAATAACCCTGGCAAAATTGAATACGGCTGGCAGAAGTCGGCCCAGGCCAGCTCCTTCTCCATGCTGTTCTCGTTCCCCAGGGGATGTTACTGTCACTTCTTCCCACGAATTTGAAAAGGATTTGAAAGATGAAAATAAGTCTGATGATAGTGGATATTTCTAATAACAGGTCATTAAAACAATTTTCTCCCTTCCTAAAAGCCTGCGAATGAACAGCTCTTCAAAGGAAACGTCTTCCCAGGAGAAGATCACTGTTAACTTTGAAGATGTATAAGGACCCGCTTCTCGCATCTGAGAATGATGTCAGGTGCCCTGCCAGGTCTGAAGAACGCCGCTGGCTGCATGAAGCCAGCAACGGAAGCAATAGGTGGGGGCTGCACAAACTCCACCTGTGAACCTTATTCAAGGAAAAGAACAAGGAACAGACACTGCATTCTTTAAAGTATGCAAATATTTTTTAACCCAGCCTTCCCAATCTGCAAAGACTTGCAATGTTCCCCCTCCCTTCTCATCCAATGAAACGAAGCTATCAATGACAGTCAAATACCATCACTCACTCAGCGGGAAGCTATTTTATGCATTGAAGATTGAGTGGGTAGAAAGAGAGAAAAAAGAAACCAAAGTCTGCCTTCGGCAAAATGAAAATTAATATTTCTTAAAATAGATATCAGTTAGGTAATCACTTGTCTTAATTATGACACCTCAAGATTTTTTTTTTCATGACAGCTTATAGTCAAAATCATCCTGATTGCTGCTGCTTTGGTTAAACAGCAGCTGAGGAGGTTGGCTTTGATCCAAGGACCATGTGGGATTTTTAAGAATACACTGAGTGCTAGAATTGTACCCACTTGGTGAAATGCTCAGAGTAGAGGGGACACATTGAAGAGAAATGGAAAAGCTAGCCAGTGCCTAAAGTCCTGCTGAGGGTCCTAAGAGCTCCACACTCCCCAAGAAAGGCACCTCAGTAATAAGGATTGTAGTATTTGAGTTCTCCTTTGACCTTTTTGCACTCAAGTGCTGCTGATTTTATGTTTGTTGTATACACGTATGCTGGTTTCAGCCCTATAGATGATGGTGGTGGTGGTGATGATGATGATGATGATGGTGGTAGTGATGATGATGATGATGGTGATGATTGCCCTGTTTCCCCGGTAAGATCTTTGAAGGTGGAGTTGTCTTTAACCCCTACTCACAATGCTTTCTATATACTATAATATCAAGATCATATTAGATAAAATGACAAGATAAGTGTTTGTGTCTGAAGTCCCTTCTTATAAACATAGGATATAGTTCAAGACCCCTAGAAATGCTTAAAATTATTATCATAAAGTTTAATGTGTCAATTAGATGGCAAGTATTAATATTTATATTAACATAATAAAAATCAATAGTTAATAGTAATGAAATAAAGCACTTATAAGTATAATATGCAAATAGGGTCTCAATCAAAAGATTTTACTGTACTGTAGACCCCTACAAACTTGGGATATGATTTCTTTTCTTTTCTTATTAAGCCAAGAATATGTACGTATTTGAAAGAAACACCTTTGGTCTTCTTTTCACCATATCCCAGTTGTCAGCACCGTTAGTACCATCTTTGGGGTCATTACTAAGGAAAATGACAGTTCCTTTACAAGCACTAAACTACCATTCACAGTAACTCTAACACACTGGTTCTAAAGTGACTAACTACTGAGTAGGACATACAGCATGAATATACTGGACCAAAGAATGATTTACATGGTAGCTGGGACAAAGCATGACAATGTGAGACTTCAGAGAGCATGCTACTTGGGGGCATGTAATTTAAAAAACTGTATCTGGAATTTTCCATTTAACATTTCCAGGCTGCGGGTAACTAAAAGATAGGAGGATCCCGTCCCAAAGGCATCCACAAAAAATGATGATGAGATTCCTGTTTGGCTTCTTTCCATCTGTTACAAAGCTGTGTGGAATCAAAAGGATCTCGGGATCTACAAAGAGAGCCAATCCCTTTAAATGTGTTGGCTGGGATGGGTACTACAAATAATGCATCATCGCACTCTGGTCTCCATGATCTGAATCCCTGCAACCAGCTTCCAGACCCTGAGGGCCAAGTGAAGCTGACCTTGCCCCGCACCATCTCCTCATCTCCAGTCAGACGATTCTGGAGTGGACACATGGCCCAGGAGTAGGATCTGGATTGTAAACATTGGGGGTGGGGGGTAGGAACCTGGTTAAGGTCTAAGGGCTGTGGTACAGAGCTATTAAAAACGATGCATTCCCACCAGAGATGTGCTTAGAATGACAGCAACACTTCAGAACACATAGAGAGCAGAGACCTAGGGTTATATCGCTAATGTGCTCTGGGCACCTAGATCTGGCCAGTGCCTGGAGAGTGTCCTTTTGTTCTTCTCAAGCAGCCACTGTGTTTTCTTTTCTATCCTCAGAATGAATTAGGATTCGATGGAAAGAACTGTAAGTGAGATGAGGGTGTTGCTGAGCATCTTCACACAAGGGACCACAATCCACTTCCTCTAACCTTAGATGTGGATGCCATTCATTTAAACCCGAGGTGTTGTCTACAAGTAAGAGGCAGGACAGAAAGACAGGAGAAAGTAAAAGGAACAGAAAAGAAGCCCCCCCTCCCCCCCACCACTCCACAGTCTAGTTGAAGTCTCAAACAGAGTGTGACCTTTGAATTTGATTTTACTCCTGTCCTGGCTATAAACCTGTATCTTTCTGAGTTTCCCACAAATAAGATTGCCAATATTCTTTATCATTAAAAAAATGCCTTAATCCCTTGTGATCAGTACAGTGAGATTTCTTCAACCCCTTTGTCAACCCCTTTGGCCCATGTTTCTATCTCTGTAGCCTGAGGTCCTGTCTAGTGATCCCCTGGAGCGACCCTGTGGCTTCACTTATTGGGGGAGGCAGGAGGAAAGAAAAGAAAAAGAAGGAAGTGGGGTAATAAAGGGAAGATGGAGGGGAGAGAGAGAGAGAAAAGAAAAACTTGAAGTTTCTTAGAAACACTCCTAACAAAGTCACTTCAGAAGCTACCTGAATGGTACATATAACCATCATCAAGGTACTGAAGTCAGTGTCTCTGTCTCTCGGCCTTGAACTTGCAATGCAGTTAGGCAAAGCTGACCTTGAGCTGCTAATTCTCCTGCCTCCATCTGCCAAATGCTGGGTTACAGGCCTGTCTGTACCACACAGTGCCGGAAGGCTTGGCTCTTTTGACAACCTAAAGCCATGTCTTGGTATGTATGTACGGTCCTTTGCCAAGGTATCTCTCCTCCTCACTAATAAACATTAAATCTATTTAAATAGCACTTAAATCTACACTAGAGTCCAACTTTGCTTCATACTGACTCACTCTGAAATTCGTTTCTGTGATGAAGCCAGGAGTCTCGAGCCCTCATGGCCCCTGGCAGTCAGCCACATACAATGAGGCCTTTGTTCCCACCCTCTTCTTTCCAATACATTTCTACTGATACTTAGAAGACTTTTTTTTTTTTAAATCTGAAAGCCATGCTCAACCCTCTTAAGGAGGCATAGACTCTAGTGTTCCCCTACCATGCCGCCATGTTTGACAACTTCTTAGAGCATCCGCCACACCAGGCTACTGTTCTAGGCTCACAATTCTGTGTAACGCTGGTCCCAGCCGCATGCCTCTCCCCATGGCTGCATGTTCAGCCAGCAAGAGGGAGGAAGACATAGGATGGAAGCAGTGAAGATGGGTGGATTCTAAAGGAGGGTCTCCTAAGGCTGGCTACACTTTGTAAGAAAAGCAAAAGCCAAGTGGTTGGCATCAGATGTTTCCAAAATAACTCTCCAAACCCTCTCCTTCCACTGCAGAGTCACTGGAGTATGAAGTCACTGTCACAGTGACTTCACTAACGCATGGATCAAAACCAGGAGATGCTGCTGAGAACCAGGGGAGTAATGGCTTCAAAACAGACAACACACACCACAGCCAGGAATGATGCTTTGTATGGTACAAAGCCAAGGGCCATCCTTTGGTCAGCAGAAGGGCACACAGCACCCTTCTTCTGATTTGCTCTCCCCCCACGCCGAATCCTAAAACATTTCTCTCGTGCACCAAGTACTTTCTGAAAGAAACATATATTCAAAAATCAATCATGTAGAGGGAGGCTCATAGCATGCGACCCTCTCAGAGATACAGCAGATAAAATATTAAGGCTTCTAAAAGAAGTGTGTAATTAGACTAAAAAATTAACCACAGCATCAATGTGATTCTCTTCAATTAGGAAGATCTGCAAGAGACTGTAATCTCATCTCACCATATAGCCCTGCCTCAATTAATGTCCAAGATAGATGAACCCAAACCAGCCATTTGCACACTCTCTGTGTCTCTGTCTCTGTGTCTGTGTCTGTCTGTCTGTCTCTGTCCGGCCCGCCTCGCCTCGCCTCGCCTCCCCTCCCCTCCCCTCTTCTCCTCAAGGAAACAAGATACACATGTACATACACAAAATAAACTTTCTCTGCCTGCTGCCATGGGGCCATCTGAAAGGAATACACCACTCTCTAGGGACAAGAATACAAGCCCCGGGGAGGCTGTGTCCTTTTCACCTGTGTCTGCATTTGTGATTGTGGGCCAAAGCATATGTGCTCAATACCGGAAGTATAAGGAAACATGCAAGGTAACCCTGCAGCATGACTTAGGATGAAAAGCAGGGCACAGCTTTGCAGGCTGCTGGAAACACAATGGAGTTGGCTCTGCCTGCTTTGGGCAGGGTGAGTGCAGTTAGTTAGCATGTGAAGCGGTTGCCCAGCACTGAGCACTTTCTAGAGCCATAACAGGTGGTTCTTAACAGAAATAAAGCATATTCACCAATGGCATCTGTCTCATTAACATTTCATCAGTAGTCTGTCAAGTGGTTTCCTTCCAGGCTTAGGAACCCAGAGAAGTAACCCTGGGCGTCTTGGTCACTGGCAAGGTGCTGTAAGGGGCTTTCACCAAAGCAGGAGCAGCTCTGCTCCTGAGCAGCAGCTCTCCGCCCTGCATACTCACTCAAGAAGGATATGCGTCTCTGCCTCCTCACAAATTGATGGAAACAGGCGCTCAAATCACACGCTGAAAGTGCGTAGCAATCAGATAGGCTCAGAGGGAAGTCAGAAACCACACACCAGGACAACTCAGACGCTCGGTAGCTAAGCTAATAATCACAACCAACAGAGGATTTCTTAATTTATATTTGCTACTGGACCACTTTATCTAAAATAGCAATGTGCCCTTTATTCTCTGTCAGCTCATGCTGCTTTATTATGCTCCAATGAAGTATGTGTCACCAATGGCATTTTACATTTCTTTTGGGTTTATATACTACTTTTTTTTTGGGGGGGGAGGGGGACAAGAAACAATATCTACCACAGATCAAGCTGGCTTTGAACTTGCTGTTGTAGATAAGACCAGCCTTGATTTCCTAGGAGCCGTTCTTTTTTTAACATTTATTTTTATGTGTGTGAGTGTTTGGTCTACACATATATCTGTGCAACATGTACATGACTAGTGTACAAGGAGGCCAGAGACTGTGCTGGATGCCCTGGAACTGGAGTGACAGATGGCTGTGAGGCACCATGTGGGTGCTAGGAATTGAACCCAGGTCCTGTGCAAGAGCAGTCAATGCTTGTAACCACTGAGCCATCTCTCCAGGCCCCAGTCTTTATTTCCTGATTCATACCTTTGCCTTCCAGGATTATGGGTGTTCTACATAAGACCAAGTTCTATATTCTTGCTTCATAACGGAAGCTGGATGCAGCTTATTGCTACATCCACAGTACCAGCACCAATGACCAGCAGAAAGAGAATCCCATAACTCCAAAATAGGAGAATAGATAGAAACCCAAAAACTATAAAGAGCTAAATATTTTTTTATTTGTTTCGAAAAAGGCCTGTGTTATAATGAAAAGAATCGTTTGTTTTTGTTTGGGAGACAGGGTTTCTTTCTTCTTTCTTTTTTGTTTTGTTTTGTTTTGCTTTTGAGACATGGTTTCTCTGTGTAGCCTTGACTGTCCTGGACTCATTTTGTGGACCAGGCTGACCTTGAACTCACAATGATCTGCCTGTCTCTCTGCCTCCCTCAGTGCTGGGATTACAGGCATGCACCACCATGCCCAGTTGAGACAGGATTTCATGTAGCCCAGGCTGGCCTCAAACTCACTATATAGCAAAGGCTAACCTTGAAGCTCTGAACTTCCTGTCTCCATATTTCCCGGGATTAGAGATGTACCTACCATCCATTGTGATGTATGTTGGACTAGGGGCTGAACCCAAGGCTTTGTGCATGCTGTACAAGCACCCTACCCACTGAGCTACATCCCTAGCTGTGTGAAAAGGAGTTTTGATATTGTAGATCTCAATCTAGAATAGATTTATCACATTTTTTTTTCAACAAACATTGACTTGATAGTGCATTTTAGGAAGCTGCTTGAGAGCAGCAGAGAGGTAACGGCCCTTCAGAGCTGCCCAAAGAGAGGTCAGTTCATCTGTCCAGTTTTGTAGACAGTGTACAATCATACCTTTATTGATAACTATCCCTCTCCTTCTTCTTCAAGGCAACAGAGAATACAGCCATGCTGATGGGACATAATAACCACTCCGCTGTGAGCAAAGAGGATGGCTGTGCAAGAGCAGCAGCAACGTAGGGCTTAGTTTCGTGGTTCCCTGGGGTACAGTGAAGGACCAGCCTGCTTCCACCTTAGGCTTAAAAGCCATCTTTTAGTAAAGACAAGCTAGGTTCATTTGATTATGATTAAGCCTCTCTTTGTCAAGGACTGGGCTATGTCCCCCCACCTCCCCCCCACCCCCCTGCCACTTCTATCCTTATCTATAAATGGTTCTGTACTGCCTGTTCCAGAAACGGCAATCATGTCTTAGTTTTAAAAGTTGTTTATGACCATCTTGCAAGCCTACCTTTGTTTCAAAAGGTTGTATGACCACCTACTACTGGTCATGATTCCCGTTGTTTTGACTCGCTTGTTAATGATGCCTTGTACCCCTGTCTTTGTTTCAGGAGGTTGACAGAATTCACGTATTACGCTTAGGTTCTGCTCGTATAACCCTGCCTATTTTCCCAGACAAATCCCCCATCTGGAAGCTCCCCCTACCTCTGACCTATAAAAGCCTTGTCCTCCTCACATCCAGTGCTGACCTCTTCAAACCTGTCTTACCAGGAGGCGGACAGTGTGTACACATTTTTTTTTAAAGCTTGCTTTAATTAATTGCTTGCTTTAATTAATTTGGCCATGATGACTTGGATCTCAGGTCTTTCTTGTCCCATCTTTGGAATTAACAACAGGAAGCCCACATAAATCCTAAGTGTCCCCCAGTCTCTGAAGGGCAAACACAGAAGTATTTGGTTGTTGTTGAGGTATTTTTTGTTTTTTAGTTTTTTTTTTTTTTTTTTTTTTTTGGTTGTTTTTTTTGTTTAAAGATCCTTAAGCAACACCAATCAGGAATTTTTTAAGATGTTTGTGCTTAGGTGAAGGCAGTAGAATCATGAATGTGACACTATTCTGAGCTACACAGTAAGATCCTATCTCAAAGTGTCCAAGAGCTAGAACACCCTCACACATGCAAAAGACCCTTGGTCTTGAGAACGGAAGACAGTGTCTGTGCTCTTCTAGGAAATCTGTCTAGAGAAAGAGACTGAAAGCTAAATGTACATTAAAACACCACAATACTTTACACAGTTATTTAAAAAGGAGAAACTGCCAAGCATGGTGGTCTGCATGGCTGAGGCAAGAGGGTGTCAAGTTATAGGCCAGCCTGGGCTGACCTTGAGACGTTACTTCTCTATAAAGGAAGGAAGGAAGAAAGGAAGGGGAGAAGGAAGGAAGAAAAAAGAAAAATAAATGGAAAAATGTATGCTTGTAGATGATTAATGAACAATTTTCTGTTCTCATATGAGGAGAGACTGTTCAGTAACCAAATATATGTTATCTGAGAAAAAACAGTCACAACAGTCATGTGTCGATATATTAAGTGAAAAGAGAGGATATGAAACTGTACAGACAGCACATTATCATGAATCAATATCTAGTGGGAGTTATAGAATCAGTTGTTGATAATTAAGGGAGATAGAGCAAATGCCCACTGTGGTTATCGACAGATTACATAATTAAAATTTTTCTTTTCTTTTCAAAATCTTGTACTTTCTAAAATGCTTCTAATGAATGATTGCCAGTTCATTTATAAAATG
This sequence comes from Acomys percivali, assembly GCA_907169655.1. NCBI lineage: Eukaryota > Metazoa > Chordata > Mammalia > Rodentia > Muridae > Acomys > Acomys percivali. The sequence continues at coordinate 48,280,128 of OU015745.1, read as the reverse complement.
TCATGTGTGTGTGTGGTGTATCTAGCAAGATGCGGTAATGGGCATTCCAAAGCAGAGGCAGGCACATCTCTGTGAGTTCAAAGCCAGCCTGGTTTCCATACATGAGACCCTATCTCAAACAAACAAACAAACAAACAAACAAGCAAGCAAGCAAGCAAGCAATAAAATAACTTAATATAGGCCCAGATCCCACAGCAGCTTCTTCTGGAGGTACTCTACAGTTCTCCGTGATGTGCAGTCTCCATGGTGCCTTGTCCAGATGCATGTGCGTCCTAATGGCCTAAAGACTCCAAGTTCTTTTGTTTGTGAACAACTAAGTACCCAGTGCTTCAGAGACATTAGTGCTGGGGCTTCACCTGGCTGTATTAGGTAATTTTAGATGATTTGGTGAAGAGCTCAAAGCAGCAGGGCTTCTTTCTGGGTCTGCATGCTGTTAGGAAGTAGAGACCATGTGAGCACTGCATATGCTAATGGCACCTCACCTGAGCACAGAAAAACAAAAAACAAAAAACAAAAAACAATGCAAAAGCACATGCGTCAAAGGAGGGCTCAGTAAATAGTCGCCCCTATAGCCTGAGTGGGAGAATGCAGGTCACCTTTGTGTGGTTAACTTCATGTCTTGACTATGCTAAACTCACTTTACAATGAAATGGCAATTATTCATTATGAGGAACCTGGAAATTAAATAAAGATGGCTAATGTAGAAGAATACCTGCTCAACAGAATGGAAACCATGCCTGACACCTAGCTAACTACTCAGTGCTAGTGACGTCATGGTTACCGAGGGTCTATATCCACTAATTTATTAAACCAGCATAATCACTAAGAACAATCTGTAAACATTTGTCCTTAATAACCCAGTGGTAAGTGGAGCCTCCCCCCTTATCACAACAAATCAAAATGCAGAGTTGTGGAGCCCAGGTATAACGGTACATCTACAGAACAAGTCTCCCTAAGGCTCAGGGGACACTGAGGAAGAGGTGAAGACTGTAAGAGCCAGAGGATGAGGACCTGGCTGTGAAATTGATACCTCCTAGTGAGATTAGAAGCTTTATCTGTAAAGACTCATCAACATGTGAGCTGAGCAAAGATAACATCAACAAACATGCTAAACTGGATGGAGAAAAATCCCACAAGGCCTCAACCCTACACAAAGAACCATAAGCAAATTAGTAAAGCTGGGAGCGCAAGGGTGGTTCTCCTTAGGGAAGAGCACACCACAGTTGCTTGTCCAGTGCCAAATGGTCATTCTTGCAAAATACATACAAGTAACATTATATCTACCCATGCAATAATAATAATGAACAAAGAGGCCATGAATTTAAAGATGAGTCAGGAGGGGTATATGGAAGGGTTTGGGGGAAACATAGGGAAAGTACAAAAATTGTAATTAAATTACCATCTCAAAGATAAAATGAAAAGAAGGAAAGAATGGAATGGCTGTAATGGTTTTGTTTTGTTCCCCCACCCCCAGATCCACCTCTGTGCTACTAAGCAACATTAGAACCTTACCCACAGCAACCCAAATGGATGCTGCTGCAATACTGAGAGATAAATGGCGGGCTGGGGCTCGGTGATGAGGAGCTTTCTAGGCATCTGAAAGCCCCAGACTTTCAGCCCTAGACCATCAAATAAAAAATAAAATGAAAGAAAGAGCAGAGGAAGGAAGAGAGAAATCAAAACACAAATGGGAAGAAATCTGAGGTGTAAGTACTGTGACCTGCGGTCTGTATAATAATGGGCAGTGGGATGACGTCATTGAGTAAGCCGCCCATGGTCCACGAGTTCTTCACTAGTGGTGTATGTGTCACCATCATCGCCCTCTCTGTCATTTTTTCCTAATCCTATGTGGCCCAGAAGGCTTAGTCTTCAAGGGCTGTAACAGTAACGTACACAGGTCTCAGTTTCTCACCAGGGTCAACTGGGATGCAGTTTAACACTCAAATCTTAGAAGTGGACAAAGACTGAAGATCCTGACCAGCCTTTACGTGCCTTTACACGCCTTTACACGCATGCCTTTACAACCTGCTGTGTCACTCTGGGTAGAGCCATAGGAAGAAAGTGGCTGACACCTAGCTCAAGATAAGAGTAGCTTGGAAGGAAGTCAGTGAAAAAGGAGACAAAGGTGAGGCAGACTCCTGTCTGCAACTTACCTTCAATGGGTTCAGCCAAAACAAAGCCACACAACACAAGGGTGGCATATCAGCTCTCGTGGCATATGTGATTAACAATGTAGCATTTAAAAGCATGTGTAAGCAGGACAGATACACATATTACATGTGTTTAATGCATGCACATAAGCAGACAATTAGAGCTGATCTATGGTAAACCGCAGTGAAGGAGTGTGGCTGATCCACAGAATCAAAGAAATGCTTACCAGATACAGGAGGCTGCACTCACTTGTAAAACAACAGCTCTGACAACCTTCTCTTTTGAGGGAGGGGGGTGGGGTTCTGGTTTTTTTCCCCCCCTCATTGTTCTTTTGAGAGCCCAACAAAGATTCAAGCTTATGAGCCTCCTGGAATTGTTACCCAGTGTTACTGTGCCTAACTTAGCACTTGTCAGGTCCTGTGCTAGCTGCCTCAAGTCCAATTTTTACCAAAACAAACCACTTTAAAGATGTGAAAAGTGAGGCTTGGGGAAAGTTTGGCTACTTTGCCAAAGTCATTCAATCGCTGAGTGGGAGGAGCAGTGTCCACTGCCCTAATGGACAGAACACTGGGCTTTGTAAATATGCTTCATGTTTTCTGATCACACCGTACCAGCTTATAAATCCCACACCAGGCCTCCTGTATCTGTTCCCTCCTACCGTATTTTATAGGGTTTATGTAAGATAAACTTAAATTCTGTGAAATTAGATCCAAGACTCAACCACATCTGATTCTAACATTGGTGTTAGATCCATTCGTGGAGAAGGTTACTGGGAATATCCGGTCAGGCACAGGTGTAAGGACCTAGACGGCCTCAACTCAACCCAAACAACCATGATTCATGGTGGCTGTGCACAACAGAAAACTCTCACTGTTCTTCCGTGCACCTGCAGATAACATGCTTGCCGGCTATGGGTATCAAAAGTGCCAACAGAGGTCAAGCACTGAAAACAGCACCCGGCCTATACTGAGGTACTCCATAACAGAATCATAAGCACAGGGCTTATTTCACATATAGGATCTCAGGGAAGAGCCTGGGGTTCAGACACCATGCACTGTAGAAATGTCAAACCCTGAAGGCCTGTGGCGAGAGGAGCGAAGCTGGGGCAGTGTTCATCTGAGGAGGAGGTGGAGCCACTGGGGACTCCAAAGCTCCCAATTAATCTCCTAACCCAGACGTGAACTCATACAGATGTGGATCCACACTGGCGGCTGGGAGGAAACGGCTCCTGGCAGACAGGCGTGTAAGAGCTACATTTCCTGTGAGTGGGCAGGGAAACCATGGAAACTGGAGCTACGGGGCACTTAGGGGCATCCCAGGTAAAAGCTAGCTCTCTCCACTTCAGAGCAACCTCCCGTTTCAAAATGAAGACGCTGGTGTAGGAGGCCTGGGAAGTGTGGGCCACCACTCTTCCCCTTCCTATACTAGGGATCTCCAGAGGCTGGGGGGTGGGGGAAAGATGGCCCAACAATAGGATTCTGCACAAAGGGCCCTCCCAGTTTTCAGTCCATTTTCTCCTGCTGAGCTCAGCTTTATGGCAGCAGCATTCTCAGAGATACACAGATTACAGGCTCCTTGAGGGTTGGGGTGAGCCAACACTTAACAAGTAGAAGCAAGCCAGTGAAGTGGGGAAGGAGGGAATAGGAAACAGACACAAAGAGGAAAGCACGCTGGCTCTGAATACACTGCACCCTCAGCAAGGCATCCTCTATGACCCCTGCCACCAAGCAGGGACAGCCTGAGGAACGCTGGCTGCTCCCATCCCTACCACTTTCTTGCTCAGGCTCCTAAACTGTGGCAAGGCAGTCGCTGAAGCTTGTGCTCAGCTGTGCACCCATGATGCTTGCCCAGAAAACATGGCTGGTTAGAGAGAACACGCAGAGGATGCGGCTAGCACTTCTTCAGATGTTTCACATGAGGCAGTTGGACCCAGGCTGCAGAGGTAGGAGGCGGGGAACTCGGAAGCCTGGCAGGAGCCAAGTGTGGTGCTTCCAAGCTGCACCAAAGACTGCCTCCCCCATCTCTCAGGCTTCCCAGCTCCTCTGCCTCTCCCTCATCCCATTCCTGCCTCCTCGCTGGCCCCCCACCTCTCCTCCTCTCACTTCAAAGGCAAAAAGCAAGGAAATCTGGCCTGCCTACCCCTGCAGCCCCTGATTTACCTGCCTGCCAAGCCTCCTTAGGCCCTACTCAGTCACAGCTGACATGCAGGCTAGCATTCTGCAGCCAGCTGCACCTAGGAGCTGGTAGCAGCTCCTCCTTTTATGGGATCACGGCTAGGAGACATGGTCCTGAGTGTACCCCAGCCCACTCCAGCCTTCTTAAGGCATGCTATTTACATGGAGTGGGAGAGTGGGTGGAGTGGGAGATAAACATGGCTTTCAGGACACATCGCAGGGGAAAGGGGTCTCTTGGTCCTCACCCAGAGTTGCCACAAACTTAGAAATGGAAGTGGAAATTTCAAGGAAATGATAGTGTTGAGCTTATTTCGAAACAGGCAGAAGATCAAGCTTAACTCATAATCAAGTTACATATAACTAATAAATAGCACCTGTCATTTTCTTTTTTTTAATTTAATTGATTTATTCAGATTACATCTCAATTGTTACCCCCTCACTTATATCCTCCGGCTCCTCCCTCCCTCCTTCACCCTATTCCCCTCCCCTAGGTCTGTGACAGAAGGGGACATCCTCCCCCACCATACAGTCATAGCCTATCATAGCAACAGGATGCTTGATCAATGGAATCGAATCGAAGACCCAGAAATAAATCCACACACATATGAACACTTGATTTTTTGACAAAGAAGCCAAATGTATTCAATAAAAAAAAAAAAGGATAGCATCTTCAACAAATAGTGCTGGTCTAACTGTATGTCTACATGTCGAAAAATGCAAGTAGACCCATATTTATCACCATGCACAAAACTCAAGTCCAAGTGGATTAAAGACCTCAATATAAAACCAGAGACACTAAATCTGTTTAGAAGAAAAAGTAGATAAGAGCCTGGAACTCACTGGCACAGGAGACAACTTCCTAAACAGAACTCTAACAGCCCAGGCCTTAAGGTCAACAATTAATAAATGGGACCTTATGAGACAACTGTCATTTTCTTAAGCGCTTATGGGGAGCTGTGCCTCTGTTCTGGTCCAGACCATTCTGAGATCAATGTGCTATCCTAGCCTACCACTGAGCCCCATTTTGGGGGTACATTCTGTTTTTTGACAGAGGATTATTCTGGGACCTCTTTCTATGGGATAAACACAAGACAACTTGGTTCACCATTCTAACAGTTGTCTGGAGGGCTATCCTAGCCCAACTTTACAGTCTCAAAGCTGATATATCTTACTGCGTGTCATTCCAGAAATGGGTGACTATTTGTTTCCCCCTTTAATTTTCAAAAAGGCCACACTGCTAAGAAATGATGGAGCAAGGTCTCTGTCTAGTCCAAGTTCAAAGATGAAAGTGATCTACTTTGCCCAGGGTCGCTGTCTTTTATAAACTCTTAATGTCAAAGGGGTACCATGCCCTTTTGCTTTCGGGAAGATATTATGCCCTTCCATTTGCAAGAAAAAAAAATAACTTTTTTTTTCCTAAATGGGCTCTCTACAGCCTCCACCCTACATAGCAAACACTCCCTCCCGTGTCTCTCTCTCTCTCTCTCTCTCTCTCTCTCTCTCTCTCTCTCTCTCTCTCTCTCTCTCTCTCTCTCTCTGTCTCTCTCTCCCTCCCTCCCTCCCTCCACCCCCACATCCTCTGGCCAGTTCCTTTTGATTCACATACAATTTCAGGTGGACTATTGCAGTCATTTGTGGGGCATTCAGGAGGAATAATCAATGTGACTAAGTTGGGATTGGCCCCAGCATGCTTACATCATTGCCTGGAATAGCAAGTCCACTTACAAAGGAAGCCAAAAGCAATGGTTTGCTGTACCTTACAAAATATTCCAGCGGTATTTCCATGTGGCTTAGAGAAGCAACAGAGGAAATAGAATCGCCATGGAGGGGCTGGAGCAGACCTGCCTTCAAGGTAATGGAGACACTAGCTAGTCGGAAACACTTACTTTCCTTTTGTTTATTTTTTTATGCAAGGACCAAGGATGAATTTCACATGCAGGGTCCCCCAAAGCAAACTGGTACAAAGCAAACAGTTCCTAAGGGGACACATCAGAAGACCAGGTCATCCTGCTTCTGGTGAGATGCAGAAGAGCAGTGTCTAAGGTTTTAACTCTAAGAGGGCTTGGGGTGGAAGATGTTCCTTCCTGCAGGAGTTAGAGTGACTTTCAATTTGGAATAATTACATTAGGTCATTCAGTGGGTGGAGTGAAGTGTCTGTAGTACATGGATCTCCTGCTGAGAGGGTTCTTCAAGGCTGAGTGTTGGAGGTAGAAAGCTGGTAATTAGAAGTCCTGAAGCACCCACCTTTTCTGATGAGGAGAGCGGGAAAGCAGCCCTGTTCAGGCAGCAGTGAGTGAGTGAGTGTGTGTGTGTGTGTGTGTGTGTGTGTGTGTGTCTATGTTCCAGTTCCCAACATTAACTTTACTTTATCAAGTTTTCTAAGCTTCAGAGTGATGGAAGAAAGAATAACTCAAAGGAAAGGAAAACCAAAAGGCCACTTGACATAACTCTAAAACCTGTAATTCAGAAAAAAAAAAAAAAATTGAAACGACTCCTAAGCATCCATTTAGCACAGGGCGAGAGAACAGGCTATGCTTTGAAGCATCCAGGAAAAAAAAAAAAAAAGGAAAAAAGGGTGGGGGGCCCTGTCAACTTCTGAGCTGCACAGCTTTTGGTTTATTTGTACCGATTTGCTCTGTACCAAAGGGAACAAGAAAATGAGGGCTCGTTGGTGACATCATACCGTTCCTGTCTACTTCTGGTTGTTTCTAGCAAAATGGATCTCTTTGGATCAATTCAGCTTCTCTTGGGCCCCATCTCTTACTCAATAAGGGTGTATGTGTACATTGCAATTTGCTTATGGGGAAGTTTAAACTTAAACTTAGGTCAGCAGCCACTCCTGATATGATACATATGAAAATCATCATGCCTCTTCTGCGTACACTGGCTATGCCTTAGAAAGCAATGGGAGATAGATGCGTTGTTTTACATAATACATTTGTCAGTTCAATTCTCTAGTTCAAAGTAAAGAGAATATTTGGGACAAAGAACTACATGTAAACACAACTAGAGACTGACGCTTAGCTGCTCAGGCACTGAAGTACCTAGGAGCATCCAAGGCCCCACCTCACACAAGAATAGTTGCACTGTACTCCAAGGGGAACACAGCAAGAAGAAATAAGGCAGACACCTCTCCATGAACTTTACAGCCTCTCAAATACTTTACGTCCATTAGGTCTAAACAATAATACTGGTGTTTTCTCCCTTGTGTAAGCACCTCAAGATGCATGGAAAACTTAAGTCTGATTTAATCTATGACCTATGCAGGGTATAACTCTATTACATCATGCATTTGGAGGCTTAGTTGCTAGAGGCAGTTTCTACATTACACTAGAGTGACCACCCAGAGCTCGCTCTCTGTGGTAGGTATGGATCTTATCCTACATTTTGATTGTTGGTTTTATTTCTTTCTAAAGGTCCTAGCTGGCTATTCTGCACTAAGATTATGGACTAACACCAAACAGGACAATTCAGTTTGACTCTCATAGACATCTTTATCTTAAAATATTACCTCTTTTTGTCTTTATTCATTCAACACCCCCCCCTTTTTTGGCGATGGAATTTCACTATGTAGCCCAGGCTGGCCTTGGACTCACCATGTAAGTCCGGGGGAGACACAAACTCATGATCCGCCTATTTTAGCATCTTGAACATGGCCATTAAGACCTTTATTGTTATTTGTATACTCATTCTTATATTTTACTGTTTTGGATGTTAGAGAAGTGAACAGGACACAGACTTTCACAGTGACGTGCCTGTGCCCAACCAGGATCTACCATCAAGCTAACAACACAACAAGAAACACACATGTAGCAAAAAGGACCACCCTCACATCTGGAAGCTGCTGCTCCTTGGTTTTGTGGCCTTTCCCATAGGTTTCTAATATGGGTAATAATAAGTGTGGTAAGGATGGACAGTGTTTAGGTCTTTGCTGTTTGAGTCTGCCTCTCCTGTGTGGATCTCACCCATCCACACTCTCGCTCTGATCTTTAGCAAATGTCTGGACTTTGCCAGCTCTTGAACTCATTTGCAATTCTTCATGGAGATAATGAAATACTTTCTTTGAGGTATTGCTGTGAAATTGAGATCAGACAGGGAAAGAAAAACCACCTGGCCTACAGAAGTGCATTTCAGCACATTATTTTCATTATTACTTCCACTATTGAGCTCTTCAGATATCCTCTCTCTCCTGCCCACCAACCTCTTCTTTCAAGCAAAGCTTAGCAGCATGGGTGCATGGAAATTCTACTTGGTAGTCTATGTCCATTTACATCTGCTTATGCAAATCTTTACTTTATTAATTAAACATAGTA
>OU015745.1:48243884-48257118 GCA_907169655.1 Acomys percivali | reverse complement strand
TATGTATGTATGTATGTATGTATGTATGTATGTATGTATGTATGTATACATCTCCATCCCAATCATGGAGCTTAACTACATGTTCTATGCTCCATGCTGTGTTCAGTGTGGGTGATCCAAGCAAGAGACTAAATTTCCACAGTATGTTCAGTTAATAGTGAGCAGACAACTCAGGACTGATGTGCCTGCTCTGAGCAAGGGCCTGGGGGAGGCCCTGTAAGTTACAGATTCCAAGAGAGAACAATAAGTGCCGAGTTTGCTTTTGTGGTTGAACCAGGCTGATACTCAGTATGAGTGCTCGGTATCCACAAAAATATCTGACAAGGCTGGGGAAGATGGCTTAGGGAGTAAAGTGCTTGCTGCACAAGCACAGGAGTCTCCAGAACTCACAGCTGGGTGTTGGTGTACACTTGCAACTCTATAGCTGGGGAGGCAGAGATATGGATCCCTGGGGCTTGTTTATGCCCTTAGAAGTTGAACCACTGTGTGGGGAAGATTGGTTGTTAACCAGCTGAAAAACATCCTTGAACAAATTCTGAGAGGAGGTATAAGTGTGAGCCAAAAACAAGAGGTGGGGCCTTTGGAGACTTGGGATAGTTTTGGCTGTTCATCGATCCACTTCAAGATGCTCCTACAGAGAACAGCTCGAGGGAAGGCTTCGGGGCTCCAGGCTTTGGCTGAGGCTCCAGGTTATGGTTGTTCCAGGTTCCATCAGAAGAAATCCTGCTGATTATGCCAAGAGATTCGTTCCTCAGAACTGATATCCTTACTGTTTCATTATTGTATTCTTTAATCTCCTTTTCCTATTGTTTAGTTTAGTCAGGTTATAAGTGAGGTACTCACGGTTAATAAGTTTGTAATAAAATACATTTGTTAAGAAAATTGAGTCTACAGAATGATGTACATATTTCAACTCACACAGTCATACATATGTGCACATATCTGAATGAACATCTGTTGGGGTCTGGCCTGTTGCTTCTTTGTATTCAAACACTAAATACTGGCCCCCAAGATCTGGTTGCAGCCCAGAGGAGTATGTTCTCAGGTACATCAAGCAATGCTGTGAACTTTGCTTCTCAATATTCTCTGATTGGTTAAATAATATTGCTGACAGCCAATCACTGGGCAGAATAGAAGCACACACTCCCAATAAACCTCATGATGTATCTGTATCAAGTACAAGGACTTTGGCCCTTTCACATTACTACATAGGGTAATTGATGCTCTATACTTTCTAACAACCTACAGTAATGAGTTAAGTAATTCTCATGTTTACTTTTATTATCTATACAGGCCAGTGCAAACTCCAGCTGGGGGAGTCATGCTTTGGTTAGCTCATACAATGTCTAATTTTTCTAGAAACTAGCTATCAGCTAGGTGTGGTTATGCAAGCCTTTAATCCTAGCACATGGGAGACAGAGACAGGCAGATCTCTGTGCGATGGAGGTCATCCTGGTCTACACAGTGAGCTACCAAACAAGCTGGTGTACAGAGTGAGACCCTGTCTCAAAACAAACAAACAAAAAACCCAATGAAACAAACAAAAGCAACACCAAAAAACTACTTGTTAAGCAAACTAGTATCCACTGATTAGAAAAAAAATCTGGTTTGTACATTTCAATTGCACTTTAGAGGTGGAAATACTGACACACACTATATAAACAAGCCGGAAGGACAAACTGAAAGCAGCACCAAAAGAGAATTTTAAGGTGAATGATCCTTTATTATAATGAAAATTGCAAAGGTTACTTCTGGTCAAATTTCATATTATTTTATGTCTATCTATCTGCAGAAAGCAATTATAATTTACAGGAGTTAGTTCCTACAGATTTGACAGAAGTGTAATGCCTGTAACTGCACCCAGAGGCACTGGGACAATTTACAGGAATGGCTTTGGATGTCACATCACAACAGGTAAATGCTGTTATCATTTACCATGCAGAAGAAAGGATATTAAACCACCTTCTACACTTGAGGCCGTGTTGTACATGGAAGTGTTCCACCAAAATGACTGATAAGTCTCTCAAGGCTTGTAAGATACAAAGTGAAGTATGCGTTTAGGCTACCTTTTACAATGGATGTAAAAAGGAAAACACATGTACATACATAGATGAAATATTGAGAATCTATGAGCGTAGTGTTATTCACTGTGATAAGAAGGAATTTGACATGGGGTTCAGTTCCCAGCACTTCTCCATGGTGGGTGAAGTGGGGTGGAGAGGGTGGGGGATGATAAGGCAGAACAGACCAAATTACAATACTGGGCACTTACTATAGTCCAGGACTCATCCTCAATATTTTACAATAGTGTCTCATCAATGTCACCCTCTAAGAAAAGGGGTATTCAAGGGAGGCAGAGAAAAAGCCAGTGTTCCAAGAGCAAGTGTATTGCCTACTGTGTTGGATAGCCAACTGTCAAGTCACTGCTGTCCTCCCTAGTGAAAGATTGACATGTACATAAAAAGACCATAGACGGCTAGCCTTCCAGGTGATAAGTGGCTGCCTGAAAAGTGTGGAACAGGGAATGAGAGGCCTGTGTGGTCTGGTCTTGGAAGTAGAGTTCTGGCTAGTTTAAAAGACCATTATCAGATGCATGGTATTATGCATTGCTGTCTTATACTAATCTTTATACCAGTGTTGTCCAAACTGGGGAATCAAAGACCCATTGATGTCCGGATTCACAGTTAGATCTGATCAGTGACAAAAGCCCATGCCCCTCCCATCACTGATATGGTTAACCATCACTGTCGACTTGACTGAACCTGAATGACCCAGGGGCACACCTCTGGGCCTATTTTTAAAAATGAGTTCATAGACCGATTTAATCAAGAAGGACAAGCCAACTCAAACATGGCTGGCACCATCCCATAGACCCTGGGATTCCAGACTGATTAAAAAGGGGAAAAGAAGAAGCCAGCTGAGGACCCACACTCATCTCTGCTTCTTGAAAGCAGAACCAAGTAGCCAGCTCCTTCACACTTTGCCACCACACCTCAGGAGGGTCCGACTGCACCTCCTCAAACCAGGAGCCAAACAACTCTACCCTTCCTAAAGTAACGTCTGTCAGGCATGTTGCCTCAACATAAGAAACATAAATAATGCACACACTACAAGGGCCATAGGAACACTGGATTTCTTGATCAGTTTGCTTAATAATCAAACTCTGACAAAACCATACAAACCTAGTTTCCAATTTTCTGCTCCTATAAGCATAGTCTACTAAAGAATTGATATCTCAATTGCATATTTTTTAAATATTTGATTTTACATCCATGGTGTTTTGCCTACACATATGTCTGTGTGAGAATGTCAGGCCCTCTGGAACTGGAGTTACAGACAGTTGTAAAGCTGCCATGGGGATGCTGGGAATTGAACCTAGGTCTTCCGGAAGAGTCCCTAGTGCTGAGGCATCTCTCCCACCCCATCTGCTTTTTTGCTTTTTTCTGGGTAGCCTTGGCTGTCCTGGACTCCTCTTGTAGACCTACACTAGCTCACCTCAAACTCACAGAGATCCACCTACCTCTGCCTCTGCGTCCCCGAATGCTGGGATTACAGACTGGTGACACTGCACTCTGCTCAAATGAATAAATTTTAAGTTAAAAAAATAAAAAGTAGTCAAGAATGAAGACAAAGTTAGCCATTTCATCTCTATTATCACAGTATCACAGTTATTTTCTTTTAATAAAAGTGAGATCGTATACGTCAAACAATTTATTTTTCTTTAATGGAGAGGCATATTTAAAATTTATTAGGAAAAATACATGAACACATGAACAAAATTCTAAATAAAATGATAACATTCCCCAGCCAAGAAAGGATTCTCCCAATAATAGGATGAACATGAGAAAAGCTATAAGCATGGAAGTGGTAGCCTGTGCCTCCAATCCCAGCACTTGGGAGGCTGAGGCAGTCAGGTCTCTTTAGTTCGAGGCTCTATAGAGTGAGTTCCAGGACAGCCAGATCTACACACAGAAATGCTGTCTCAGAAAACCAAAAGAAAAACAGGGAAGAAAACCTCTCAACAAGGCTGGAGGTGGGAGACAGTGGTAGAGAACTTACTGTATAAGAAAGGTTCTGAGTTTCATCTCCAGCTCCCCAAAAATAAAAATAAAATAATTAAAAAAAAAGAAAGCTCATAATCTGATTATTGTACTCATAAGCTTAAAAAACAAACAAACAACAACAAAACCCAACTTTTAGTAAACTATACCCATCACTGGCTTACAAGAGACCTACGCTACATTCAGATGTACTGGTGAGAGGGAGGGCACACAGAGGAGACCAACACGCACGCTTGGACTGTGTACTTTACAGTTCCCCTGCAATTGTAAACGTGACAGGCATATCTATTTTTCTCTGTGCTACCAACACATTACTAGAAGAATTCTCAGGCAACACGAAAAAGGGGGGGAGGGAGGTAAATAAAAGACAAGTGAGATGGGAGATGGCAGGTCAAGCTGCCGACTTTTCCCAGATGGCTCAGTTACCTGTGGCAAAGGCTGGCATCCTGCAGCAGTTTTCGTGACTGACCCTGGTTGAGAACCACCCCGCTCCCTGTTTGCTTATCTGGTTCATGACAGCTGGTTCCCTGACAGCAGGCAGAGAAGCCACCACCACACAGACTGTCCAACCCACAAACTGAAAATATCTGCTAAAGGACTGTGAAGAAAAAGGGTTCTAACCCCTGATCGATGGAGACAATCTGATTCAATCTGTAATGTCACAGATCACAAGGATGATGTCCAAAAATAGGTATATTTCTATCCACTTAGAATCTGTAGTCAGAAATGAAATGCCAAAGCAGCATTTATTGTAGCATCAAAAATACATAATATCGAAGACTAAATCTGACCACAGTGAAAGAATGGATTCTTGAGAGTTGTCCTTTGACCTCCACAAGCCAATCCTGATTCAAACATGCCGACACACACACACACACACACACACACACACACACACACCACAAATAAATGTTAAAACAAAAACAAAACAAAAGGAAGAAACAATCGCTTTAAAGATTCACCTTATTTGGGGGCAGGATATAGCAATATACGTATGCATGTGTGTGCAGTACTGGGGAAGGAACCAAGAGCCCTGCACAGGCCAGGTAAGGCATTGTACCTCTTGGCTAGACTCAGCACTGTGGGAATATTTTTCAAGTGTAAATTCTTCCCAAAATAGATCTATGTTTGGATATTCAGTGCGGTACTAACCAAACATCCAGCTTACATTTGTAGCACTGGAAACAGGGGCTCAAGAATTCACGTAGAACTTCACTGCAGAAATTCTCCTATGACCAAAATGAATTTGAAGATGGAGAAGAGGGTTTAGAACTAATTTAAAGACTTATCAATTTCCAACCATCGAGACAGTGCTACCCTACTCTGGTCACAGAACAGACAATCCAAATAAGCACTCACATGTCACATATGGTTCATACTTACAGAGATACAAGTATAATCCAGGGGAGGAATGAAATATTTCAAGAAATGGTAGAACAACAACTAAACACCATACTAAAAGGAAACAAACAAAAGACAAAAACAAAATCCAACAAGACCACAAACAGGGAGGTGGCACATGCCTTTAGTGTCAGCACTGGAGAGGCAGAGGCAGAGGCAAGCCCCTCTGTGAGTTCAAGGTTAGCCTGGTCTTCTTAGCGACTTCCAGGCCAGCCAGAGCCACATAGTGAGATGCTTGTCTCCACACCCCGACCCTACCAAATATATAATAAATAATAAAAATAAAATAAAATGGATTGGAAACATGAAAATAAAATCCCAAATGACAAAATTTATAGATAGAAATGGGAGAAAAGCTGGGCAAAATGGAGCACGCCTTTAATCCCAGCACTCAGGAGGCAGAGACAGGAGGATCTCTGTGAGTTCGAGGCCAGCCTGGTCTACAAAGAGTTCAGACCAGAAATCCTGTCTGGAAAAACTAAAAGAAAGATGGAGGGTGGTGTGTGGGAGTGGGGGAGAGAAATGGGAGAAAACCTTCTAACCCACCCCCTCTCATGAACTGTAATACCAAAAGCATGCTCACCACGCACAGATACAAGGGGTAATGTGGATTACAACGAAATCCAAAATTCCATCCTCTAAAGGACATGTTAAAGGCATGAAAACACAAGGCATAGCCTGGGAAATACTACTTGCAAACCAAATATTTGATAAAGGGCTTTATTGGGAATATGTAAAAAAAATCCTAGAAATGCATTAAGAAAATAAAATACCCAACACAAAAGAAGCAAAACATTTCAATATACACTTCAAAAAGGAAGACGCATGAAAAGGAAATGAGGACATGAAAAGACTCAACATCATCTGCTATCAATAACGAAATAGCACTATACACTATTAAAAGAGTAAAGTTAAAAAGACTAGCCAAGGGGCTGAAGGGATGGTTCAGTGGTTAAGACTGCGTACTGCTATTGCAGGGGACCTGAGTTCGATTCCCAGCAGCCGTATTAGACACCTCACAACTGTGTGTAATGCCACCTACCAAAGATCCTCCGTTGACACCATCACTTACCCATACAGACCACCAACACCTCACGGACACACACAATCTTTAAAAAAAAAAAAAAAAAGTAATAATGAAAGAAAAAAGATTGACCAAACCTACACTTGTTAAAAACATGGGAGAACTGAAATTTCATACACTGCCATGTGGGGACGGACAGGCGACCTGCCCTCTCGGAAAGCTGCTGTATTGATTAAATTATTCAGATAAAGTAAAACCCAGCCGTTCCACCCCTAGATACTAACAGAAGAGTAAGGAAGGCTTGAATCCACATAAAGACTTACTTGCAGATGTTCACAACAGCCCCAAAACAGAAATAACAAAAATGACCACCAGCAGAGAAATAGGTAAATTATGACATCTTCATATAAGAAACATGATTCTACTTGGCAACTAAATAGTGAAAAACAGCTATTATGCTACAACATGAATGGATCTCAAAGAATTATGGCAGTGAATAAAGCACAATTCATTGTTAGGCTTTGATTGAAGCCAGACTGGTTCCTTAACACACACACACACACACACACACACACACACACACACACACACCATGACTTTATTTGTGTAAATTTCTAAGAAAAGCAACCTAATGTATAGCAATAGAAAATATGTATTAAGGCCAGAAAGATGGCTCAGTTAAGAGCCCTGACTGCTCTTCCAGAGGACCAGAGTTCAATTCTAAGTACACATGATGGCTAGCAACATAGCTGTAACTATAGTTCCAAGGGATCTAACGCACTTAGAGCCTTTGAGGGCAGTGCACAAATGTGGTACACAGACATACATGCAGTCAAAACACATAAAATAAAATTTAAAAAGAAAAAAAAAAAAACCATGTATCATTGTGTGGAGATGAAAAAAGTATAGAGTAGATAAGACTGATTGCACATAGATACAAGAAAACTTAAACTAAACGTGAACGTGGCTTTGTCCCCTCCCTTGTCTGGTCTTCTTGTCATGTTGCTTGGTTTAACTCTTGAGTACCAGTCATCCCCCTGCTTCAGCTTTCCAAGCAGTTAAGACTAAAAACATAGGCAATTGGGACTATGTTTTTGATCAATCTTAATTATGGTGATGGCTTCAAATTTTTTTCACACTAAATAAGTATAAGACATTGTATATGAAATCTATCTCAATAAAAAAAGTTTTTTAAAGGTAAACTTGGAGGTGAGTTACATTTTAACTGTTTTCTAATTGTCTGGTGCATAAACATTCATAGGCTTTTATACAATTGTATTTACAAATTACATGGATCAACATTGTAGCCTAAATTTTCCACTTTCTGTTTCTTTCTCCCATCTAAGTCTCCTATCAATCAAACCATCATGTATTAGTAATCTCTTCAGCAATTCTAATAGTGGTTTTCTAAAGATTCAGCTCAGGGCACTAATGCAGTCAACATAATGGCGTCAGTATAGTAACATGTGTGACACACTAGCACGGAAGTTAGTGGTGGTCCTGTCGCTCCCATGCAGCCATTGCTAGCAGATCACTATGCTCTCTTGGATGAATGATGACAGCTCTAACCCACTGGTGTTAGACTCACCTCTGTCTTTCTAGAAGTTTAGTGGATACTGCTGACTGCAGTAAGCAAACACTTAATTTTCACCCTTTCCTGGCTCTCTCTGTGTCATCTGTTGCCTTGCTACAATCAGGGAAAATGAGTATTACATTTCTGCCCTTGAATTTAAATAATGGTTTCCTCTAAGAGCCAATTTAGGACCCATCCATTCCAGGAAGCCTATTGACTCAACTCAGGTTGTAAAAGCCTGACTTTTTCTGAATCCTTTCAACATTTTTCTATGCTGAACACTACCACACTTGTCATCTGCTGCCAGGATTATCCTTGGAGTATCTCTCTGCTCACCTGAAAAATGGTTGAGCCAATATCTATATTGATGAGTTGTCATGGGGACTAGAAATGATGTATTGTTATCATTGCAATGTTTGCTGCAAGAACATATAGATTTACTTAATTTATATAACTCAAGCACTCAGAAGAGTGCTGGCATTCAGTAAATGCTCAATAAATATCTATTAAATAAAGGAACATGTAAAAGGCCTTTCACATACTGCAATCCACACACAAAGAAGTTCAATCCGTACCCACGGTCAGTGCTCTGTACGAACTGATTTCGTAAAGTGGCCTTTGATGTTCTTTATGTCACTTATAATCATAATTTCTAAGGCCAGAGGTCAAGAACAGAGCCAGACCACAGGGATACGAAGAAGCAGGATCTGGGCTCTCCAGAGATTAAAAACAAAGGCAAAAAAATTCAGTAAATTCAAGTAAGAGCAGTTGATATAACATATTAAACACATACACACACACACACACACACAGAGAGAGAGAGAGAGAGAGAGAGAGAGAGAGAGAGAGAATATGAAAATATTAATGCAAGGACCTCTGATGAACTTATGTCTTAGTTACCTTTCAATTGCTATGAAGAGACACCATGACTGAGACAATCTGTAGAACAAAGTGTTTCCTGGGGCTTAGAGTTTCAGGGGAAGAGTTCATGCCCATCATGGTGGGAAGCATAGCAGAGGGCAAGCATGGCCTTTAAAGTAGTATCTGAGAGCTCACTTCTTGATCCACACAAGTGTATGACACATGCAGATGGTGGCACACCCTCAATCCCAGCACTCAGGGAGGCAGAGGCAGGTGGATCTCTGAGTTTGAGGCCAGCCGGAGAAACTCTGTCTTGAAAAACAGCAAAACAAACAAAACCACCCCCTAAACAATATTTGATCCATGCATGCACAGGGCAAAGAAAAACACTGGGAATGGTGTGTGCTTTTCAAACCTCAAAGCCCACCACCAGTGACATACCTCTAAAGGCCACACCCACCAATCCTTCCCAAAGAGTTCTACAAACTGGAGACCAAATATCTGAACACACGAGCTTCTGAGGCCCATTCTCATTCAGAGCGAGACAAGTGAAGCGCATAGGAAGGAAATATCAATACCAGAGTCATGCTGAAACTCAATCATACTCCAGGGGAAAAAAGCAAAGGCATTTGTTCTCATCTAGCTTTACTTAAAATATTGTATTTTAATTAAAAAAGTTTATATGTGATTTTTATTTGTTTGTTTGTTTTGTCTGCATGTATATCTGTGCACTGCATCAGTGCCTGGTGTTCACAGCGGCCAGAAGAGAGCATTAGATTCCCTGGGACTGTAATTACAGAACCTAGTGAAGAGCCATGCAAAGGCTGGAACTCAAGCCAGGGTCCTCTGGAAGAGCAATCAGTGCTCTAAGTCGCTAAGCCATCTCTCCAGCCCTTTGAAATATTTTTAAATACGTTATCCAAAAGTATCAACAATGATTGCTAAGTTTTTTAGTACTCTTAAATTGTGTGCCTCTCTAACTTTACCCCAACTCCCCATTTGCCTAAAAGTTCAAACTGCCTTAGAAGTGTACGGTTTAAACACACTCCTCCACCAAACACAGTAAATAGTCTGGTCTGCTTAAGTTCAACGCTGCCTATCTGTTTCCTGTGTGAGAAAAGCTCACTGCTTCTGCAGGTGAGCCCCAAGACCAGAAGTTGGCTTACGTTTAAGGAGTGGCTGTGTAGATGAAGTCCCTCAGCTCAGTGAGGTACTGATGTGGGGAGATCCATGTCTCCCAGCTCAGTCTTCCTCCTGGGACAGCCTCTAGCTTACACCCTGCTACATTCTTGCTTGTGAGTGTATCAGTTTCAACCTCCCACATGCACATACTTGGCTTGTGCTCTGTGAATGAACACATATCATGACAATGTGACTCTCTTGGGCAGGCAACACTGCCCACCACACCTTGGCCCTCTACCCAGAGACTTTCACGGGAGACGGCTGCCTGTAGTCAGGAGCCCGAGCTCTTACAAATTCACTATCAGTGTCTTCAGTCTGCCAACACCAAAGTGACTCTGGCATCCGGGCTATGCCTCATCCCATTTGCTTTCCTTCAGTAATCATATTATGTTGCTTCCTACAAATTCACAGTTTTACCCTGAGATGCAGTAGCACCATTTCTGCCAGGAATCACATGCAGAAACATGGCTCTGTTTTGTTTCTGGACATAGTGTAGTTGATAAAATTAGAAGCAGTCATCATACCGGCATCTCCACAGGAGGAGGAGGAGGAGGAGGAGGAGGAGGAGGAGGAGGAGGAGGAGGAGGAGGGGATTTTCATGCAGCTGTAAGATGCAGGATAAAGAAGACACAAGGAAACATTTTCTGCAGGTTCCAAATCCCATTCGCAACCCTGACCCAGAACCAGAAAGGGAAAGAGGTGGATGCCAAGTGCTATTGAGCATCATTAGTCCTGTATGAAAACCTGGTCATGAGAGTCTCTCAGTAAGAACAGATGTCCCCGGCAAGCTCTCCTTAAGTCTACTACATTCTGGGAGTCCATGAAACAGGAGACACACTTGGCACCAGACCTCTCATGGCAAAAATGAGACTGGACCACTAGGTTAATAAGCCTAAAGAGCCATAGGGGGAACAGCCCTGAAGTACTGCCCAGCCCCACTACTGTATGACTCCTGTCATCAGAACAGCACATTCTATGAGACCAGCATAGTTATATTCCAGATGAGGTAACAGACATTTAACAAACCCAGTATTACAATGGCACTGAGGCCGGGCGAATGTTGCGCACGCCTTTAATCCCAGCACTCGGGAGGCAGAGGCAGGTGGATCCTTGTGAGTTCGAGGCCAGACTGGTCTATGATGTGAGCCCAGGACAGCCACGGCTACACAGAGAAACCCTGTCTCAAGAAACAAAAACAAAAACAAAAACCAAAAAAACCAATACAATGGCACTGAAATCATGAAGACATGAGGAGGGACCCACCAGCATGGCTTCTGCCAAGGTCCCACAGCACCTCTGTTGCCCATTGACTGGACTATTGAGCCACAGACAGACACACGTGTGGACTTTGTACAGCTCCCGACTATGGTGAGTGGGAGAAGACTCTCTACCTGCTACCAGATACCATCTCATCAACCTTGCTTTTGAACTGCAAAGATGATCTGATGGTCAAAAGGTCCTCAGAAAATATAAATAGACAATGGTGAATGAAGCATGATTCATAATGACCTCACTTACAAAGAAAGCAATAAGCATGTTTCCAAGGCCTTTGGCTGGGTTACAGTCACGGGACGGGATCTCCAATTACATCACAGAATAACATGGAGACACTCTGACAGCTCAGGTCAGCACAGTACCTGTGGCTGCTACTCATCTTTCTTAAAGAGAGGAAGAGAGAATGGAAACAACCTAGACATAAAGTCTATCATCTGATGAATGTACAATGAAAATGTGGTACACTTATACAACGGAATAATATTCAACTGAGGAAAAATGAAATTTGCAGGTTAATGGACTGAACTGGAAACCATCATCTTGAGTGGGAAAACTTAGATGCAGAGAGACAGACCATGTGCTTTCTCTCAAATATAGATGCTAGCTTTTAAGCTTTAGATATGTGTGTTTTATCTGGAATGCCCATACGAGTTAGGAAACCAGTGAAGGGCCATGTGTGAGCCGGGGATCTTTCATGCAAAGGGAGATAGAATATAATGGTGGAAAGAAGAAAAAGAGAAAAATGGACTAGAAAGGATTAAGTGGGGTGGGGGATAGGAGGAAAGGGTAGGTAAGAGAATATGGGGCGTGTGGAAATGACGGAAATGAAGCAATATTTTCATTAAAAATTTAACAGAAGAAGAGCAACAACAAAAACACCACATTGACGACTAGCTAGCTTTCCCAGTCCTGGACGGTGCAGTTATTAGTCCCACTCAGCTGTGAAGCCCGGGAGCTACAATAACCTATCTGGCAAGAAGTGCCCAATGGTGTGCAATAGTGGCATACCACTTTCTTATTGGATTTAAGGCCCACTCCACAAGCCCAGCACTGTTAATGAGGCTAACAACCTGTGGCAAGATAGATCACAGGGCCTAGGAAAAAAACCTACTTTTACTATTCTGCTAAAGGGCCATAGCATTAAAACAACTCCTAGTGGCCTATTGCTATACCCAAAGAGCAGTGTTCTCTCAACGCTCACCTGAGAGTCTTCCTACATAAGAAAGCAATGAACACAGAGACTACAAGTGGTCACTGTGCAGAGAAAAAGAAACTTCAGAGAGCTCAGCTCAAGTGGGACATCTGTATCACACCCCTTCCCTCAGGATCAGAGATCTTAGTGGAAGGGGACCAGAAATATTTTAAGGGTCAGAGGTGACAAATTATTAAAAAGAAATTGTGATTTTTTTTTTTTTTTTTTTTGCTTTTTGATTATTTGGGTGTGTGTGTGTGTGTGTGTGTGTGTGTGTGTGTGTGTGTGTGTGTGATTTTGTTTGTTTGTATTCAACAGGGAAAATGCACATAAGAACTCACAATAACTGTGACAGTATGCACAAACCCTGTGCAAGCTCAGGCCAAACAAAACTCCAACAGGTGGGGAGGCAGGCAGATTCCCCCACTACTGAGGAGCTACTGGTATTTGATAGGTACTGGGAAAGGCAGAGCCAATTTCCTTTCATGTGTGACCTCTGGTGTATGGGCCACACTCCATGGTCTGGACCACACCCAGAAGGAGTTGGCCACCACAAAACTGACTTAACACATTTAAAACAAGACACACACACACACACACACACACACACACACACACAGAGAGAGAGAGAGAGAGAGAGAGAGAGAGAGAGAGAGAGAGAGAGA
>OU015745.1:48233848-48243874 GCA_907169655.1 Acomys percivali | reverse complement strand
AGAGAGAGAGAGAGAGAGAGAGAGAGAGAGAGAGAGAGAGAGAGAGAGAGAGAGAGTGAGTGTTGAGTAGGTAGTGGTGAAGTGGAGGCAGATCTGAGAGGAGTTGAGAGAGGAGATGACTACAATCAAAATACAATGTATGAAACTCTCAAGGAATAAAATATTAGATTTTAATTTTGTTTTAGTTAAAAAGAAAAGAAGGATGGATGGGGTGCTGCTTAGGACCAAAGTATTTGGAAGGCCATAAATATCATCCCAGCACTGTAAAAAGAAAAAAAAAAAAAAAAAAAAAAGGCTAGTGAAACTTGAAGTCACATATTCTTTCCTTATTCATTAATTTTTAAAAAAAATAAAATTATAATG
The DNA here is from genome assembly GCA_907169655.1 of Acomys percivali. NCBI lineage: Eukaryota > Metazoa > Chordata > Mammalia > Rodentia > Muridae > Acomys > Acomys percivali. The sequence continues at coordinate 48,243,511 of OU015745.1, read as the reverse complement.
ATCACAAATGTTCTAATGACTATCAGCCTGAAGTGTTGACACATACCTGAAATCCTGCACTCATGAGGCAGAGACAGGATCTCTGAGTTTGAAGCCAGCCTGCCTTACATAGAGAGTTCCAAGCCCGCCAGAGTTACATGATGAGACCCTGTCTCAAGAAGACTGTCAGCTCCCTCAATAAAAAACCGTTTTTCTGCCTCATTTATTGGTCTATCCCAAGACTAAGTCTGAATCTAATGTTGGGTAAATTCTTCCAAAAGGAAAAAAAAAAAGTTTGTGAACGAAACTCCCCCAAACAAGGGGAAAAGCAGCTAGAAGGAAGCAAAAGTCCATGTGACTGAGCTCCAGAAAGCAACTAGTAACTCTTCTCATCTGTGCCTTCCAGAATGGACTCTAGACTAGCATCTTACCTCTGGTTTGATGTTACACTCTCTCAGGTTCTCTTTGTGCCTCAGAGTAAAGCACCAGAGCTGCTTCCTGAAGTTCAACTATGGTGAAAGAAGAAAGGATTCCTTATGGGCTGGGTCCCTACCAAAAGTCATACTTCTTAAGCTAGTCAAGCAGAGTGCAGAATAACTACAGCTATACTAAATGCTACAGTTGTACCTTCCTAGAAAAAAAAAGCGGGGTGGTGGTGGGGGGGAGATCTTTCTACCAAAGCAAACTAAGACCACACTACACGTAAGCTATAATCAAGCATCTCAGAATCCTAAAGAGAGACTAGTGGCCCCTAAAACATCACTAGTTTTCTTTCCATGTTTTTCTATTACAAAGCATACATGAGTTTCTAAATATAAATGTATACAAATCAATGCTGCTTGGATATCCACTGCATCCATATGCTTTACAATCTGCTCCACCCTCCTTTAGCATCAAGGGCAAAATCATGCCATCCTTTCTTCTACATAGCCCATCACAGTGTACCTTGAGATCAGGCCCAGGTCTGCTTCCTTCCTCTGCAGCAGACAGCTGTATGAGCCTGCACACTGGCCTTAATCACCTAAGCTTGCCTTTCTACAATCTGCCTGTCAGAGCCTCCTGAGCTGCCCTCTGAAGTGTAAGTCACAAGGGAGTCTCTGAACACAAGGGCTCAGCATCTTGCCTGGGGTGGTGGTTAGAGGGCTCTGTGTGATCTTTAACGCTTGTGGAGCTGCACATCAGCAATCTAGAATTTTACTGCGTCAACTTTTCAGAAAAGTAACCTGGACTACAGGAGATCTGTACTTTAAAAAAATCCTGTGTTAAAAAAGATGGAAGTTGCTGGGCAAGGTGGTGCACGCCCTTAATCCCAGAAATCAAGAGACAAAGGCAGGAGGATCTCTGAGTTCAAGGCCAGCCTGGTCTACAGAGAGAGTTCCAGGCCAGCTAGGGCTACATAGAAACCAAACTAAACCAACAACCAACCAAACAAACAAAAAGCAAGCAAACAAAAATACCTCTGAAGTTCCAGTCTGATTAGAGTCTTCTAACACTTCCTTTCCCCTTGCCCCACCCTGCCCAGCCCCACAGCCCTCCTTTGCTGGTCATCCAGCAAGCCAGGCATGCTTCTGCATCTTTCACTGTACACTACCTGACTGTTTACTCAACTGGGAACAACTCACCGACAACCCAATTTCCGGAGGAAAGCAAACTTGCTCAGTCCCTTACCTTGTTGCACTCTGCCTTTTCCTCCCACCTTTAAAAACAACTTAAACCTCAAGAGAACAAGTCTTGTCTCATTCAGCAAGTGGTTGAGAATCTCAGAAAGAATCTAGAGAATGGCAGTTGTTCAGGAAATAGGTACTGAGTGAACGAAGGCACACCATGTGCACCTCAGTACACAAGCACTGCCTTCACCCCCCGGGAATTCAACATTACCGTGATGATTGCCAAATAAATGGGTTGGCCTCTGCAACTTCCAAGTTCTCTGCAGGTTGGCTAGCCATTGTAACTGAGGGTCTTAAACTGTACAGCGGGGCCACACTAGAATACCTGCTCCTTAAGCAAGTTTAGCAGGAATTAGTCTGGCCTTTCTACTGCTGCACTTCTAACCCTAGAAGGTGCATCCCACATAGCTACGTGCTACTCAGTAACAGAACACGCTCTCTGTGGACAAAGAATAAAGTGTTGTCTGGATCATTTATAAGCCTACCTGGTAGATTTGGGGAGTATGAAGAGGGAACAAGGAGGCAAAGAGAAGAGGCTGAGACCTGGGTTAGGTCTCCTCCTAAAGACCAGGCCCAGGGAGCACAGTGGGTAACCACACGCAGAAGCCTCCCTCGGTGTTCTTGGGAACTGAGTGGCATGGGTGTCTGCAAGCACACCACAGAAGCACTTATTGCAGGAAAGAGCCCTTGCTACTGCTATTAGGCACGTAACATCACAGACAGGCTCTGGAGGTTGATGAAGGAGAAGGCCAGGCCATTCTGCGCATGAAATCCAGGTCAAAGACAACTCTTGCAGAAAGCAAGATTTTTCCAAGGAAATTGCTGGGATTTCCCTTGCATTCTGACCTTATTACCTCATTTCTCCCACTTGAGCCTCACGCCAAGGCCACCATGAGCACACTGTCTATGGCAAGCTCTACTGGCACCAGTCCCAAGCCCATCTTATGGTCAACAGTCAAAAATTCGCTTCGAGGATGCACGGTTTTTCCAAAGAAGAACATATTTCAATCAGCAAACGAACACTGGCATAGGATATGACTTTGACTTCTTGAATTTTTGATTTTATGAGTGCCTTTATCACACTAGTATTATACCACTCTCTTACAGAGAGACAATATGGACCTATATTTAATTTAAAAACACAAAAATAACATCAAATATAATTCAAGAGGCTGGAGAGATGGCTCAGTGGTGCAGAAGACCTGGGTTAGGGGCCCCAGCACCCATGTTCACAACTGACTGTAACTTCAACGCTGCGCTCACATGCACATATATATAATACATATAATTCTTCTACATCTTTAAAAAAGAAAGAACTCAGGCTGAACAAATAAAATGAATTGAACAACTGGTTTATTCTAATTCAACATATTCAAAGTACTGACTATAATATCAAGTCAGTGAGACCTAAAATTAGTAAGGCGTATCCCCTTCATCTCCTTGCACTGAGTCCTTTTAATGTACAGAGCACCTTAACCTGCCACCGGATCTCAATTCAGATGTTTTCTCTCTGAGATGCCCCAGCAGTTCCATGTGGTCTAGGACTGTCTGACCCTGGACAGTGTGAGCACAGATGTTAAGCTCTTTCCTTTTCCGGGTTCTATTGCTATTCTCTGAGTCATGCTTTTTTAACTATCTCAGAAGGCAGTTTGAAATCTCTCCTAATTTAGGACAGCCTTAGTCTCAGCTCTCAGATACTGGGATACTGCAGTTACTCTATGAAGTTACCTGACAGTGGCAATCGGCTGCTATGCGTAATAGAATTGGACTGCAAATAATATTTGTGTTTCCCTGACCTCTAAGAGAAATTGCTTCATTACGCTTCCTTTTAGCAGCGATATTTCTTGCTAATGGCACTCTAATGTACATTAACCGTAAGGTTTGCAAACAGCTAGATGAACAACAAACGTAACGAAAAATTAACTTGCAACACAGGCAGCAGGAAGGAAGTAGAGTCCCGGACCCACAGTGTACCAGCCTGCCTGGGCTACTCTCAGTGTCCCGGCACGCCAAGGCTTCTGCAGGACTGAGCTCCTGAAGGATGCACTCAGCACCATCTGAAGGAGAGGAACGGAAGCTGTGTTCAGGCTAGAGAGTCTCTTCCATGTTATGTACCATGGAAAGGTCTCTGCTGCTCCTTGAAGGTGAGTGAGTACAGCTTCTCCTGGCTTCTGAAAGTGGATCACCAGAGCATGAAAACACCATCCAATATGGAGATCTTTCCACAGCAGCAGTGGAGCTTTCCACAGCAAAGCTCACATGACATACTAATGAACACATCTCAGAACTCCTTGATATTCCCTTTCCCTCCCTCCCTCACCCATGGGCCTCAAAAGCCACTTTTTGAGCACAAGCAAGCCGGCTTAAAGTTAACTTTCTCACTCCCTGTAGAAGGCTGGTTAGAAGCCTTGCTCAGCCTACAGAATGAGCTATTATGACCTAGTTCTGACTTACAGCTGACTCAGCAGAGACCAGCTGAAACAATGCTTTTCAGGAGGCCAACACTGGAATTGGCCAGGCTCCGACAGGACCATGGCAAAGTCAGCAATTTCTTAAAAATGAGGTCAGGTTATAGGAACCCTGATAGCCTTGCTGCTGCAGCTGCTGCAAGAAGGCTAAGCCAGCCACAGTGCCTCCCCTCCTCTCTCCTAAAAAAAGCCAAGAAACAATGGGCCACCACCTGGAAGATCTGGTCAAGAAGCACCATTGAGGCTAGCTGAGAAGTCATCAACTCATCCACAATTACATTACTGGAAGATACTCTATCGGAACAAAGAGACATGCATAAGTGAGTTGCAGCTATAGATTTGTCCTTTAGAAAAGCATTAAGTAGAGAGGAGTGTGCAAACATATCATGTCCCCAAATCTTGCTCTCAGACTCCCTAAAATTCAATCTGAATTTGTTAGTTACAATGTATCAATGACTACAGCACTAAAATAAACAGGAATGTAAAAAAAGAAGAAGAAGAAGAAGAAGAAGAAGAAGAAGAAGAAGAAGAAGAAGAAGAAGAAGAAGGAAAAAGAAAGAAAGAAAAAGAAAGAAAAAAAAGAAAGAAAAGAAATTCCCAACATTTAGTTCACACTTGTGATGATCCTATTGAGTAAGCATCAGCAGAACCACTCACAGCAATCAGTAATACTCCCTGACTTGCTCAGTAGGTATGCATTTTGTGTGAAGGTCTATCTATGCATGCCACTCTATTTAGCATCAACTAGCAATTAGGCATTTAGACCATTGCACAAATGAAGGAACAGACTCACAGAGCAAATGGTGGCCTAAGGCCATCTCTACAGCCAGAGATAGAGTGAGTCCAGGTATGTCCAACTCCTAGCAAAAACTAAAAGAAGAAAGGAGAAAGAAGAAAGAAGGAGGAAAAGGAGGAGGAAGAGGAGGAGGAGGAGGAAAGAAAATGAAACAAGAAGTGGGAAATCCATGTGGATATTTTATTTTTTTTGTGTGTGTATATGACTAGGGAAATGTCTTCGTGTGCATATGGGTGCCCATGGAGGCCAGAAGACGGGATCAGATAGCCTGAGGCTGGAGTTACAGACCACTGTAAACTGTGTGACATGGGTGCCAGGAAGCAAACTCAGGTCCTCTGGCAGAGCAGTATGCACTCATAACCACTGATCCATTGCTCCAGTCATTACTCCATCTTGATATTTTAAAAATCAAACAAACTAATGAGTAGGATTGACTGACAGTTTGTGTACTCCCTTAAAATTCTTGATTGTAAACAACACAATTTTTTAAATGGATAGAGAATTTATACACACACACACACACAGTTTATCAAACAAGATATACAGGTGGCAAATAGCACATGCGAGTATGTTTAGCATCTATAATTGTCTGAAAAACAGGACAAATTACTAGCACAGTATTAGAAAGACTAAGAAAAAGAACTGGCGGGATGGGTCAAAATGTAAAACATAACCACCTGAGTTCCAGCCCCAAACCCACACAGTAGAAGAATCCTGCACATTGTCCTCTGTCCTCCATGCTGTACTGTGTACCGTGAAGTTGTGTGTGCGCGTCCACAGACACACACACACACACACACACACACACACACACACACACACACACACACACACACGCTGAGTAAATAAGCATTAAAAACCATCCACACACATACTCACAAACACCTATAAACATTTTTTAAAAGACTAAGAAAATATTTAATTTGACAAGATAGTTTGAGATACTTGTCTTTGAAATATTTGAGACACTACTGTTTCAGAATTCCCAGTCCTTTGGGTCTAAGTATTTGTGAGACCTTTACCCAGGGCACATCTCTCATCTGAAAACCTAAACTCTGAAAAACAATGCAATTACAAAAAGTTTTAAGTGTGGACCCAACACTCAAAATCTACTGGAGTCCAGCACTGGCGTTACTGAAGAGGGTGCTCAACCAAGTGCTAGAGAAATCAGACATGGTGGTGCATGCCTCTAGTACTTAGGAGCTCGAGGGAGGAGGAATTCTATGAGTGCCAGATCACCCAGGGCTACAGTGAAATCCTGTCTCAAAACCAACAAAACCAAGTGCTAGAGAAGACAGAAAGAAACTGAGTCTTGTGTTGCCTGCCATAGTGAGGGTGCACCATGGACAACCACCGTAGAGGTTCCTGAGTTTCTCATAGCATGAACCATGGACTTAACCATGTGACCCAGAGATCTCACTCCTATTTATTTACCTAAACAAAGTGAAAACCCGATTTGACAAAAATCTCTTGAGTACTCATGAGATTCTTTGCCCAGAAACTCTAAGCCCTTTCTCTTGCTTTCTGTGGAGCCTCCTTAATGACATTCTTCATAATTCCCTTGGTGACAGCAATTCAATAGTCCTTCAAGAGGTAAACAGATAAGTGTACTGCGGTACATTCATAATATGGAACAATACACAGCAATACAAAGGAACTAATAATACAAGCCAACAACAGGGATGTGACTTAACTGTATTATGCCAAAAAGCTGAATTCATAAGCTGAATACTAAATGATTCCATTCATATGGCATTTGAGATAAATCAAAACTACCGGTAACGCAAAATAGATACGGATGCCTGGGGGATGGAAGGATACTGACTACAAAGGGATGGGGAGGAAGAGACTCTTAGGGAGACTTCAATGAACTGACAGGACCAAGATGATATGCGACTGCCAAAACGCAGCACCGCGTCCCCAACTGTAAGTGAATTTTAAGTGAATTCAACTCACTTCAAAAAAAATTAAAGTTTTTAGCAAACAAAAACCCTAACATTTCTCAGAAGCAGGTGCACATGCACATACATATCCACACCCAAGTGCACGCATGCACACATGCACACTTAAAATTCACCTAGATTTAAGCCATCTCAAACTAACATAAGTTTTCTAAATGACAAAATGTTGAAGCATACATATTTTCAAACTGGCAAGAAACATAACAGACTTTTTTTTTAACACCCTTTTGCTGGTTGGCAAGCACAACAGCTCATTCCAACACCTTCATTCTGCATTCTGGAAAATGCAAACACAACACAGAGAGGCGTCTGGGATAAGAGACACAGGTTTTCCACATAGCTTTAAAGTCACAAAAGCTGCCTTGGAGGAAGTGTCTTTATAGAAAGGAAAGTGCAGCCTCCCCAAGTTTACTGTCCATGAATAAAGTCAAACCTCAAGTATAATATAACTGTACCCACGGCCTTGGAGTCTCATCCCTGACCCATTGCTGGGAGATTCTCTGCTATAAGGTCAGGGGATCTTTGAGATCATTACAAATGGTGAAGTAAGATACCACTGTGCTCAGCAACCGGCTACTTCCATGCTGTCTGCAGAAAATAAACCATTCCTACCCCATGTCTTTGCATCATACATGGCAGTCATGAGAAACAATTAGCTTCTACAGTGTATGGCAAGACCAGCTCTCCTTCAGGGTTGAGTGAGGCGTGCATCTAGAATGCTCGTGTCTAGAAACAGGTGGGTCTTTCTGGGCTCCAGAGCTATTCTCTTCTTTCCTGAACAGTCCCAAAGCTCTGGCTCATCTGCCTACCAAGGAGTCACTGAAAACCCCTATTACAAGCAATTCAAAGCATGAAATGAAAATTGATGCTTTCAGCTCATGTAATGATGAAAATGGGAAACTGCCAGAAACTCCATGTTCCTTAATTTTCCATGTCACATTTCAAGAATACAGATAGCAGCATGTCATGTGAGATAAGAGAATGGACTAAGGGTGAAGCATTCTTCCCTAAATTTGACCCCATTAAAGCGGAGCATCTGCAATAAAAGCAAGTCTGGTAAGGATGTATTAAGAACAGGAAGGGGAAAAGATACAGTCTTCAGAATGAGCAGCAGCCAGGGCTGACATGATGCGCTGCTTTAAGAATGGAAAGTGCCCATTAGAACAATGCATCTCATGTCCCTCAGGGTGGATCAGATCATCCCAGTGAGATGGGCAACCCAAGGCCTAGCTCTAAAAATGATGGGAGTGGACTAAAACACTCCCAGGCCTTCTGTAACAGTGTACTTTATAGTCTTGGGAGCTGAGAGAGGGTAGGAGTAAGCTATATTATTTCTTCTTCCATTAAAACAAAAGTTCTCTGAGAGCAAGAATTGTCAACCCTGTGCTGCAGGGATACAGCAATGGCCTGGGATAATATATAATGCATTAGACAAAGTTTTCTTAAACAGATCAACCAAAGACTTTGGAAGAAAGGTTTGTCTTCCTCTACTCAAGTATCATGTTCTCTAATTACAAAATAAATATCAGTACATTGAACTGATTGCATGATAGATCCTAGAGTCACACAAAAATGTATGAGACACTGTATTTAACCTTAAACTAATATTCTAGGCTGGAAACAAGTATTTGCTTGAAAAGACATTAAGGAGGAGCTTTCCATGATTCTACATAAAGGGGGTTCTGAGCAGGCATGGGCCAGGTTACATGATATATCATATTAAGGTTTAGGTATGAAACTCACCAAAAGTCTCATGTGTTGAATGCTGTGTGTACAATACAATGTTCAAAGGTAGATCTTTGGGATGTTTAAATGGTGGGTGCTCTAACTAATCAATGGATTAATAGGCCATAATTGGGAGGTGAGTGGGGGGGAAAGAGGTGGAACCTAGTTGAAGCAGATCACTGGGGGCACACTTCTGAACGATCTTGTGCTCCCTAGTCCCTTCCTCTCTGTTCCCTGGCTGGCATGAGGGAAGCCACTGTCCCCCATCATGCCATCCACTGGATGTTCTGGATCACCAGTACTTGCCAGTTGGTGATTGTGGACTCAAACCTCCGAACACATGAGCAAAAGAAAACCATTTCACCCGCGTGGTGTTTTTAGGTAGTTAGTTTGTCACAGCAATGAAATGCTGACAAGTGTACCACATACAGGGGTGGCTTCCTAACGTGTGTGAAGCTGAGATTTGGATCATCAAGATTTAAACCGGCAGAGACAGATTCTTTCTGGAGCACACAGGCAGAATGAAAAAAAACAAAAACAACAACAACAACAAAAACAAAAAAAAAAAACCCAATGAGGTACTTTCTGAGGTCTTATGAACTAATGAGGCCTAAATTCCAACTCTTCCCCACCCACCCAGGGCAACCACAAGCTGAAACACCCTTCCACTTTGCTGGGCATCTCCACTGAAATGTCCCTGTGACCTTTCTTTTTCCCTGGTCACTCGTCCTAGAACTAATATGTCATTTCCAACTCCTCTTCTCCTTGTATTTCTCATTCCATTATTCATTAAGTCTCTCTCCTGAATAATTGGTTTCAGGCTTTATTTTAGCCATAGCTGCATTAACTTCAAACTTAAATCAAGGCTTAACAAAACTTTCTTTAAAAAATCAATTAAAGGGTAACAAACTTTCTAGGCTTGCAGGGGAGGGCTACACAGTCTCTGTTACAGATACTCTACCCTATAGTTACAGCATAAAAGCAGGAAAGGAGAAGAAGGAAGAAGGAAGAAGAAAGAAGGAAGAAGAAGAAGAAGAAGAAGAAGAAGAAGAAGAAGAAGAAGAAGA
>OU015745.1:48212022-48233838 GCA_907169655.1 Acomys percivali | reverse complement strand
GAAGAAGAAGAAGAAGAAGAAGAAGAAGAAGAAGAAGAAGAAGAAGAAGAAGAAGAAGAAGTAGTCATCCATGTCCCAAATGAAAGACTATACCCCCCCAAAAAAGGTTATTTGTGAAAAGAAACAATCAATGGGACAAATAATATATGTCCCAAGGAGCTGTTGGATAGCTTCTACTTTAGTCAGAATCATTTTCAAAAACTGCAAGCAAGCAATTCCTTCTGTTTAAAGTCCTCCAAGATTCCCACTGCCCTCAAGAGAAGTTTTGAGACAGACAGATATCCCAGTAGGTCATAGGAAGTCCCTCCTGTGACAGTCACTGCACAACCATAATGAGTGACTTCAAAATATGCACATCACCCATCCTTCACTCTGGAGTCCCCAGGTGTCCTTCTGTCTTTCTGCCCTTCAAAGCTACCAGCAGAGCTTTCTGTGCTACAAAACCATCCTTGACCTCAATTTCAGCCAAGTCAACTGTACTCACTGTCCCCCAAACACTTTTTCATAGTTTACGTGATAGCATCCTAATATTTCCCACAGATGCGCTTCCCACCATGAACACCAGTGGATCCTGAGTGAGGGAAAAGGCCACACTTCATGCAACTTTGTCTCTCAGGCCTAGTGCACTATCTTCCTCCTAGCTGAGAGATATTATGTATTTATTTCATTAGGGGAAAAGTCCCCAATTTACCTTGTATACCTTTTAAAGAAATCTGAATTCACTGGGCACTTCTCCTTGGCTGTGCCAACTATTTTAATTTAGCACTCGCTACTAAAGCGTGTTCACATGTCGGAATGCACTGTTCTTTCTGAGGATGATATAATGGCATAATTTAAGATTTCCCCCTTTACAAGAGATGTACTTTAAAACTGCTTCTTGGCTGTCTCCCCATTAGTCTTTAATTAGCTGCTTGAACAATGCTGAGTATGTTACATCCTCCTGCAGAAAGCTAAGTCCTCAGGCAATTAGTTTGTCCCGCTAAACATGGCCTATGCTGCCACTGTGCTCATGGTAGGCCAACTTTCACAGAGGGGAGCAAATTCTCACATCTTCTAGGACCTGAATACAATTTTTGTGACCAGAGGCCATGAGAGGTGAGAGTAAAAACTGTATTTATTGTAAATATTTGTTTTTGTAGACCATACCTATACATGGCATTTCTCCTATCAACCTGTGCAACTTCTAAAGATTGATTTATACTCAGCTTGAAGGAAGTTGGATGAGAATGGAAACCAGCACACACTGACAAAAATGTGTATTACGAAATCCCTTTGTCTAGATATTTGTAATCCTAAAAAAACATGCATTCTCTAATGCTAGAGGAATGGCTCATTTAGAGAGGGCTCGCTTTGCAAGCAGGAAGACCTGAGTTGGATCTACAGAACCCACCTAAAAATGCCAGGCAGGCAGAGACAGGTGGACCATTGGAATCCCCTGGCCAGTTGCTCTAGCCTATTATTCAGCCTAATGAAACACCGTTGGTCTCCAAGGAAGTGGATAGGATTCCTGAGGATGACAACAGATGGTGTCCACTGCCCTCCACATACACCTTCACAAGCACACATGTGGACCTATACACACATGAACACACATATACCCCTTTTCACCCAATGATGGCAGACACCTCAGGAGTTGAAACTGCAGAAGGTCACAAGTAGGTACAAAGTTATGGCTCTGTGTTGTCACATGACTGAACTCGCTACTGATAGCCTAACTTGTGGTACAGAGATGTCCATAAACTCCACACGGCCTTCCTTAGAACCTATTTCATTTCTTTTTTTTTTTTTAATTTATTTTATTAATTTATTCTTGTTACATCTCTATGGTTATCCCATCCCTTGTATCCTCCCATTCTCCCCTCCCTCCCATTTTCCCCTTATTCCCCTTCCCTATGACTGTTCCTCAGAGGGATTACCTCCCCCTGTATATGCTTATAGGGTATCTAGTCTCTTCTCGGTGACCTGCTGTCCTTCCTCTGAGTGCCACTAGGTCTCCCCCTCCAGGGAACATAGTCAAATGTGAGGCACCAGAGTACATGAGAAAGTCATATCCCACTCTCCACTCAAGTGTGGAGACTGTCCTGTCCATTGGCTAGATCTGGGTAGGGGTTTAAATTTTACCGCCTGTATTGTCCTTGGCTAGTGCCTTAGTTTGAGCAGGACCCCTTGGCCCAAGTCTGCCTATCATAATGTTCTACTTGTAGGTAGAACCTACTTCATTTCTAATAGAATGTCTCTCCTTCGCTAAGTCCTAACTAAACCCTGACCTAAACCATGGGATAACACATCCTTAGCTTCTCCCATAAAGTTCCAGCTAAGCCAAAGAAACCATCAGACCCAAACAACTACCCTTAGAAAACAAAAAAACAAAAATAAAGATGGGCATGGTGATACATGCCTTTAATCCCAGCAGAGGCAGGCAGATCTCTGTGAGTTCAAGGCTAGCCTGGTCTATAGAGTGAGTTCTAGGACAGCCAGGGCTACACAGTAAAACCCTGTCTTGAACAATAAAAAGTAAACTCAGAGTCACTCTTCATCTTCTTTTTGATCCACACTAACTTTCACGTACAGCCATGCCTTTTACACACCTCTCCTCCAAGCAGAAGACAGTGACAACTTCCTAGCTGTTCCCCCTGCTTCTACTCAATGTGCTGCCTGCGGTGAAGCTTCCCAGGTGCTCACTCCACTCAGGACTCAGCAATGGCTACCATTCACTGTGAATAGTGTGCTTGTGCACTAAAACGCCCACACCATCTGTCCCCTGCAGTCAGAACTCACTTTCCCATCTTCTCTACTGTGGCCATTCCCCTCCTTCTCGCTACTCCTCGGAAAGTGCAGTTACCACGTCTGCTGTAGTGTCTGTACTGAATTGTCCATCACCCAAACATTATCTTCCCTTCTCTCTGTCAAGTCTCATGTTTCCTGCCCCGTGAGGTCTTACCTGACACCTTAAAGACCATATTTAGAACTGTAACCTCCCCACCCTCATATCTCTGCCTTCTTACTCTCCTCTGCTTAACCTCGATCACATTTGCACCGTTTGCATACCAAATAGCTCACTGTTCCAGAACTCTCTGGACTGTCACACACACCTCAAGCTCAATCTTCCTGCATGAGGTTGATCATAAATCCCAAGCACCCCAATGGTTCTCGGCACAGGGAAGTTGCAAAATTAGTATCTGCTGCACGGTTAAGTCGGCTATGTGACTAAACGAGCCAGCTCAAGCATGAGGCAGCCTAAAAACACAGACGATCATTGACTAGTAGAGCAGGACGTCAGCAATGCATAGTGACGTGGAAAGTGACCCAGATGTGACCGACAGCAACAAACGGAACTACTGCTTATCAATATGGGAGGGAAGATGGAGCTTGGCATCAAATGAAAATTACATGCATTATACTACTCTGCCCCATACTTTTGGACATGGAGTTTTTGGTACCAGAATATTGGCAGGGATACATTTTTGTTTTGTTTTGGGAGGGTTTTGTTTGTTTGTCTTTTCTTTTTGTTTTTTTCCGAGACAGGGTTTCTCTGTGTAGCCTTGGCTATCTTGGACTCACTTTGTAGACCAGTCTGGCCTCTAACTCACAACGATCTGCCTGCCTCTGTCTCCCTGAGTGCTGGGGTAACAAGCTTGCACCCTGAGCCCCATGCCCAGCTTAGCAAGGGTATTTCAATTACTGACGTAATACGCCAATTCCAGGTTTTAAAAAAAGTGGCACTGGCTGAAAAGGAATAAAAGCTGCCTATGCATATATTAATATGAAAATTGAAAGCACACGCATGTGTGTGCATGCATGCCCATGTGTGCACACGCACACACACTCCTTTTGAAGTATGAGACTGAGGTCAATTGAAATTATACATTAAAATTATCTTTGTGGCTGACCTTATTTGTAAGTAATCAAATCTTTTACACTTTTTAGGAATAAATGTCAAATACAAAATATTTTCAGTAATCATTTCCACCTTATCCTCTTTTCCCTATGTTGACTGGGCTAACTCAGCATGGGTTCTAACTCAAGTTTCAGCAGCTCAGCAAAGCCTGTGTGCTTTGCTTCCTATATTCCAGTCCTCAGTCTCTAAAGGCACAGAGTCGGTGCCCACGTGCGTGGTATCTCCAGGGCAGTGCCACCACTGGAGAGGAATGCCACTAATGATGGAAGGGTCCACAAAGCCATAAGGAAAAGTAGCAAAAGCTTCCATGAGCCCAGGTGCTAAGCACCATTAAGAAAGAGCTAAGTGTTTGCAGACTACCCACACTCCCTTTCAGGGCCCTGTCTATACTTAGTATTTTTAAAGCAGTACTCTTGGCATTGCTCCACAATTAATTAGAAAATTATGGCACTTACTGCTGTTAGGCAAGTTATTTCACATAGCTGTTGTCAAATTTGTAGATTCACATGGATCTAATCTTTACTATGAAACAGAAATACACCCCATGGAATAGCTCAGCATCACCTTGAAGATCAATTAAACAGTGAGCAGAAAGCTAAGTGCTTTAAAAAAATTTTCCTATAGAATATGGGATCAGGTATCTAGCTTGCAGACAGGGACATGCATCTTTAAATACAAGGGAAGCTGTTGTTGAAGTGATTTTCCATGTACTGGCAAAAGCAACAGCACTCTAGCACTCAGATCAGACTATGAAGGGACTGCTCAGGGTTCCTGGTGCATCCGCTCACTCAAGTATTTACTCAGGATGTATTATGCACTGGCCACGGCGGCACTTAGAACTCTTCCAGAAAGGAAAGTGACAAAAGCCTCCAAAACAAGGGTATGTACCACAAAGACTAAGAGTCTATCCCTGTGGAGTATTTTTCTTGTCCATTCAAGTCTGACAACCACAAATACTGAAGAAGTTTGAGTCTAGTAGGCTGTTTTCAAGCCCAGGGTCTCTCTTTACTTTCATGTTTGGACCCTTGCAAACATCATATCAAACAACATTTTCCCACTGATTTTATACCTGAACCTAACAATCTACTGAAACTTTAAAGAAGCCAATTTCCTTGCGGGGTGGGGTGGGGGTGGGGGCACAATCAAAATGAGCAACCAGAGCCCAAGACGTGTACAAGGAGAATAAACCAGACCAAACTGAGTAGCCACCTGCCATTCAGTCATCAACTCACCAACCCCTTGGAACAAATGTAAGAAGAGCCAGCTTTATGAATATAAAACCAGGTAACTGAAAGGTTACCAAAGAGAACAACACACTGAAGTACCTGGGAGGCACTGCTAACCCATAATCCCAGAGCGGTGGGTATCCTTGACCAATTGTGTAGCTGTCCTGGAGGCCAACAAAGACAGAAACCTCTGTAGAAGAGGCTGGGATCCAGAGCAAGATGTCTGGAGCAAGTGTCCCTGGCTCTCCAGAAGGCTGGAAGCCAACCAGAGGAGACCCTGTCACACAGGCATCTGCCGAGTTCCCAAATCAGTGATTGGCACTGTTGCCTTTTCTTTCCACCAGACTTCTCAAGAATTCTATGACAGTTTGTCTGGTGCCAGAGGGTGTCAGCATGACTGCGAGGGATGTGCTTATATTCAAATATTTGGGGTCTGATTATCAACATAAGAAATATTTTTTTAAAGGAGAAAATAAACACACTAGGAGAATAGTGGTTACCAAATGAACTGGATTTTGCCATAAAAATACAACTGCAAAGAAAAAGAAATTTTCAATGGAGAGTTGTCTTTGATTCTGCCTTTTCTATTATGTTTACCTCTATGGGCATTATTACCTTGAGAGACTCTTTTACATTTAGGCCTAAGTCTCCCCACATTCTATTCCCTATGGAAAGGCTGATACTCCAACATTAAAAAAACACATTGAATTACAGACTTAGTGGTACATACATACCATGAAGTAGGGTATCTTGGCTGCTGCTACCTTAACTGCTGTGAAGACACTGCCTGGGGCAAAGAGAAACTATGACTTTTTGTTTGTTTGTTTATTCATCTTAGACACTGGTACTACTAATCAGTGCTTAACTTTGTAAATGTAAAGGTTTTATTCTTTCTGCCTCTCCTTTCTTCTTTCTTCTACTTCTATCCTCATGACAAGAGCAAAATGGAATACACTACTGGAAAATGTTCCTGATGCACCCCAGCTACAGTCATGACTTCTTTGATGCCAATAACTCATGGACTCTGTGTGATCACGTGTCAGAATGGCCCATCTACAGCTGCACATCACAGAAACAGTCTCAGTGTCAAATAAACCCAGTGGGTAGTCGCTGTGCTGGACACACCCTGGGTTGTACATGGAAGCTCCAGTCTTCTTGGGAAAGTTCTATAACAGACACAACTGCCTCTGCTTTCTGCTCAACAAAGACCAACAGGTAAACCTCAAGTCTAAGTTCAGTGGAAAAAAAAATAGGTTAATTCCACCTCTGTAGTAAAAATACAAGCGAGCCAGATACAATATCAAACATTTTCTTCAAGGCATTGCCATAGAAACACAACTTGAAATTTGCAGCCTGGGGAACTACAGAGGGAAGCAAAGCAAGAACGTTCCAGCATTTAACATGGTCGAGTAGGAAACAGTGGGACTGGGGACTCAGAGGAGGGTCTCTGCAGCAATCCCTTCCTTCCCCAAAGCCCAAAGCAGAAAGGCAGCCAGGGGCAGAGGCAGAAGGCTTCTGTTTGCTCAGCTGAGAAATGAAGGAATCAAGACAGTGTTGATACCATTAATCTGCTCAAGCTTTCAACAGCACTACAATTCATAGGCAAGTGGTGAGCTCAGAGTTACTGACCAGGTACTGTGCAAGTTGAATCATGAAAAGAATCTGACCCTCTATCTCATTAACTCAGGATTGCAAAGTTCTGGTAAAACACCAGTTTTCAGAAGGCACTGGCCTTACAGATGATACAATGTAAGCCTTTCTCAACAAAATCATCTCCCTCAGAACCCAAAAGGCAATGTTAGCCTATGTTTAAATGTGCACAGTTATATATATGGATATATTGTATATAAACCCATGGTTAAATATTTTCAAAATAAAAAAATCACACACACACACCCCTTCCTCTACAAACGCTTTCAGTTTTCATCTGAACCTCCAATGAGCATGTCTGAACCTTTTGAAAACACTGGATAGGTTCTAGCTAAGAGTAGTAAAAAAACAAGCGTGCAAGCAAACAACAAAACCAGCAAGGGTTATCTGACCAGTGCACAGCCCTAACTAAAACGCCTTCTAAATGGTTCTCAATGGATAGGACTCTAGGCATAGCCAACTCTTAGAAAGAGAAAGGGGCCTACTCCTAATCCTTACAAATAAACAACACATACCCTCAGACTATTTAGTTCAGACACAAATCCACTCCCTTTTGTGTGGAAGGCCAACTCTATGGATGAGACAGCTTCCTTGCACACTTCACTGCCCCTTTGGCCCTCCGGTCAGACAGACTCCGAGTTTGAGAAAAGGAAGAAAGGTACACCCTCCTGCCTCTTTAAGGAAATAAAGACACCAGTATACCAGGATTGGCCCATTAAGAACCAGCAGGGAGACCAGCCTTCCAGCTCCCAAGCTCTCTAAGCTAGACTCCAGATTCCTCTATTTACTGATGATGCCCACAGACAAGCATAACCACCTTACCTAGACAAGACAGTGTTCTCACAAACACATGTTAATTTCCAGGAAGCAAACTTAAAAAGCCTTCTGCATGTACATTCCTCCTTTTAAAAGTGGGGGAAAGGAAGAGAGAGGACGGTGGTCCTTTCTTTCCTTATTTTCTCAGGAGCTTACAAAGCTCTTCCAAAGTGCAAAGGCATTTGCCCACTACCGCCAGAGAAGCAGCTCTCTGTCTCCCCGCCTACTCCAGCCTGGGCGCCAGAACAATGCTGCAACACGCATTTACCAACACCTGCTGGAGCCTATTAATATGCACGGGGGGCCTAAGGCTTTCCCCCTCCCCTTCCCCTCCCTGCCCTCCACACTGAGTAGGCTTTCATCTCCTCCTTCACCATCCATCAGGAACTCATTTCGGTGCCCCCCCTCCCCCTACCACCCCCAGTCCCCATTCAGCAAAGCCTGGGGGCCGCCCCTCGCCCTGGCTCCCCAAGCCCAGGCTGACTAGCACACTTTGGAATGCACTTCATTAAAATTTAGCTGCCCGATTCCAACCTGCAATGCGGAGGAGGCAATACAAAGCGCACGCCACACTTCCTCCAGCATCCCCTTCAAAAGCCCCATTGTTCGCCAGGCATCTGCTCTGGAGCCCAGCCTCTCCCTACCCACTGACCTCTGATTTTTTTTTCCCCCTTCCCGGCTTCTCCTCCCACCCTGCCCAGCCAAACGGGGCCTGCCTGCCCGTTGAATTAAAACGCAGCCTCGGCCATCTGGCCCTCCCAAGCTGGCCCACAGCCTCCCCTCCTCCCTGGTCCACACACCACACATGGCATCTTCACCTCCATGGATGTTCCCACAAGCCAAGCGCAAACCTCCGGTGGCAGGCGCCCCTGTCGCCGCTTGCCTGATCCCCAGCCTTCCTCCAATGACCGAGCGTTCGAATCCAGAGATGGGCAGGGGATGGCCAGGGGAAGATCGTGGACTTGTACTTGCCTGCAAAAGCCCAGCCAATCGCCAAGATTAATCCTTCCTTTTGTGCGCCTGAAAGAGCCTCCCACCACGCTGGTCCTCCGGCTCCGCAGCGGCTGTAAGGAGAGGCGGGGGTGGGGAGTGGGATCTGAACCCCTTCCTAAGCTAGCTGGGGGCTCCTTGGCCACCTGACCACTGAGTGGGGTTTCCAGGACACTGGATGTGGCTGGAGGAGCAGCTGATGTGCGAGAAGGGAGAGAAGATGCTCAAGCTTGCGCCTTTTATATCACTGGCGACATTTCTAACACATGACAACAATTTCCATCTGTATTTAAGCCGGGAGTGTGAAAAAAGCGCATTACATCACAGAGCCCGGGTTCTTAGAGGCTGCCTGATATCTAGGCCAGGGGGGATTAGGGCTGCACCTGTGAAGGGGGCGGGAGGGGGCGGGACCCAGCTAGCTCCCCTACCAGGACATGTCAAGTCCCCACCACCCGATTGGTCCTAGGGAGCCCTTGACCAAGCAAAGGCGGGAAATCGGGATGCCCCATTTGCTAAGGACTGGCAGCTGAGTGGACAGATGGATGAGGGCTTGGGGGTATGGTAAGGAAAGGTGGGTGACTCCCAAGAACGGGGACAAGAGCCTCCTGAGTTCCCTCGGCCTTTCTCCTAACTTTGAAAGGAATTTCACAGAAATAATTCTTATATCTGAAATAACTGTTTCTTGGAGTTAAAGATGATGAAGAAGCTGAGAATGAGAATTTGAATGATTTCTTTTCAAGCAGCTGACTAGAAACAAACTAAAGGTAGAGTTCCACTTAGAATCAAATTCTTTGGGGTTTATCACTTTGTATTCAAACTTACTTTTCCTGTTCTTTGTGATTACATGTGCCTCCCCCGCCCCACCCCCCGCCCCGTGTGTGTGTGTGTGTGTGTGTGTGTGTGTGAGCACGCGCTCGCACGTGTGCTCACAGATCTTTATCAAGTGTCTTCAGTCATTTCTATAGATTAATTTTTGAGGCAGCTCACCTGCTCTGGCTAGACTAGGCCCATGAAATACCCTTCTCTCAGCCTCCCCAGCACTAGGATTGAAGGTGCACAGTGCTGCACCCGGGGCTCTAGGACCCTCCTGTTTGTGCAGCACACACTTCACAGGTCATCTCTCTACCCTTTACACTGAGGTGTGACCCCAGGTCTTATTTCTTCCTCAGGACCCTCATCCCAGCTGGGGGAGTGGGAGAGAGCGCTCAGAGACGCAGAGCCAGAGAACAAGCACTTCCTATGAGCAGTGGTAGCACTACAGGGGTGTGCTACCCACCACCTGCAGTCCCACAGCTCCACAGCCACATGTGAGGGACTGTCAAGAATTAAATACTAAAGTATGGACAGGAGACAAGGGAATCTAAAACTTTCTGATGAAAGATGATGAGGGAAAAAAAATGGATGGAGTGGCCGAAAGCCAAAGCATTTGACAGATGGGAGAGGAAAAGCCAAGGGGGCAGGTTCACTGACCAGATAAGGAGGGAACCCACCTTCCCCAGGATGTGGGGTCAGCTAAGTGCAAACCTGTCACTCTAAGCAGGGAAATGGAATCTTCTGTTCCTTGAACAACCCAGGGAGTGGCAAGACTGCATTTCGTTTGTTTGTTTGTTTGTTTTCAAGCTGGGTAGCTTTGGCTGTTCTGGAACTCAGAGGTCCCCTGCCTCCTGAGTGCTGGGATTAATGGCTTGTGCCACCACCACAGGCTGAAGACTGCACTTCTAAGACTCCTCTTAAGGTTGCAAGACTGAACACTAGGGTCAGGCTCCATGTGTGCCAAGCCTCTCTCTCCTCTTTCTGCTTTTGAACATTGGTGAACTGTGCTGGAAACTTTTGTATATTATTCCCACATGATGGTGGTCATTGTGATTGCTGTGTGTATGAATGTGTACATCATATGTGTGCTCATGAGGCCAGAGGTAAGTGTCGGGTGTCACCTTTATCACTGCTTCTGTTACAGTTTTCTGCACATGGGAAAACAGGAAAGTAAAGTGTCCAGAGCCCATGCATACAGACAAGAAAGTTACTGTGTGTCACATGTGACTACTATTTATTACAATTCCTTTCCATCTCGAATCATAGTTTTGGTAGGTTGCTTGATTTGGGGGTGGTGTTTGTTTTTGGCAGGTGAGATCCTAAGCGCTGAACACAAAGGATCAGTTTACAGCCTCATTTCCAGGGGAAGGATAAACTTTGGGGAGTGCTCTGCTTATCAGCCTTGCACATAACATGCCTATGTGCTGACATCATTATCTATCCTCATCAGACAGAAAGGTGTCACAGAAAGCCACAATTTCATGCCCAAACTGGAATTTGTATTTTATTAGTTTTCCACAAGAAAGGATTGTACGGTACAAATTAAACTGCTCTATTGCAATGAAGCTGCACAGAGACTGCACCAAAGGGAACAAAACTGCAAGACCATCCGCTTTACGGAATAAGGAGGGAACACAGTCCGTGTTCAAGAATGTAGCTTTCCAGTTTTCAAAAGAGTGAGAAAAACAGACTTCATTTGGATGGAAAATATCCGGAACAATAACAATATATTTTAATCACATTATATCTAACCCCAACCTCTCCCCATCTCCCTACCTGCCCAACTTTATGCTTTTGTCACCTCACCTCCCCGCAGCCCTGCATAAAAGAAACACAGGCAAAGAGGCCATGGGAATCTGCTCAGGCTTTATCAGAGAGCACACCTCAGCTTCACAACTCCAGATCCTCAGGGATCAAATGGCCTCCAGAAAAGGTAAGGAAAGGTGCCTCATAGGATGTCTTTTGAAATCACCCCTAAAACATACACAAAATAAGAGCCAATGTGCCCTTCATTCATTACTACCTGATTTCTAGACCCCAAAGGCCAGTCAGACAGGGTCTTCTGTTCAAAGTAAAAATTTAGTGTAGACATCTCTTCCTACCAACACTTTAACAAGCTGTGAGAGAAGGCTAAAGGGGTTCCCTCTGAGCACCTCCAAAGCAAGGACAGAGATGATCAGCCAGCCACCAGACTGAGTAAACATTGTGACCACTTGGGAGGCTGGACTGCAGGTTGTTTTTAAAGTGGGATCTGGTACCAATGGAGAGCCACCCAACATGGGCTCTTTCTCCTGTGACTAATGGGACCAACAGCTTCACCTGGCAACACCTATACTTTCTCCCGTGCCCCATAAGGCAGGGATAATGACTAGGTGGGAGGGTGCAGACGCTGAATGAATGCCTGGCACACAGACATGCTTAGGATAACCACCTCAGCTACCTTCTAGCTGGGTATCTACTTTTTGCTTTCTATGAATATACCTTTTTTCTGGGGAGGGGGTAGTTTGAGATAACAGGTCTCGCCATGTGGCTCTAGATAGCTGGGAGTTCTCCATGTACAGCAAGCTAGTCTTAACCTTCCAGCAACTGCCAGCCTCTGCCTTCTATGTGCTGGGACTACAGACACTGCCCTGCCAGTCTATAACTGGTGATCAGATTCCTCTGACTTGGTTTGTTATTTTTAAGGCAGGATCTCACTACATAGTCCATGCTGGCCTTGAATTCCGTTCATTCCGTGAATTGATTGAGTACATACCAAGAGCACAGCCCTGTGGGACAGAATAAACAGACATAGGCCATCTCTGAGTTTGGGAAAGGAGCTCTGCAGTAAATATAATAGAATTGTCCTTGGATAAAATTATGTAGGATGACAACCCAAGGCACATTCACTAAGTAGAATGCAACAAAAACAGACATTAACAGAAAGGAGGCAGGGTGGCGGCGGCAGCACACACCTTTAATCCCAGCATTCCAGAGGCAGAGGCAGGAGAATCTGAGTTCCGGGCCAGCCTGGTCTACTGAGTTGAATTCCAGGATATATAGGGTTACACAGTGAAACCCTGTCTTCAAAAACCAACAAAAAAACAATAAGAAGGAGGCAAAAAAAAAAAAACAAAACGGGCACTGATAAGAAACTGAAATCTGCAGAAGGTGCCTAGGCACCCACACATAAAGAAATGACAGTCTTAAGTACATTCATGGAAGGATGACAAGAAACAACTAGATTATGAAGTGATAAACCTGAAAGATAAACTTTAAAAAGGTTTTTTGTTTGTTTGTTTGTTTGTTTTTAAAGATCTAACAGTTCTGGGAGTTTAAGATACTCATATACAAAAGAATAAAACTGGCCTACCTGTAGTGACACACACCTTTAATCCTAGCACTGAAAAGACAGAAGCCTGCTCTGGAGGGCAGCCTAGTCTACAGAGAAAATTCCAGGATAGCCAGGGCTACCCAGAGAAACCCTTCTCACACCATATACAAAAACTTTACTCACAAGAGATGACAGCTGAAACTGACACAACTCTCAGAAGAAAGAGCTTTACTGAGCTTTATAGTCCTCAGGTAGGCAATGATAACAAAAGGGACATACACCCAAATTAGGCACATTACAGATCAATGAGATCCCTTTTCTACCCCTGAGAATAATATTATCAAGATAAGGAGAGGAGAATCAATAGAACGGGAGAGAATATTTGTAGATCATATCTGATGAGGGGCTTATACACAGAATATATGGAGGATTTCTACTAGTAGTTAATACAAAAACAAAAACAGCCCATTTGAAAGGAGAGTGAAGGCTTTAAACTGTTCTCCAATGATGGTACACAGGTGACCAATAAACACATGAGGATGTGCTCAGTGTAACTGGGTCATCCATCAGGAATACAAGTCACAATCATTAAGAGGTATCACTTAATAGTCTCAAAGACATCTCCTTTTCTTTTCTTTTGATTTGTTTTGTTTTTGAGACAGGGTTTCTCTGTGTGTATCCCTGCTAGTTGTCTGTTTCATTAAGATGTCTTTGAGAAGCTGGGCCTGGTGGCGCACGCCTTTAATCCCAGCACTTGGGAGGCACAGGCAGGCAGATCTCTGTGAGTTTGAGGCCAGCCTGGTCTACAAAGCAAATCCAGGACAGTCATGGCTACACAGAGAAACCCTGTCTCAAAACAAACAAACAAACAAAAAAAGGTAAAGCATTATAAATAGATAAAAATTTATTTTCATGGGTAAGAAGATGTCATATTTAACTCTATTAATTTGGAAACCTAGACAGATGTGTGACTTTCTGGGATAAAATACTAATGAAACTGTCTTAAGAACAGTAGAATTAATATGAGGGTTTGTGCCTATAAGCATTGCACCTTCATATGGCACCTGTGGTTGATATCCCTGGGTGGCCTGCCCTTTTTTGAAGGCAAATAGAAGACTGGATCTTGGGGAGAGGGGAGGTGAGAGGAAAGGACTGAGAGAAGGGGGGTGGGGGGAAAATGCAGTCTAGATGTAATATAAAAGAATAATTAAAAATAAAAAAAACATAAAAACAGGGCTGGAGAGATGGCTCAGAGGTTAAGAGCACTGTCTACTCTTCCAGAGGTCCTGAGTTCAAGTCCCAGCGGTGGCTCACAACCACCTATAATGTGATCTGATGCCCTCTCCTGGCATGCAGGTGTGACATGCAGATAAAGCACTCATATACATAAAGTAAATAAATCTTATTTTAAAAACAAAACAAAAACAAAGGAGAGAAATGACTAAATGCAAAATGCAACATGGTTAAGATGAAAGAACTATTCTCTCCGCTCCCAACTACTGAAACAAAGAAGCAAAAAACACACACGCCACATATTTTACAGAAAGCTCTTACCCAGCATTTAACATAGAGTGTGGTGCCCATTATATAATTCCCCAAATGCACACTCTTTGCTATATATCATGTGTCTTTTATACGTGTTCATATGTGTTCTAGTTTGGATCCTAGCACTCCCCACAGTCTAGTGCTAAACATTCCATTGCCTGACTGTGGCACCGCTGGGTGTTAAGGCAACTTTCAAGAAGTGAGGACTGCCAGGTTGTTAGGGCATGGCCTGAGGGTGCTGGGATCCTTATACCTTCCTCTCACCTCTCTGCTTCTTAGCCAGGCTGAGCTGAAGAGATTTGCTCAACCACACCCTTCCTCTGTGATGTCCTGGTATTCTATAGGCCCAAAAGCAATGGGGCCATACCAGTATTGGCCAAAGCCTTCTGACACTGAGCTAACACAAGCCTTTCCTTTAAGTTGATTTTTCTTGGGATACTTTGTCACAGTGAGGGAAAGGCAACTCAGAACACATATATCAATGATGAGAAAAAAGACACCTGAGAGATATTTTGTTTCATTTTGCTTTTTCAGTGTTACAAATCAAGCTCAGGGCTTTGTACATGAGAGACTGAGCTATACTCCTACAGTGAGATGTACAGTTATACTATATCTAGTCCCCAAACATGTGTGCATATGTTGCATGTATTAGTGATGGGGTGCCGGAAGCCCAGGGTATCTCACATGTGCTAGACAAATAATTAGAAGATTTAAATAATAGTCCATAGTTATCAGACAAAAATTAAACACTATCATATTACAAAGCTCACATGAAACTTTGTGTTACTGGTACAATAAGAATAACTTGATAATCACATGGAATGAAACAAATATACAAAATATATGTATTACTGGTACAATAAGAATAACTTGATAATTATATGGGATGAAAACCCTCAAGGTATTCATTAAAAATGCAGGTGGAAATTCTTGCTAGTTGCTAGAGCCATGGAGGTAGACAAGGGGCCAGGTACTGATGCCCAAAGGCAACTCCTTTGAACTAAAGTCACCCACATGCTCATTTATCAGCCTAGACACACAAGCTCAAAGCACAAGTAACAAAAATAAACAGTCCTGTCTTAGTCCATTTGGGTTGATGTTTATAAGAAGTAGAAATTTGTGAGGTCTGTGTCATACAGTTCTGTTAACTGGAGACTTCAAAGCCAAGGTGCCAACGGGCTTCAGAATCTCACAAGAGCTGCTGCTCTCTTGTCCCATGATAGGAGCTTGTTTGTGCATTATCAGAAGGATGAACCCTGGGTCATCATAGTGCAGTGCCATGACAGAAACATGTTATCATAAGCCCTCTCATAACAGCTCTGCCTCCTTTCACCCTTGATTTAAGTCTTATCACATCAGCCGTTTATTTCATGGAAGATATTTTTCAGACCATAGCACTAGGTGGTCTTTTTCAATAACAAATTTTCCTTGGTTTGGGGCTGGGTATGTGGCTCAGATCTAGAGTGATTGTCCAGCATGCACAACGGCACGGTTCAATGCCTTGTGCTACATAGACTGAGTGTGGTGACTCATACATGTGATCCCAGCACTCAGGATATGGAGAGGCAGGAGGATCAGATGCGCAAAGCCACACTTGGCTATAAAGCAAGTTCAAGGCCAGCCTAGGATATGTGAGATGCTGGGGGTGGGAAACAACTTAGCTTTGACATGTTATTAATTATAAGCTATATCTTTAGTAGGTTTGAAGGACAAAAGAAAACTATAACATTACATATATACAGCTGTGTTTCTATACAACCAGATGGAGAAAAACACGAATCTGCAAATCTAGAAATACTGTCCTTATAAAACAAAAGAGGCACTGATCGAAATGAAACCCTTTTCAAAGGAGACAATTTTTTAGTACAACTCTTTGGATTATGCAACAAAGCTGTGCTGGGAAAAGGACACTGATTGTCTCCTAAGTTTAATCTATAATGCTCATTTAGGAAGTAACAAATATCTCTGGGGAAAGAGAACTTAAACAAAAGAACTTTAATTATCTGATGCTTTTTAAGTTAATCAAACGACCTGATTATTACGTCAACTTATAACCAAGATGTGATGAGGAACCACTGCTGCTATTTTTTGATGCTTGTGGATTATGATGACTTTCATGTAATGTCAAAGACAAACAATAAATCACTTCAGTGTTATGTACAGGCCCACAGAGGCACAGCCTCCTTATGAGAACCTCTGACTTCTACTATAAATGAAAAGGGGGGAAATGTAACAATTTGAAATGCCGTTTTCCAACTGGATTTTGACTTGAATTGCTACAAATATATGAAGAAGTGACCCCTCTACCCTTATAGAAAACAATCCCACTGACAACTCAGAGATTTTCCTAAGTTAGCTGGGGAGCCATATAGCAAAGGGGGAATAAACCAAATTCCAAAGGCTGTCACCTTGAACAAGGGAAGGAAACAGAGTAGACACAGAACATTTCCTTACAACCACCACTATTTTACAGTACTCTCCAAGGCAAGTAGAGTCTGGCTTCTTCACTGGCACGCACATGAACTTTCCCCACAGGTCTGTCAAGCAGCAGGCTTCCACGTGCCACTTAACAATAGCTCACATAATGCCATCTATGCAAAAGATAAACGCCCCAGACGCTCCAGACGTGCACTGAACAGGGAGGGGTGCTGTCACCATGGGACCTTTCCTTGCAGGACCTTACTACGGATGGACTGCTTTACAAGGTCATGACCCTTCATCCTCAACACTGTACAACTTCCATTAAGCCCGGGCTGCAATCTTGCCCTCTTGGTCTTCTCTGCTGTGGCTCTCACTGGGCTCAGACCAGAAGAGAATGGGGGCTGTGATGTTGGAACATTTTATGTGTGGTGCATTATGGTCTACTCACATAACACTTATATGAGGTCCTGACTTAAAGAAAAAAATCTGTTGCAATGAGTAACTAAAGAGGGTGGGAAACATAGATGTGCATTGGCTGGGGTAAGTGATGTGCAATATGGGTGTGCTTCATGGGGGTTTTGCACTACTGCAAAAATGTTCACCTTCCCTCCTACACACAGCCACTCATTTCAGAGGGCTCAAGAAATGGCAACAAAGGTAAAAGCTCATGTGGCTAACCAGACCCTTTTGTAGGGCCTGACTTACCTTGAAAGCATGCTTAAAGGCTTTATAGTTAATGAGGGGGAGAGAAAAAAAATGAGGCTACAACATCACACTTACCATTTTAATGTGCAGGTTAGTGTGCTTTATGTCGGTAAATTATAGATCGCTCAATGGCAGGCTAGTTATACAGCAGATTTATCTCGATTGCAATTGCTCTAAAGAGCGTGGAACATGTGGTGACAGAATTGTAGAATCAAAGCCTGCTTGTAGCCACAACAACAGATGAGGCTGAGCAAGGCTACGTGGTCTGGTAGATGTGCTTAAAACACACCTTCCTTTGTACCATTCATCTGTGTTCACAAGGAAGTATCGCTAAAGTTGACACTACTCACCAGGCTCATGGATTTACCTCAGCAACGTGGCCGCCAACTGCGTGCCAAGTCCTATTTTGAAATGTTATGTCTCCCAATTCTCTAAGTCTATGGGGAGCATAGCACAATCTTGCTTGTAAAATGTTAGAAAACCCGAGGGAAGCCAGTTATCCACGTACACAATGCCAGATGGTAGAGGGGGTTGTGAGCCCACGTTTGACATCTGCATTTACTAACAACTCCAAGGGTGTACCTCAGTGTCCCAAAGCCAGGACGATGGAAGCTGCTGAAAGTAAATTCTAGTACCTTCTCAAATCACTATGATTTTGTTCTTATTTATATATATTCCTCCCACCCCTACCCCATCCTGAGACAGGGTTTCTCTGTAAAGCCCTGGCTGTTGGAGAAATTCACTCTGTAGACCAAGGTGGCCTAGAACACAGAGATCTGCCTGCCTTGGAGTGCTAAGATTAAAGGCATCCACCAGCACAGTCCGGTTAACACATACTTTCAAATACACATGCCAAACATAACAAGGAAACTCGCTGTAAGTCATTTGGGATGTCCTTTTGGCCCAAGCCCTGAGCTTGATATGCAAAGGAGCATCCAAGAACAATGCTCCAACAGTCACTTGACATCTGCATGGTCCCTCCCAGAGGAACCACTCCTCCTTTCTAACATTTACTGCCTCTCCCCTCAAACAGTCTGCTGAACCTGGTGATAGCAAGGTCCCTCTTAAAGAAAAGAGGTACCTTCATCATCTCCATCATCACCAGCACTCACCATGAACACCACCCACCACATCACAGCAGATCCCAATAGAGGCCTTGCAGTCCGGAGGCCAAGCAGTGAGCAAAGCCTCTCAACACACAGCTGAGGGAAGAGACTGTTCTCCCTACTTTACAAAGCAGCAAAGTGAGTCTCCAAGGAGCTAAGCAACAAAGGATGAGGAAGCAGGGAAAGACAAAGCCCAGGCCTTTTTCCTGCAGGCTCCTCAGCAGGGCAGGGAGATGCTCTAATTAAGTGGTACATTTACATTTTATCTTACTGCCCTCCTTTTAGAAACTCACTTTTCCTCCACATTTGTCTCCCTTGCAAAGACAATTTTCTTAGGAGAATTGATATGACCTCTAGCGTGCCTTTGTAAGGAGCCAGGCACTTTTAGCCCAGCAAGTATTATGCATGCGACCACTCTCTTTTTGTACTACAAAAGAGCAGGAGGCAGCTAAGGGCACACATTGAGAAAGGGAAAAGCTTCACAATGTCTTAATGAATCTGACCCATGATACAAGAATAGATTTTTCTTAACTTGGACATTA
Organism: Acomys percivali; assembly: GCA_907169655.1. Taxonomy (NCBI): domain Eukaryota; kingdom Metazoa; phylum Chordata; class Mammalia; order Rodentia; family Muridae; genus Acomys; species Acomys percivali. The sequence goes on along the minus strand of OU015745.1, from coordinate 48,214,813 downwards.
TTCACCTGTGCCTGGAACAGAGTGCTTACTGCTTGACGCTTGGTGATTGTCATACAGTCTGTGTCACTTTTCCTGTGGCCTATCTATAAAGCAGAATAGCTGGGCCCATTCTGTTAAGTTTTCTTTGAGTGTGTGCGTGCGTGCGTGTGTGTGTGTGTGTGTGTGTGTGTGTGTGTGTGTGTGTGTGGGTGGGTGTACACGCGCGCGTGCGCGCACGCACATCTCAGTCTGAGAATATGATGTGCATGCAAACATATAAAGGGCAGAAGACAACCTCAAGTGGTGTCATTCCTCAGGTGTCATCCGTCTTGTTTTTACTGACACATGGTCTCTCTCAGAATCTGAAACTCACTAGGCTAAGGCAACCTTGGGAACCTGCCTGTCTCTGAGGTGACAATTCAAAGCTGGCACATCCAGGTATTTTTACATGGGCTCTAGAGATCAAATCCAGGTCCTGTGCTTGCAAGACAAAGTCTTTAACCACTGAGCCATCTCCCTTAGGTCCCGGAGAGGAGCTTTTTTAATGTTTGGGTTTTTAAAAATTTACTATTCAACACTTTTTTTTTTCCTTTTAAGACAGGTCTTGTGATGGATGAAGCTATGTTTTAAGTTTAAATTATTGTGCTTAAGAGATCTAAAAATAAAAAATGCTTCTAGCCTGCAAGCCCCTTTTGCCCAAGAACAGATAACTCCTGCTACAGCTTTGAGGAAAAGACAATCTAAAAGAATCATGGAAACAAATTTGGGTAGGAATCTTACAAGGGAAGATATATAACTAGACAAAAAGTATTTGAAATGATGCTCAGTGTCATTGTGTATCAGCAAGAATGCAAGAGTCACAAATAGACACTGCTGTATACCCACCATGATGACAAAAATATTTTTTTCATAAAACTAATAATATGTAATGTATCTGACAATGAGGTATGACCTGCACTCAGTGTAGGTTCAGAGTAAAAGCTACAGCCACCTTGGAAATGTTTTGGCAAGACCTACTACAACTGAATTCATGTCTTCACTTTGAACCCTTTACTTTTATTGTATTGTGTATTTTATTGTATTGTGTCCCAATTGCATAAGAACATATACAGTACGAACTAAAAGCGAGAGGCCACAGAAAGCTACAGAACCAATGGTAGTCTACGAAAAACTATTCAGTGGGAGAAAATGAAACTACTGTTATATTCAAACACATGGATGCATCTCAAAAGAGCAACATTAGTGATGACAGAACCAGGCCTGGCAACGTGTATCAGTTGAGTAAAGACACTTGCCTCCAAGCCTGAAAACCTAAGTTCAATCCCTGAAACATACATGGACGAAGAAAAGAATCAACACAAAAGGTCGGTCTCTCTGCCTCTGTCTCTATCTCTGTCTTTCTGTGTGTCTCTGTCTCTGTCTCTCTGTCTCTCTGTCTCTCTCTCTCTCTGTCTCTCTCTCTCTCTCTCTCTCTCTCTCTCTCTCTCTCTCTCTCTCTCTCTCTCTCTGTCTCTCTCTCTCAGACACACAGACACATGCACACACAGAAGCACAATATATATACACTACAGGGTTATACTTACATGAAGCTCAAGAAGAAAAACCTATTTATAGGATAACATCAGAATCATGGTTACTTCTGAGAACTTCTGGGAACTACAAGGGGCCTGTTACAATGTTTTCATCTTGGGCCAATTATATGGCTCTGCTCACACAAACAAGCAGGTACATATGCATGTTTTGTGTGTGACTTAAAAAAAATAAAATAAGTGGATATGACCGCTCCTAGATATAGTGGAGAAGAAAATGTATTGTAGATAAAAGGGAGCGCATAGCCAGAAGTAGGCACAGCTGGGGAAGTCTAAAGTGGTCATGACCCTGACCCACGTGAGGAGATGGGGAGGGCAGGAAGGAGGGAGAGAGGGCAGTCAGATGCAGCAGCCGAGAGGCCCAGAAGAAAGATGTAAAGGACCAGGTAAGCAAACTAGTTGGATTATACAGGGAAGGGCAATCGAGGCCCTGGGATGGCGAAGTTTAGGGTAGTGGGCTAGGTATGCCAGCCAGGAGGGCCCCTGAAACATGCAAGGGCTGAGGGATTTTAGGAGAACCTGGGGGCTGGGTTCACTCTGAAGTGTTAAATAGCCACCTTAGCCATTTGTCCCAGAAGTTGAGACTTTATGGTGTGGACATATAGGACAGGGGTCAACCCTGGGTGTCATTCCTTAAGCACTGTCCACCTTGTTTTCTAAGACAGGATCTCTCACTGGCCTGAAGCTCAAGTAAAGTGACACCAGAGTGGCTGCCCAGCCAGCTGCAGGGAGCATCCTGTTTCCAAGTCCCCTGCATTGACTTTATAATTACTTGCTACTATACCTGGCCTTTTATATGGGTGGTGCACCACTTGACCTACTGAGCTATATATATATCCTCACTACCTCCCCACCCACTTCTCAGTTTGTAAATAATGCACTCTACTGTGTACTGCAGAAGCACAAACTTCCCCCGCAGAATCATGAATGGTGTGAATTTGTGCAGGTGTACAATTCTGACAAAATGTACTAGGTAGTATACGGTAGGTGTCTACCCTTAATCCATCCTTTGGGAGGATTAGAACTTTGACACAAAACAAAAAAAACTCAATAAAACCTCTGGGCCACAGTTCTCAAAACAAAGCATCACCCCAGTGTCACTGTGAGTTCCGCTGCCAGAAATCTGGAGAATTTCAGTGCATGTGTGAATGTGTGTGTGTGTGTGCGCGCGCGCGCGTGTGTGTGTGTGTGTGTGTGTGTGTGTGTGTGTGTGTGTGTGTGTG
>OU015745.1:48172438-48193478 GCA_907169655.1 Acomys percivali | reverse complement strand
TTAGGTAGCAAAGAGGTCTATGATAGCTAAATGTTCTGTTGGGGTCCAAAGCAAATTCCAGCGAACATCTGGGATACATTAGTTCTTTCCCTACATGTAACACAGATGCATACATCTACAGTCACCATCAAGATAACGCAGAGGTTTACAGATGGGACAGCATTCTTAAGACTCTGCTGGATGATTACAAATGATCTTAGGCTCCAACTAAGCAGACCAGTTATGGTTTATGAAACCTCCCTCTTCTGTGGATGTGCAGAAGGGCAGGGTTAACTATGCTGGCAGTTAACATTTACTCTGCATTCCCTGACATTTGGATGAGAAAAGCCTCCACCTTCACATCCCATTAAGAATACTGTACTTTGAGCATCTAATCTCAAATTAATTGCCAATTATTCAGAGGACATGTCAGTAAATCTTTTCCTAATTGTCAAGGGCATTGAGCCAATGAAATAATAAATTGTAAGGTGGATAAATAATAAACTGTAAGTATGTCACAGCATCTTTACTTTAGTTCAAATTCAAGATTTGTATTGTAAACAGGAGAAAAGAAGATAGGTCTGAAGGACGTAGAGCTTTAACTAAGAAAAAAAGTTCAAAACTGGGGCTGGGGAGATGGCTCAGTATCTGCAAACATGACCTGGCTTCAAATCTCCAGTACCTGTATAAAAGGCTGGATATGGCAGTATGGACTTCTAACCAAAGTGCTGGGGAGATCGAGAAAAGCAGGTCTCTGGAGCTTACTGGGCAACCAGTGCAGCCATATTGGTTTGGTGAGAGAACCTGTCTCAAAGAAATAAGAGGGGAGCTGGTTATGGTGGAGCTTGTCTTTAGTCCCAGCACTCGGGAGACAGAGGCAAGCGGAGTTCTGTGAGTTTGAGGCCAGCCTGGCCTACATAGTGAATTCCAGGACAGCCCAGGGCTCCATAGTGAGACCCTGTCTCAAAAAAGCGAACACACACACACACACACACACACACACACACACACACACACACACAAAGTTCAGAGATCAGTACAAGAAGTTATAAGTTTTAAAAAGGACACTGGAGCTTAGACCCTACTTGAACTGCTATTATTAATTAATTTTTTTTTTTTTTTGAGACAGGGTTTCTCTGTGGAGCCTTGGCTATCCTAGACTCTCTCTGTAGATGAGGCTGGCCTTTAACTCACTGCCTGCCTCTGCCTCCCCAGTGCTGGGATTAAAGGTGTGCGCCACCACGCCCAGCCCCAATTGCTATTATTTTATATTTGTGTATTTATCGATACATAGGAATTCGGTATCTTTTAAATTTCCAAATATATCTTTGTAATTTTCCTTTGAGTTTTCTGAAAGTTAATGATGATCAGTATATCATATTAATATTGCATAGAGTCCATTTTCAATATATCAAAATTCATTTTTTCATATAAAAACCAAGCTATTTTTCAATACAAGCCATGTTGCTATAGGTTTTATTGAGATGAGTTTTTTAATTAAAAAAAAAAAAGAAAAGAAAAGAAGCATAAAGATCAAGAAACTGATCTCCATGGAGCAGAAGCTTAGTGGGCAAGCATGAGCACGAGGGGCGGGGATCCAAGGGAGGGGCGGGGCTCCATGGCAGTCAAGCATGTACACAAGAGGCGGGGCTTCACGGCGGTATTCAAGGCCATAACTCAGGAACAGAAGAGTTGTGCATCCCATAATCTTCCCCGTCTTCTGGCATATTATGTTTCTTTCCTTTGGGGCTTCAGGCTGGCCTTTAACTGTGAAACAGGATTTTCTATCTCTTTCTGGCCTTATGTGGGCAAGAGAATCACTTGCGTCAATACCATAATGAATCCCATTACTTAAATGCTAATTTCAATAAAAAAAATTTTAGTTCAGGGAATGAAAGGGGAATTTATTTCGGGCACAGCAGAACTCTGTATTTTACTTGTAAGTTTTAGGCAACTGTAAATTCCTCCAGTAAAATACAGTTTGCAAGGAGGAGGGCAGGATTATTACCAACTACTGACCAAGCCACTGTGGCCTGCAACTATGCCACCTGTGTCAGAGAATGCCAATGTGGCATTACTCATGGCTCGTCCTAAGAATATTTTTCCCAACATTTCTCTCTCCCTGTAAAAGGAATATATGATCAGGAAGTTAGTGTTCAATAAGAGTCTCACTTGAGGGTGGTGATGGCCGCACAGGAATGTGTGTATACTTGATGCCAAAGACTCTTCTTGAAGATGGTTAAAATAAGGTTTATGTACATTTTACCATAATAACAAAGTTATATAAGTAATTATCAGCTTTGAAAAACAAACCAGGCACAAGGCACATACTTGTAATGTCAGCTCTGAGTACAGAGTTCAAAAAACAGTGAGACCCTATCATCAAAAGGAAATAAAAGCCGGGCAGTGGTAGCCCACACCTTTAATCCCAGTACCTGGAGGCAGAGGCAGGCAGATCTCTGAGTGATCCCAGGACAGCCATGAAACCCTGTTTGGCTGTGTGTGTGTGTTTTGTCTGTCTGTCTGTCTGCATATTCCATATGCATGAAGCCAGAACATGGTGTTGGGTCCCCTGGACTGAAGTTACTGATGATTGTGAGGCTCCTCATGGGTCCTGGGAACCAAGCCTGGGTCCTGTAAAAGAGCAACCCGAGCTCCCTCTGCAGGCGGGACCATCTCTCCAGCCCCTCAAAAAGAAATGTTTAAAAATATAAAGATGTACAACGAAGTAAAACCACTTGTAACCTCATTTGTACACTTTTTATTAATTTTATTGAGTTTTGCCCTGGGTGTGGCTACATAGATAAGACTCAGACCATTGAATCATAGCTGTATAGAAACTCTACATTCTTGGATGCACAACAAACACCATCAGAACACACCTACACACATGAGCAAATGCAGCGACTCATTCAACAGGGATTTATTAAGAGCCTACAGACAGATGTGCCGAGACCCCTGGCAACATGCTGTCCCTAAGGAGGAAGTGTCATTGGTGTCCCAGGCAGGGATGGCCTCTGGATAGAGGCAATTGTTAGGAGGGGAACAGATGAAGGAAAAGAAGAGAGTCGCCCCTGCAAAGTGTGGAGGAAAGTGTTCCAGGGAGCAGAGAGGTAGGCTGCAGGAGGAAGAGCCAAGAACTTAGTCAAGAGGGAGCTCTGGTGCTGAGGAAAAGGGGCTTTGCAGGCCACAAGGACCTTCAATTGTACTCTCAGTGCAGGAGGAATGTTCTGAGGGAGTCCAGCCACAGCAGAGAAAGACCCGGTACACATTTTCTGGTGCAATGGGCTGTGTAATAGTAGTAGGAAGAAGCCAGCACATGTACAGTAGACAAAAGGGGGTGTTGAGCCAGGAAAGGGCCAAGAAGAGCAGGAGAGAACAGAAAGGATGCACAATTTAATGATGGAGCTGATTGGGGCAGGTGGTAGTTTAAATGAAAAACGCCGCCCATATGCTGGAGTAAGTATGCCACCGGGGTTGAGCTTTGAGTGTGCGCTCTCTCTGTCTCTGTGCCCTCCCTCTCCGCCCCCCCTGCCCCCACCCCCCCAACCTTCCTGCTCCCTGACTGTCAGGCAAGCCTCAGGCTCCTGACTCCATGCCACGATGGACTCTGTCACTATATTAACTATAAGTCAGAATAAACTCTATTCTCCTCTAAACTCTTTTAGTCATGGTATGTTATCACAGCAACAGGAAAATAACACACCAAGGTGGTTGTTGTTTTAACTGGCAATGAATGGGTGCAACAGACCATGAAGTTCAATTGATCTCTACTAACCATGGCCTAACACCAAATCATACCATATATGAGATTTGTGTCCACATTTTGTAACATTTTGTACACATTTGCAAAATGTAATTAGTGTTTCAAAATGCTGTATAGTTTATCAATTCACCACAACCTATATAGCCATTACCATGAAGCAAGCATGTGAGTTATCTTCTTTGTACAAAATCCATCTCTAACTGGGTGCTATGCCACAGGGCTATAACCTTGGCATTTGGGAGGTGACGGCAGGATCGGGCGTTCAAGTTTATCCTTGGCTACATAAGGAGTTTGAGGCCAGCCTCCATGAGACTGTGTATCAAAATAGACAGAGTTTGTATTTATTACATTGTATGATGCACGAAGTTGTGATATTAGAGCAAAATGCAAGAAAATGTTTCAGGCTCTTGAAACAAATTTTCTCCAAAAGACAGTGTTAGCTTCCCTATATCCTACTTGATCTTTTATTTCTTAGTTTTTTAAAGTTGTGTAACCCAGGCTATCCCAAAAATGTAATCTTCCTGCTATTAGGTCCAAAGCTCACCGCCCCCCCAATGGTAGTGATGACATTATCCTAAACTGAAAGACTCTAGCCTACTACACAGAAGGATTCTTACTGGATAAACAATTCTATTTCTATTTACCAGGAACCACCCTTAATCTTCCCACAAAGGTCAACTACCTAGGGCAAGGGCATCTGGTTTAACCTAGATGGTCTGTATCAGCACACCCTGTTGTCAATAAATCTGCTTGCACTTCCACCATTTTGTTCTTCTGTTTGTCCCCACTCCCTATGGCTTGGCAGTTTGATCCCCAATAAACTCTTCTTCCTACCCATGGAGTGGTCTAGTTCCATAGTTTCACTGTGCCCTTGCTTACACCTACCTCTAATACCTATGTTCTGAGATGACAGACAGGCACCACATCACATCTCTTAATTTCAAATGGCTCAAAATTAGTATAGAGATTACTCACCTACCAGACATTTTGATGTTCTACCTAATGCTACAATGTAAACCTTAAATGTAAATTATTGTTGAAAATTCCCTGTAAGTGGAGATACTTGATTCCCAGAGGTCATACCAATTTCTACTAAGGTATAGAAAAAAATTTAATATCACTCATGTGACAAAGAAATACTGAAATGCGTATGGGCTTTCCCTTTTAATTAGTTTCTCCTAATCTTGACAAACTGCTCTTCACAGAAAATTAATTTAGAGAATGGCCTATGGAGAAATAATGAATGATTGTCATTATCATGTGTATTTAACAAAAAAAAAACCTAATACATAAAAGACACATAAACTGGGAACACTGTATATGCCAAGTCTTTATATAATTTCTTCAAACTTCTTTACCCCAAGTAACACCAAAGCAATGGCCTAAATCAGAGTTGGCTACATTTTTTTCTATGTAGGATTAAAATTAAGTGTCTTTTTCCAGTCCTGAGAGTACACGAAGGCCATGCAAATACCCTATTCTGCTTTGGTGGCATGAAGGTCCACATGGATAATATATAAATAAGGATGCTTTCCATCAAAAATGCATTTACAAATACAGGAGGGAGAGCCAGACAAGGAGGGGCACACCCATCATCTTAAAAAGGAGGACAGCATAGGCTATGTAGTGAGATCCTACAATAAAGAATAGAAGGCAGGGAGGGGAGAGGAAGGGGAGGGTGGAGGAAGGGTGAAAGACATATTCTCAGAGCTATAGCTTATGAATGAGAATTTCTAAAAAGAAACAGTTTCTAAAATGATGGGTGATAAATATTTCAATGAAAATTTCCAATTTAATTATGTCTTTTCTTACTATACCTTTAGGCCCCTAGACAGCCAATCCTTCCTGATAAATGAATAAAACCATGTGGGGTATATTCATTTAAAAATTCTTATTCTCCACCAATGAAAAGACTAAGAATGCTGTCAGGTAACACTGGAGGCCTATAGCTGAGATTCTGACATCTTCCTGTAATCTCCACCCTGATGTTCCCACCAAGGAATTTTAAAAATGCCTTGATTTAGCCGGGCATGGTAGTGAACACATTTAATCCCAGCACTCCAGAGGAAGAGGTAGGCAGATCTCTGAGTTTGAGGCCAGCCTGGCCTAGATAGAGTGTTTCATGACAGCCAGGGCCACACAGAGAAAGTCTGCCTCTGGGGAAGAAAAAAAGAAGCCTTTATTTATAAAACTTTATTTGTTTTGTCAACATGAAAACTGCTTCCACGCTGAAACACTATGTTTGGGGGAACCTAAATCTGTATTAGAAAATTAACAGCCGCCTTCCTCTCTGTGATTCCTCTGAGGTCAGAGTTGTTTCTCTGGAGAACAAGCTGTTTTAGGTGACAGTCCTGCATCCCTAGGTGGGTGGGCGATTTGACAGGGACCTCTGTAGATACATGGAGGCTGAATCCATGCCTTGGTAGTGCAGAGACTGATGCTTGCTCAGGGATGTTTCTCCAAAACTTAAAGAAAGAAAAGAGAGAAAGGATGGAAGAAGAAAGAAAGAAAGAAAGAAAGAAAGAAAGAAAGAAAGAAAGAAAGAAAGGCAGGCACAGTCAGTCTTTGAGTCTGTGAGGCAAGAGAGGTGGCAGAGTCAAATTGTGTATACTGATAAAACACAAGAAAACACTACTTACTTACACTGAATACTCAATGTGGACGAACACAAAACCTTCTGTCAGCACTTTAGGAAATCGTCTTTCTTATTATTTCCTGGCCACTTTTTTTCCTATTCTTTTCCTCCCAGTGAATCTTTTTGTAGCAAATTTCATCCCAAAGTAAAAAAGAAACTTGAATTAAGCATGGGAAGAAAAAGCAGCCACAGCCTACGCAGGGGATCAAAGACAGGAGGCCATTTTGGCTACTGAGCTCATTACCCTCATTTGGTCTCTAGTGCATTTTTTTTTTTTTAAACAAAAAGAAATTGTCCTACTGAATTACTTTTGCTTTCTTTGTTCCTTTGTGCAAAACCAAGATGATTGGTTTCCCAGCAGACCTCAAGTCAGATTCCACTCGCTCTAATCCAGGCTCCAAACTCTGGAGCAGGCTTTAGACAAGTTGCTAAATCCCTGGTGATCCCGGCTTTCCCGAAGCAGCAGCTGATTATACAGATGACGTGTGCTCCAAGATCTGATGTGAGGCTTGGCATCATCAGGCCTTAACCCACTACCTTGCATATTGTAACCGCTCAGTACTTCTTTATTCTTTCTCTTACCAAAGAAGTGTGCAAACTTGGGAGAATGCTAAACTTAACACAAACAAGGCAATAAAGATTCAGCTGAGGCAGTGAGAGCTGTGGCTGAGACATTCTACTGATGTTACTAAAAGAATACTGAGACAGGGAAGCTGGGCCAGACCTTGCAGAAGGATGCCATCGGTTTGGGGATGATGAAGTGCTAGGGTATCTACACCCTATATTCAGAAAATGTGGGGAAATGAAAAATAAGTATAGATATGGAAACAGAGAACAGCAATGTCCAGATGCGAATGAGGGTGAGCCTACTATTGAGGGTATACGTTATACTGTGGGAAGTTTTGTTGGGCTGGATGTTTTTCAGAATTAAAAAAAATATGTATTTTTCTAAAGTCATTATAATTACTATTAAAGTAGAAAACATAGGTAAGACTCAAAATGTGAAAGACGCCAGCTTCTCTAACAAATCACAAAAGTAAAGTCAGCAGCCTTCAATGTTCCTACCATAAAAGTAAACAAACACAAACACAAAGCATTGACGTCTGACATCCACTACCTTCCACAGACACTCAGCCAGGAGGGGGAAGCAAGGTTCCTTTCAGGGAAGCAGCCCTCCCCCTCCTACCCTCTGGGGACCAGAAAGCCCTTTCCAATGTTTCTATGCAAATGTGACTGAGATCCCATTGGCATTCCCAGGCTTCAACATCAACAATAATTAGGACAGCTGCTTCCTTGCCCTCCCAGCCTCACCCGAATTCAGTCTCTGAGTAGAGAATCTGAGTTGCAAACCATATTCTGACATCATTCATGCAACAGTTGGCTGGGGCCAGAGTGGGCACACTGACACACACAACATTGGCAAATCATAGGTAAATATCATTAAAGTACAGCACACCACTGCCATTTATACTGGCCCAGACAGTAAGAACACACATAGCCAGTGAAACACACATCACTGACACACCTGAAAAAAAGAAGTTAGATAATTTCCCAGTCAAGAAGGCACATTTACAGGTTTAATCTTTGCACAGAATCTTGGCTTTAAATACAGTTTAAAGTAAAAACAAAAAGAAAATAACATGCCATGCCAATGAGAAAAAAACTGTGAGAAGGAACAACTAATATGTGCATGTGGCTATGTGCATGGTTTTGGAGTAATTTTTTATATGTTGCAAACCTATAATGGCATCTCTGGTAGGAATAAATAAACTCTAAGGAGGCACTTATAGTCCTCACTTTGGCCAGACTAGTGAAAGAATGGGTCCCTAGAAAGCAAAAATTCCCCAGGAATCTCAAGCAGAGAGAAGAAATGGCTGAAGCCCCCAGAGAAGCCAGAGAAGGACCTAATCTGCAAATGGAAGAATTTAACTCACAGAGTGACTGGGAAAGGAGACAGCTGCGCATGGGGACCACACCACCTGCGCTTAGCTATGTGCACCTCTGGCTTCTGTTTAACCCCAGAGTGTCAGGACCTCCAGGATGGCCTGGGGTGGGGGTAGGGTGTCTGGTCCTCGGATTTCTTTGTTGCTTTTGTGGCCGCACTCTATCTCCTCCTCTGCTCTTCATTACTGATTTGGCTCTTTCAACTGGATTACTGAGGAAGGGTGGCTTGCTGGGGCACAGGCTGTGATGCCCAAGTTTGATGATACACCTATTAAGTAAAAATTCTTAATCCACGAAGATTCATCTGTCTGGACAGACTATAGCTCTCACTTTGAACAAACAAGGAAAGCACTTGCCTGGCTGATCATCGTCAGAGGCTGCGCACGTCCTCCACAGCTCTCTCAACAATCGCCATCTTTACACTCTACCATTTCCATGCTGACTCATTGTCATCTTCCAGCTACTATTCAAGAGTGACTGTAAATAATGGGTTATAAAAGCCAGTGGGTAATTAGGACACTCACTGGCCATATGCCAACCTCAACAAGAAGAGGTGATGTATTGGGAGTCACTGGTACATCTGCCAGCCTGGCTCCCCTCTGGCTGTAGAATAACACCGCTCTCAATAGCCATTTGTTCTCAACTAAAGGCTGACCAGCAAGCCAACAAACAACCAAGAAAATCAGTAAGTGCCTGTCTTTGCCTCCCCAGTGTTGGGGATTATAAGTGATGTCACCTTGCCTGTCTTTTTTTTTTTTTTTTTTTTTTTTTTTTTAAAGAAAAGAACTTGTTAGTTTTATAGACTGAACTTGGGGGCTTTTACAAGCAAATTACCAAATGAATTATGGCCACTGTCCACCTTTGTGGAATTCTGTTTTTTGTTTGTTTGTTTGTTTTACTTGTTAACTTCATGACTGTCACTGATGTATAAAACAAAAGGGGTTAAAACAAGCCAGCCTTCTACGTGTTCAGAATGTAAACTAAAGCTAATGTTGACATCAGGCTGTTTGCACACTTCCATGCTGTACTGCTGAAGGTGTGCAAGCCAAGAAAGGGCTGTGCTTCAGCTCTGTGGAAGAAGAGCACAGTAGAGAGCATGGAGATCTGGTTTAATCCACTCTCAAACACTGGGGCACGCAACCTTCATCTTCAATTTCCCCATTTATCTCACATTCTGTATGTATGCATTACATTCCTTATTCATTACTTTAATTTGCATTCCCTCAGATGGCAAACCCACAGCCCATTTGGTTATGTGTTAATGAAAATAGCTTCCCAGTTTGTGAAGTTTCTATTCATATTGCTTGCCTGGTTTTATTAGGTTATCTTAATAAAAGCATTCCCCACATACTGTGATTCAAGGCATGGACAAAAGGGGACTTTGTAAACATTCTCTTGATCTGTGATTGCCTACTTATTTTCTTAGTGATGTGGGTTTTTCAAAATTGTACTTTATTATTTTGGGACCTAGGGATTGAACCTACGGTCTGATGCATGATGGTGAAGCACTTGCCCACTAAACTACATCCAGACTTAACAGAATCTTTACACACGTGAAAATTGTCAATGTGGAAGAAGTTTACAATTTCATCTATTTTTCTTAACACTTTACTGCTTTATGTTAATTCAGAAAATAATTTAATAAAATCAAAGTATCCTGAGTTAGCATCAGAAGACCTGGATATAAACCCAAAATCTGTATAGCAACTGGCTTAAAGAATCATCTGTAAGGGTCAATTTCTCATGGCAACTCGAATGGGTCAAATATAATGAGTCTAGCCAAACCCCACAAACTGAGTAAATCAGACTGACTCCATCCATGTAGGTAGACCTAAAGACCTGCAGTCTTCCACCTTAGAACAATCTTTCCACCTTAGAAATAACAGTGACTTCTTCCACATGACAGTCATTTCTTCCTCCCTTTGGACCAGAGCTAAAACATGGCTTCGCCTGAGCATCAGAGCCGCCAACTTTCTGATAAGAGGTACCACCAGCTCTTCTGGGTCTCCAGCTTCTCTACTTCAGTTCTTGGAATATGCCAACCTCCAAAATCCTTATAATCTAATTTCTATCTCTCTCCTCCCCTTGCCTACTCCCTGCTTCTACACACACACACACACACACACACACACACACACACACACACACACACGCCCTAATGATGGAGAGCCCAGAAGGATACAAAGGATACAACCGCCTGCCTCCACAAGCATCAACACAGTATGATACATTGTACTTAGTGCCTATTTTTGTTATTTTTTAACTGTGTCTACGTATGTTCAGGTACCCTGGAGCAGTGGTTCTCAACCTGTGGGTCAAAATCCTATGGGGGTGGATGTGGCTTTTTCACAGGGGTTACCTAGGACCTTTAGAAGAGGATTCATAATTAGCAGAATTATAGTTATTAGCATAAAATAATTCTATGGTTAGGGCCACCAGAGCATCAGGAACTATATTAAAGGGCTGCACCATTAGGGAGGGTCCACTGGGCTAGAGGAGCTGGAGTTACAGGTGCTTGTGAGCTCCTGAGGCGGGTGCTGAGAGCTGAACTGGGGTCCTCTCTGACAGCAGTAAGCACTCCTAGCCACTGGGCAATCTCTCCAGCCCTCAATGGCCCTGAAAGGAATACACGCGGTTCTCTCTGCTTTTAAAGATTGCCCGGTACTTATTTTGGTTTCCCTTTTCCATTCCTTTAATGTCAGCGGTCCTCTAATAAGATTAAGTTAGCTGCACCACTCTACAGTGAGGTCAAAGGGATTTCAGAAGAATTCTGTAGCACACAACTGTGCAGCATCATGCCGGCTTACTAAGTCCAGAGTGGAACAGAGTGCAATCCTTTCTGTCTCCGGTCCAGAACGAAGACACACCAAGGCGACTGTAGCATCTGGATTCTTCCAGCTTCTGCTCCACACGTATTTCTTATACACAGATAGAATCACCTGAATTCTAAACGACATCTTAAAATCTGCACCAAAGATACCAGTTGAGCCAATAGTAAGTGCTCAATTTAGGTGAGCAAGCCCTTGGCTTATTCATACTTTTATAAATTGCATCCAGACATGCAATGGAATAAAGGTTGTCATCTTCTGCCTTTAAAATGGGACATTTTTTCAGTTGCTTGATTTCAGATTGGTCCTGGAAAATTACCTAGACACTTGGACCCCAGCCAGTGGTGCTGTCTGAAGAGCTGTAGAAACTCTGGGGGTGTGGCCCGGCTCCCAGAAGTGGGTACTGTCGGGCAGGCCCTGAAAGTGCTATCTGCTGCTCCTGGTTTGGCTGAGTTACCTGCTTCTAGATTCACTAAGATGTTATGAAAGCCATGCCACAAGCCCTCACCACTGTGGACCAAGCCTGCTCCAGAACATACCTTTCCAATCAGGAGGGACTGCTATCACTAGAGATCCTCAGCAAAATTAAGTCCTTCCTGCCTCGTGCTGTGGCTGTTGGGTGTTATACCAAGGCAAGGCAAGCTGTGTCACACAGCTCTCACAGAAAAATCAAACATCTTTTTTCCCCTTGGGTCCTCAAATAACTAACACCACAGTGCCAGCCAGACTTTCTCAAGAATGTATCTGGGAGCTGGGCATTACCAGTTGAAGGTTTGATTCTCACTGTGGCTTCATTAGAATCATCCCAGGCATGCCTAAAGTGATACCCAAGCCTTTGACTTCAGACCAATCAATAGTTTACATGTGCAGATTAAAAAAAAAAAAAAAAAAAAAACCCAACCAAACAACAACAACAACAAAACCCCCACAAAACTTCAGTATTTTCAAAAAGTTTTAAATATCAGGTGGGATAAAGAGATTACTAAGCCATTTGGAATCAGTACCCACATTGGCAGGCTCGCAATCGCCTGTAACTCCAGTTTTAGAGGATCCAGCGCCCCTTCTGGCTTCCTTGGGTGCCCATACACCTGTGGCAGACACTCACACAGGCATACACAGCAGGCGCTCACACAGGCACACACCTATACTGACTGTAGCTCAGTTGTCAGTGTGCTTGTTTACAGCCCATATTGCCCTCGGTTTGATGCCCAGCAGGGGCAAACTGGAAGTGACTGTCCCCTTCTATAAACGCAGGAGTAGAGGCAGGAAGATGAGTTATTCAAGGCCATCTTCATTCATCTAGCATGTTCCAGGCCAGCCTGGGATACATTAGATCCTACCTGAAAAAACACAAGCAAGCAAACAAAACACTCACCATTTTTCATCAGCACCACTAGTGATTCGGTATACAGCCAGGGCTCCAAGCGTAGCCTGACCACTCAATCCTGAATTCATAGTGGGTTTACTAATTGTCAGAATATTATGCAGAACCTGCTGTTTATCCTGCATCCTGCACACCTAAGATGATGAAGCCTAAGACTCCTGAGAGAAGGGCAAAGTGGGACGGGAGTAAAGGACGCCAATAAGAAAAGGAAATGAAAAATTCTAGCACTCTTTAGAGTCTGGGCCCTGGGAATTTAAATTGGGCTTCTGCCTGCCATGATTGGGAGGAAAAAAAATCAAATCAGCTGGACAGACATTTCATCTCAAAAGATCACGAGACTCTAAGGGGCATCCTCACTGCTCCTTAGCCACACTTCTCACTTTCACGTCTGTTCCTGAGAAAAGCCATCTTAACTGTGTGTAATCTGAAAAACAGACATCAAATGTGAAGGGTAGGCTCTGTGTGTGCGTGCGTGCGTGCATGCGTGGGGGGGGGGAAGGGTCGTGTGTGTATGTGTGTGTGTGTATGTGTGTGTGTGTGTGTGTGTGTGTGTGTGTGTGTGTGTGTCTGTTTGCCAATGGACCAGTTCCACTTGGCTAGGATTAATAGCAAAGAGCAAAGGAAGAAAGGCTTTTTTAGAACATGGTGCCTCCTGCCCTCACATCACACTAATGATGTTTTAACAGCCACCAGGCTGATATCTGAAACTCTAGCAAATACGAGCACACTTAGACAGAACTACAGAAAGTGAAAGGACAAATAGGAGCCTCTCCCAAATTGAACACAACCCAGTGTAACTGTTACCGATAGGGTAATTATTTCATTGGCCTACATACACCCCAACAAGGTGTCTTCTGTCACCAATACCAAGTACAGGCACTGCCAGATAAAGATCAAGCCATCTCTACTCACAGGAACCATTAACTTCCCTTAATGAGATAGGACCTTGCCACAGGTCAGAGGTATAGGTGCAGTGACAATCAGGCCCTATTTAAAAAGGCTCCCGGAAACGAAGGCTGTAAGAAATTTCTGCCAGCAAACTAAAACAGTGTCAGCACGGTAGAAAACCATTTCCTTTACACAGACACCGCACAAAATCTTTTCATGCTGGCTTATCTAGATGTCTAGCCTGGATATGCATGCTCTATTTATACAGACTGAAGTCACACTGGTATCTCAAAAGTTCAGGCAAAATCAAACTATGAAAGTCAGCCACTGAGACTTTCTTCCGTTTTTCACTACAAAGAGAGAGACTGGCTTAACATTTCCTTCCCGCCCCATAATTAGAAAGGTTCTGGGAAGAGAAAATGTAGTCAAACAGGCTTGAGCAGAAAATAGCTTAAGAAGTCTCATCTGTAAAAGAGTAACAATTAAGGGGTAGGAGCCCGCCTCTCCTTTGGGCAGCATCACCTGAGAGTTACACTATTCTTTGTGCTATGTCTAGAGATGATGGCTGTTCCAGAACTGGGGTCTAATGTTTGAGTAGCGCACGCCAGATCAGCTTGAAGAAACAGAAGGCTCTGCGAAGCTTTAACAGAAGAAGCCCTAACGCGATATGCCAAGGAACGCGTGTGACAAAACACAAGTGGAAAAATATTTTCAAAATCGGTTCTTGGCTTAAATATAGCATTTGGCACCTCAAGTACACACAGCGAAGCAGCTCTAAGTTGGTGACGCCATGTGACTTTCTGAACTGCAGGAAGCCAGATGGTGAGGCTGGTTATTCATTTCTCAGCTCCTAGTTCTTCTCCCTGGCTGGAAAGTCAATCACTGGATAAATTGACTTTTGCTCTTCTTAAGTATTCTCTTCTATAAAACCATGTTATTAGCAACTTCATCAGACCAACTCCATAGTTCTTGTTATTACTTGTTTGGATAATCCAGCCATGCCCCCACCTGCTGTCTACTAACCAAGTAGCCCTGCCCTTCCTGGAAGATGTGGCATATTGCCACCTTTCTCACCCTAAGTTGCTGGGTGTCAACCTCAAGACAAACAAGACCCTCACATGTAAAGAGACAGAGGTATGGACATCAGTTTCATAAGCTTTCTTAAAATTTCTCCTGTTGAAAAACAAGACAAAAAAAAATAAAGAAAATACGTGAAGCCTAGAGTAATGGCACACATCTTTAATTCCAACACTTAGAAGGTAGAGGCAGTTAGACTCTATGAGTTCAAGACCAGCATGGTCTACATAATGAGTTCCAGGACAGAATAATAAGAATGAAAGCAGGAGGAGAGATAGAGATAGATAGATAGATAGATAGATAGATAGATAGATAGATAGATAGAGATTGATTCATGGTTCTTTTCTCCTTTAATTTCCTAAATAGGTTCAATAATTGGAACATAAAGTACAATGCTGTCTAATGTGATTCTAGGCAGATAGAATTATTTCAGACAAGTATATCATAAATAGACTATAAGGAAGGTGAGGTTTAAAGAATACAGTTAAGTTAATAAAATTAGCACAGCAGTAGATGGATACATTTTGAATCTATAATATAATATCCAGAGGAACTACAAAAAGATCATAAAAGTGACACAGTAAGACTTTTAAGAAAAAATGAAACGGGAAACTGAACAATACTTAGCACTTAGGAAAGCAGATAATGAAAATTACAGAAAAAAAGAGAAAAGTAAAATAAGATGACTATAAGCCTCAACATGCCAATAATTACATTAAATGTGAATGGACCAAAAAACAAACTGTGAGGAGCATAAAATGTGAGTCTTTTCTGTCAAACACTGTAAAACTTCCACAACAAGAAGTTAAAACCGTCTTCTCTCTCTCACCTTGTAAAACTTTATGCAGAGGTTTCAACCCTGTCACACCACTGCCCAAGCTGATAAAGCCCTTGTTTACACATAAAGGCCCTGCTGTAATCTCAGAATTTAAGTGACTTAAACACCCACTCCTTATCATTTGCTCACATTTTCTTTGCAGGATTCCTTTAAAATTAACCAGCTGGGAAAAACCGAGACTGGACTCCAGGCAAGGAAGGCACAGCCACCACCTGAGGTAGAAATGGAGCCACGAGTACTGGATAGAGAGTAGAATGTCGCCTCCAAGACACTTTTGCTCTGTTTTGTAAATTAAGAGACAGAGGCAGCAGAGTGAACCGAAAAACCGAAAACAACTATATTCTTCAAATACACCACTACAGAGAAAGGAAGAATAAGAGTACAGAAAGACTATCAAGGGAAAGTAAGCCCAAATGAAGGGGTAATGCTCAATTTCAGATAAAGTGGACTTAGAAGCAAGGAAAACTAACAGAGACTGAGGCATTATATGATCATAAAAGGGTCAAACCAACAAAAAAGACGGAACACGTGTATGCAATAAACAAGAGGACTTCAGAACACGGCAGGTGGAGCTTAGGGAAGGAAACAGATCTGCAGTTACAGTACACACTGTGACACTCTCTCAATTGTGAAAACTAGATAATTAGCAAAAAAGCTCACTAACACCCATGAACATGAGAGGAATACCAGTCCTATTATAGCCAATATATGTCTACTGCATCCTGCCCAATAAATCTTAAAGTAAGGCAAGTGAGATGGCTCAGTAGTTGAGAAGAGTTGCTTTTCTTGCAAAGGACTAGAGTTCAATTTCCAGCACCTATACTAGGTGAACTACCAATCACGCTGCTTGTATCCAGTTCCAGGGAATCTGAAGCCCATCTTTGCAGAAGCCCACACATATGTAAATAAAATTTCAAGTATTTTTTCAATCTTGAAAGTCCACAGATTGTGTCCTATCGATACAAGGGTGTCAAACTAAAACTCAGTAAGAGAAAGCTATGAGGACAATGTCTAAACACTTACACACTTCGTATTTATGCTATTAAAATCCCAACAAATGTTCATGAGTTATAGACGGAGTCCCTTAAAGAATTTTCAATATAGCAGAAGAAAACAGCAGCATATCAAAATCTGTGCAACACAGCGAAAGCAGTATCAGAGGAAATTTTATAGCTTTTCCATTAGTAAAGAACTAAACTCCTAAATCAATAGTCTCCACAATAATTCATACACACATACAAACACACACACACACACACACACACACACACACACACACACACGACTAACAAGAAAAAGAATAAGAATGAATAAATGAAATTAAAAGCAGAACAATGACAGACAACTTAATGGAACAAAGCTGGCTCTTTGATGAGATTAAACAATTGGCAATTTCTCCTGTAAAACTGACAGATGGGAATAAAAGAGTATGTCAGTGTGAGTAATTAGATATGCTGCTAGGGGACACACATGTACCAAAGGAGGAAAGAATACCTCAACAAGGAATACACTGAGCACTGTCGAGAGATGGATTAATAACTGTAGAAACACCATAGTTTATCTAAGAAACATAACTCAAATAACTTTGGAACTATTCTAGAAATGCAAGTTGCAAACAAAAAAACATAAGGAAATATATAGGCTTTTATTCTGCATCACTGAAGAAACCAACCTAACAACTATGTGAAGAATACCAACTTCACATAATTCTCTGCAGAAAATGAACATAAATGAACATTTCCAGGTTCTTTTTACAAAGCTAATATTATCTACTACCAAAAACCAAAACCAAAAACATAAAAAAATCCTACAGACTAGCATCTCTCTCCCATGAGCTCAAATATTTAAATTCTCAAAAGAAACAGTTTATCAAACTTAACACAGTAATACACTGAAAAAATTATGAATATATGAAAAATATTATGAAGCATGAAGTCATTGAGGTGTGGTGTTTTGTTTTGTTAGATAAGCAATATTGTTTTGTTACAGTGATTGTGAAGATCAGAATCATTTGTGATACTAACACACATAAAAACTTTTGGCTGACATGATACTTTTTGATGCTAAGTCAAATGTTTTTTCCTGTTAAAATCTGGAAAATTACAAGGCTCTCTCCACTCAATCAATAAAGTACTGGAAGTTCTAGCAAAACAGGTGAGTAAAGGAAATATAGCACATCACCTACAACTGAAGAAATAAAACTGCCTGTATTGGCTGATGGGAAGGTTACTTACAGAGAATGGGGCTGCAGAGATGGCTCCAGGTTAAGAGTGCCTGCTGTCTTGCCACACCCACCCACATGGGGACTCATGCCCATCAGTAACTCCAGACCCAGGGCCGTCAGTCAACACCCTCTCCTGGCTTCCAAGGGCATCAGGCACATACATGAAGCATAGGTATGCAGGCAAAACATCCATCCACCCACCTACCCACCCACCAATTTAAAAAGATTATTTACATAGAACATTTCATGGATATTTATCAAGAATGTGAAATTTAGGTCAGTGAGATGGGCACAGGGGAGGGATACTGGTGTTAGCTCTCTCTTCTAGGAGCATGAGTCACTGCGGGGGCGTGGGGTGGGGAGTCGGGGGTGGGGGGAGGAAATCCCACAAGAAGGACTAATCCAGAGACTCAAGGAACCTGTTTGTGCTTTAGCTAATTCAATCGCCCATAAGAAGACAAACAAAACAGTGGTTGGGAAGATTCTCATTGGTGGTACCTCTCCAAGTCACTCCAGAGCAGTGGTTCTCAGCCTGTGGGTCTCAAACCTTTTATGGGCAGAAAACTTAGTGGATAATGTGCTCACTGGACAAGCCTGGCTATTGGAGTCTGTACTCGGGAACCCACCTGTGAAGTCGGGTGGGGTAAACACAACTGTGACCAGCACTCCTACTACCCCAGATGGGAAGTGGGGCAGGAGAACTGGCCAGAAGCTTGTGGGCCAATTAGCCCGGTGTGCGCTGCAAAGCATTAACAAATGAGACCGTGCCTCAACAAGCTGGAAGCAGAGAATCAGCTTCAGAGAACTGTCCTCTAATTTCTACAGGCATGCCACAATACACACACACAACTGCACACAAACACAATAACTAATTATCCATTAATCTTTAATAATTTTATTTTATATGCATGATTATTTTGCCTTTGTGTGTGTGTGTTTGTATGTATGTATGTATGTATGTGCACCACATGTTTGCCTGGTGACATGGGAACAGGGAGAGGGTGTCAGTTCTGCTAGAACTGGAGTTACAGGTGGTTTTGAGTTGCCACGTGGACAGTGAGCACTGACCCTCGGTCCCCTGCATGAGCAACAAGCGCTGAGCCACCTCTCCAAACCCAATTAACTTTTATTTTAAAAGAGCCTTCCCTGGAGACCACGGCATGTACGGCTGTGCATGAAGCCGACTTTCCCAGACACATACAATGAGAATCTACCAGACAAAGCTGACTGTTGTTCATCGTCTGCCAGTCTCTTTTGCTCATGTTACAGACATCCCAAGCATGCCACCCTTGTATATGGCATCATGGAAACATCATAGCATATTTTCAGAGGTTTCGATTTTCATTGACTATCTGGAAGCATGTTTAATTCAGCCCCAAAATTAATTTTTCAATTTCTCTGGGCTGTGAGCGAGTATTTTCATTCTCATCCAAAAGTAGACAACTTCAGACTAACTTATTAGCTCGTCGCTGAGGATATATTGCTTTAGGAATATTTATACCAAATATCTAAGTACATATCTTCTAGCTATTATGCTGAAGGAGAAAACACTAAGTGAAATCCTATGGCTGCAGCAGGACCAACTAAGCGGCATCCACTTTCAGACTTCAATAGTTATTTGTACATATGCCATCCAAATGGAAAACTGAATAAGAAGCGGTAAGATGGGTTTTGTTACTGTTTTTAGAGCAACTGCACCACTGCTGTGGAGCCACTGTGCTTTTCCCCCCAAGAGACAGGGTTTCTCTGTGTAGCCCTGGCTGTCCTGGAACTCACTCTGTTGACCAGGCTGGCCTCCAACTGAGAGATCCACCTGTCTCTGCCTCCCAAGCACTGGGATTAAAGCTGCGCACCACCACGTCTAGCTATGAAGCCCCTGTTTAATGTTCTACGATCTGGTTATTAGTAGATGGGAAAATAATTCAACAGTCTCCTAGGAAAATCTGTTCTCATTTCTGAAGCTTTCATCATTGGTACTATTTAGTTATTTGAAGATGAACAGAGGATTCACAGCCATTCAAAGTGAGTAACAGAGTTGGAAAAAGAAACATGAAAACCTTAGCACCTTAATCTGTGGCTCTCGACCTCAGCATTATTGGCCTATGTGAACAGATACATGCTAGTTCTTGGGGTGCTGAAGAACAGTTCATGGTCTCCCTGGTGTACCCACTAGTGAGCAGGTACTGGCTTCCACCAGCTATGAAAAGCAATAGCATCCCCATATGTCATCAACTCTCTTCCTGTGGATAAAATCTTTGTCTAAACCCC
The DNA here is from genome assembly GCA_907169655.1 of Acomys percivali. Lineage (NCBI taxonomy): Eukaryota > Metazoa > Chordata > Mammalia > Rodentia > Muridae > Acomys > Acomys percivali. The sequence continues at coordinate 48,173,647 of OU015745.1, read as the reverse complement.
TGCTTCAAATGAGCAGAGATGGATCCTGAGGAGTATATGAACTCTCCTATCCTATGGCCCACCCTCTGTGGGTTTACAGCTGGGTGATTTCTACAGAACTGTCAGTGATATAACTCATAATGACTACATTTTATGAGCCTTATAAGTTCAGACAAATCTCACAGCAATGCAAGACCATAAAGAGGCCAAGACCTCAGGTTTACTGGGATTCAAATAATGGTGGTCTTGTCTACCTTTGTATCCAAGAAACTGAAGGTGTCATTCTGAGGTCTAAAGACAATGCATGGAGCCACTACGGAGCATACCTGAGGAAAAGGTGGGTCAAACAGTCTGCAAACCAGACCTGGAGGAAACGTACAACCCTCTCCCATTCACTTAAACTGCAGGAGTCAGGATCGCAGTGTTCACAAGTCCCCCAGGGAAGTCCATTGTCTGCCAAGAATCCAAGTCACTGTGCACCTAGGGGCTCAGAACAACCGCCACAGTGTGAGCAACCGCCACAACAGAAATGCGTGTTCAGATCATAACCTGAGAAATAATACAGGACAGCATCTCTTCCATCTTCTCTGTGTCCCATTTAGCTAGCAGCACACCCTGCAGTCATTCCCACTTGCCGCTTATCTCTCCAGTCAGCGTGCTTCTTCTGATCATGTGTTTCACTGTTGGGACTATGGTGGGACACTCTTCAGCAGTCACCTACCTTCCTGTCTAAAACACCCGCCTCTGCTTCTGGAGCCTCTGCTCCTGGAGTGCTGGGGTTAAAAGCACAAGCCACCAACTCCTGGCTTCCTTTTCTTACCATGATTTACCTTAGGTGGTCCAGGATGGAGCACACAAAAAAGGTCAAGTTTAACTGTACCTGTACAGGAGTCTTGATGCTACAGGGGTTTAAAATGCCTAAATAAGTAATTTACTTATTAAGTAAATAACTAAATACAAATTACTGCTAAAATCCTCTAAATGACCAGGGCTTGGGCTTTTGGAAGCTAAAGCCTTTTAGTTCCTATGTGCATTTCTGTAGTAATGTTCTTTTCTCAAAGACAGTGAGAAAGAACTCAGCCAAGGTTATTTTAATCCTAGCAGGGCTGGGGGCTGGGAAAGTTAATTAGAGGAAATTTCAGCTTCTCTTTCCTTTTATCCATCATCTCAGTTACATATGGTGGAGGCTAACTGTGCTTTTGATGTAACTTCCATATATAAAACACAACT
>OU015745.1:48152372-48170217 GCA_907169655.1 Acomys percivali | reverse complement strand
AGAGAGAGAGAGAGAGAGAGAGAGAGAGAGAGAGAGAGAGAGAGAGAGAGAGCTTTTTCCGTCTTTTCTCAAAGACCAGTTGGATCTTGTGATCACTCACAGTGCAGAAAAAAAAAAAAAAGTCTTATTATCATAGATTGAGTTGCCTGAATAAGCATTCCAAACTTCTTTTTTTTCCTAATAAAATATAATCCTATAATGTTATCAAGTCTGCAACAGGAGAAGAGAAATAATGTTACAGAAGTGCTAAATTTAAAAAATTCACCAAGGATATTTAGAGTCAAATCATTTTTGTTCATTTGTTTGTCTGTTTTTCAAGACACAGTTTCTCTGTGTCACCCTGGCTGTCCTGGACTCACTTTGTAGACCAGGCTGGCTTCTAACTCACAGCTATCTGCATTCCTCTGCCTCCTGAGTGCTGGGATTAAAAGTGTGTGCCACCATGCCTGGCTTGAAAATGAACTCTTTTAAAAATTTTTTACATTTATTTATTTAACCTTATGTGTAGGTATTTTGCCTGCATGTATGTCTATACATTCCTGATGCTCATGGAGGTCACAGAAGGCATTGGATACCCTGGAACCCGAGTTACACATGTGAGCCACCATGTTGGTGCTGGAAACTGAATCTGGGTCCTCTGCAAGAGCAGCAAGTGCTTCTAACTGCTGAGTCATCCCTCCAGTCTTTAGAGAGTACATATTTAACCAGATGTTCAAAGTCTTGCCTGTCATAGCTTACTTGTCAAATGTATATGACAAGAATGAGATGAAGGAAACTTGAGTCTTTTAGTGCAAACTCACTGAGAGGAAGGAAAGAAGAATGGTCATGAGGTTCTAGATTTGATCTACAATAAACCAAAGGGGGTTCGGAGTACTTATCGGTTATATTAGAAAATAAGGGCTGGAGAGGTGGCTCAGAGGTTACGAGCACTGTCTGTTCTTCCAAAGGTCCTGAGTTTAATGCCCAGCAACCACATGGTGGCTCACAACCAACTGTAATGAGATCCAGTGCCTTCCTGTGGTAGGTGCGCACACATGCAGGCAGAATACTTCCTAAATTAAAAAAAAAAAAAATAGTAACTGTAATCAAGCCACTACTGATCCACCAGGGCTGCAGACCAGGGAGCTGAACTGCGACTCTGAAGGGACATTGCACAACATATTTAAAGAATGAAACTACTAAATGACAGGGAGCAGGGTGGGCTGTAGCATTGTCTGGCCATATTTTGACATAAAGGATAAAGCAAGGAGGTTCCCATCAATCAGTAAAGGAGCAGGACCCTGGGCCTGGGAACAGGAACCTAGTCTGAGCCTGCCAGCAAGATGAAGACATTGTTCTTGAGATGTCTGGACTCACACAACTGTTTCCTTACAACAGTGGCCGCTTGGCTATTGGGAAGTCCTGAACTCCTCTCCGTACGCTGGGACCTTGAACTTAGTCTTTCTATGATGAGACGGAGTCTGAAAACTAAAGTACTTAGAATAAGTTTCTTTGTCCCAACAATACCAACAGTTAGTATTTATGGGGCACCTTCTATGAATCTAAGGACTTTACATAACTCTTAACCTTTTATCTCTACAACATCTGTAGGACACAGATGCTATCGTGCCTCTGACTTTTAGAATGCAAACAAGATATAAGCTAAATTTCTCACCTGAGGAGGCAGGTTGAATTGTTGCTGGAATTCCTCTCACACAGAACAAACAGAAGATATATTCTCTGAATTAAGAAAGGTAGGGGTATGGACCCTCTACCTTATACACACAGCAGTGAGCGACTTCGAATGTCATGGCAAGTTACTGACTGGAGGGGCAACCACTTCGATCAGCTAAATGAGAACCTCTGCTAAGGAAGGCCAGCTAAACGCTGCATGTACGTCCCTAACCTGCCAATCTGGCATTACAGTGCCCAACTGCAAATGTATCTGCTGACAACAATCATATCAAAACACTCGTTGGGAGCAAGAATGTTAGTGTCTTTTCCAAGTTTCCAAGTCTCATTAAGGAAAATGATCCAGATTTCTACTCTTATGATTATTTCAAACCTTCATTAAATCAGTGAAGGGGGAATGCCAAAAAGTGTTCTGACTTTCGTCTCCTAATCATCCTTTTTTTTTCTTTTAAACAAGTTTTACTATAATGAAACAAGAGGAACAAGGCCCATCATCTCCATGGGGGGTCAGAATGGCTAGTCTTGCATACCAGACTGTTACAGCATTTTAGAGCCATTTACATGATGTCAATGGACCAATTATTGTGGGAATCTCAGTTGTGGGAATCAGTCTGATAAGAGAAAATGCATCAAAGTAAAAAAAAAAAAATCATCAATCTGCTACCACTCAGGCACATAAGACAAAACACCAAATACACACCCCAGGACTCCAACTACATTTTCTGAAATAAATTAGGCTCCCTTCAGGACACAAAATCATCTTTCGTTTCCTGACATCAGCCTTAAACTCCAGAAAAAAAAGTTCCATATCTTTCTTCTGCATATCTGCTCATAGGGTGGAATGCAATTAAATAAATGGTAAGCATATATGCCTTCCTGGGGTCTGGGCAGGGGCAAAAGAACCAGCCATTCTAGACTGCTAGTCTAGAATTCAGAGCGGGTGCAGAGAAAAGCAAATGTCAAAAAATCCTTCCATTATCACGTGTAAATTACAGAACAAATAATTTCTTGTCAACACAATGATTTCTTGTGTGTCGTTTTGAAAGTGACATCATAAACATAGAAGTCATTTTCATAATTTTATTGGGACACGCTTAAGGAAGCATCTGAAAAGGCATCTAGTTTTTCATGGGGGAAAATACCTGAAAATAGCCAGGTGGTGACACACAACTTTAATCCTAGCATTCGGGTGGCAGAGGCAGGCAAATCTCTATAAGTTTGAGGCTAGGCTAGACACCAAAATAAGTTCTAGGAGAGCCAGGGCTACAGAGAAAAACCCTATCTTAAAAAAAAAAAAAATCAATAGATCACAGCAACATATCAACTAATTAAAAAATAATTAGCAAACCACACTGGAAAATAAAACTAGGCTGAGAGTGGGTATAGTCAAGGTGACAATCCGGTCAGTGTGCTAGCCATCATCTATCCTTGAACATCTTGGACAAGCTACTTCTCACTTGGATGACAGCTTCCTCCTCCAAATACAGTGGCTGACATCAGGCACCAATATATTATCCGTTTTACTAGTTTGGTTCGCATAGTTTGTTTATGAGACACGGTCTTGGGTATCTTAGGCTCGTATCAAGCTCCTGTGTAGCTGAAGATGGCCATAAGCTTCTGAACACTCCACCTCAACTTCTGCAATGCTGGGATTACAGGCACATGCCAGCAAACCCAGTTTTACATGGTGCTGAGGCTAGAACCCAGGGTCTCAGGATGTGAGGCAAGTGCTACTAACTAAGTAGGGCCTTAAGTCCTGGTTCTCTTCTCTTCTCTCTTCTCTTCTCTTCTCTTCTCTTCTCTTCTCTTCTCTTCTCTTCTCTTCTCTTTCTCTCTCTCTGAGACACACACACACACACACACACACACACACACGGTCTTGCTATATAACCTAAGCTGACCTGGAACTCATGATCTTGCTGTATGAGCGTTGGAACTACAGGAGTAAGCCACCACCCCTGGATCAATTTTACTATCTTATAATCAGTCACCATTGTACTTTAAAAAAAATTATTTCCACGAATAACAACGCCAACAATAAAAGCAGAAGGATTACTAGAAATGCTAATAAGCTTAGGACAGAAGCTAAACCAGAACAAAGAAACGGTGAATGAACTAGAAATCAGAAGATTGGGAATGCGCCAGCACTTCTCTCCCCATCCATTAATAATGACTTATTCTGTCCCTGGAAAAGGCATACTGTTTACCTCTGGCGCTGAAGTGAGCAGCCTGCCTTAGTTTTAATTGAGAAAGACTCTTCTAAATTAGAATTTAGCAAACTTTTCCTGTAAATACCAGGCAGCAATTATTTTAAGCTTAAGGACCATACTGTCTCTATAGTAACTACTTAATTCTGCTTAGCATAAAAGTAGAATCAGGCAGGAAATGACCAAAGGACTGTGTCTATGTCCACAATGACATCTGAAAAGGGGAGACCACTGCAGTGGCTGACTGGAAGAGCAGCGTGACAGGTCAGTAAGGATGACATGAGAGTGTGTTTATACTTGGTGATAATGTTTTGATACATATTCACAAAGTGAAGGGATCACAGCTATCTTTCTTTGTTCTGTGGTGGGAATAGCGAAAATCAACTCCAGTGTGTATTACAATACAGTCATGTACAGGATAATATTTATGCTGGCGATAAAAAAAACATACTATGGTGGTCCCACCAGATTGAATCAACAATACGACTACGGTATGTGCCCGAGTTTATGTAAATGCACTCTGATGTCACACGATGACGAAATCACTTGACAGTGTGTTTCTGAGAGCGCAAGTCTAGTTGCTAAGTGACACAAATTCTGTCACTATGATATTTCATGGAACGCTACCAACATGATGTAGTCTTATAATTACAACATGCACCAAGTGGAAGAGGGAAGAAAAAGTTCCAGAACTTTTAATCCATTTGTAGAAGGCCGCCCAGGTAGACCGGTATCGTGTCATCACCACCATAAAATGGTGACGTTGTGTACTGAGCCAACATGTGCTTATCTACAGTGTAGTTCCAGGACCCGGTGAGGCAGCGCCTGGTACCGCCACATTTTAAAAACCAAAGCTAAGAGAAGTCAGACTGCATATTCCAAGTCCAAGTCGCTAGTATGTGCACGTGGATGATGGGGCAATTTCAACTATTCTGCATGAACGGTTCTAGTTTCATTTGGAGAAACAATTAGTCCTCATCAGTGTTCCATATTCGTAAATTTATCTACCCACTAAATTCTACTTTTAAAAATGTACTTTGCATTAATTACTGAGAATTTTTACACATTGCATTTTGAACATTTTCGTCCCCATCTACCATCTCTTTTACATTTTGTGTCCTTGTTTCTTTCCTTTGTTCTTGTTTGTTTGTTTTTGTGTCTTGAGACAGGATTTCTCTGGGCATCCCTGGGTGTCCTGGAATGCAGAGATCTACCTGCTTCTGCCTCCTGAGTGCTGGGATTAAAGGGGTGTGCCACCAATGCCTAGCTTGTGGCTTCGTTTTTTAAAAATGTGTTTCTGCTTGAGGTGTACAGGTGGTGCTCAGTTGTTTGTGAACTCTGTCATATGTGCTGTAAGTCACTGCTTCCTTGTAGTCATCTACTAACTCTGCTCTCTCTACCCTTCTTCTGCACAGAATAGTCTGTGCGGTGGGAGGTGCAATATAGATGTCTCATTTTGGGATGAACACTGTTCCCTACTCCCCTGACCAGTCCTGGGTCTCTATGTTAATCACCACCTGTGGCACAAAGAACTTTCTCTGATAAGATCTGACAAACTCGCTAATCTACGGCTATAAAAGAAGTCATTTAGGAATCAGTTTAATAATGTGTCCCATTATCAGCAAGACACTATTGTGTCAGTATGATTCACACACGAGTCTTGGAACAGGAAGATAACAAGAGATGGTGAGCTGGAAGCTTTCTCTCTACTGGCTAGCTTTCCCAGTGCTAGCAGTTGCTATACATGCTACTAGAAAAGGAGAGAAATCACCATTCTTAAACAGAAGCGAACTCTGCAAGCTATAAAAACCTGCCAGCTATGTCTACTGGTGCAATGGTGTCACAAATCTCATGACATAACCAAACATTTCTTATCAGTTTTAAGGCTTGCTCAACAAGATGGAACCTGGCACAATTATTGGGACCCGTAACCTCTGATTAGACAGGTCAAAGGCCCTTGTTAAGGTTATATTTATAAAACTGTGTTTGTTTCTCAGCTTCCCTCTTAATCCGGCTATCACACAAATAATTGAGAATCTATTAAATCATTTTAACAACAAGCTTCACAGCATAAGAACTGAGCAGTTATTAATCTATTCTTAACACTCTAAGCTAATTTGGCTTCCTCTCCACATACATCCCAAAGATAGTTGTACCTTGTAGCTTTCCTTATTCCAGCTGCTCTCCAGGTGTCACCTGGGCCCTGCCCTTGGCTGACTTTTCCTCCTCTAACTCCTCCTCCCCTGGCTGACAGAAAGTCCAGCCCTATTTTCTCCCTTGCTCAGTGATTGGCTGTAAGCTGCTTTCGGGGACAATTGGGGGGTAGTGTTTATACATTAAGACAGGAGATTCTCAGAAGAAGGACTGCAACCAGACATGGGGGTACAGAAATCAGCATTTGAATTACACAATAACCTTCTGCCTACAGGCCCTAGGGTAGAATCTGCTACAATAACTCTGCTAATTGGACATATTATCAAACTTACTCCTAAATTTTATGTTTAACTTTTAAGTCAATACAAAATGTTTTCACGGTCACTTATAGACATGTGAAAAGCATATAGAGGTTTTTTTCATACAATGTGCGTGCTCTCAGCAAAGATAAACATGACATCCTGCTGTCTTGTTTATACTGTAGACAAATGTCCCCTTCACCATTTATTCGTTGCCATCTTTTCACATTTTTGTTCTTTTTATTGGTGATTTTGTTAAAGGTGGCTCCTAAGTGTCCTGCTGGAGCCCACACAGAGCTTCTAAGGACATGGCTGTGATACACTTTCCATGGGCCTGTTAGGTAAGCTTCATTTAGCCTTAAGTTTTAGTAAATCTAATTGTGAGTTCAAGATCAACCAATTCACAACAAAGTAAGACAGAGGAAGAAGCAATTCCCCAAACTGAGAAGATGATAAGAAATAGGCTAAAACGGAAGCTCGTGAAACCATGGGCAATAAATTAAGACAGTAGGCATCTATGTCATGAAGCTAAAAGCCAAAGAAAAAGTCAGCAATATGAGCCCGGGTCAAGAAAATACCAGTCTCTTTCCAGTGGCTCTGAATTATACAGAAAAACAAGTACGTGTGCTTTATAAGAAATAGGCATAACATTGCTGGGTGGTGGCAGCACACACCTTTAATCCCAGAATTAGGGAGGCAGAGGCAGCCGAATATCTGTGAGTTGGAGGACAGCCAGATCTACAGAGTAAATTCCAGAACAGCTAAGGCTGCTTGTCTTGGAAAAAAAACAAAACTAACTAAAAACCTCAAAATAACAACAAAAATGAAATAAGTATAATGTCATGGGTAACTAACTGCTCACACATCAACAACTATCCTACCTAGATTAAGGTGGGAAGCCTGTGAGTTCTTCTAAAATCTAGGCAGCACTGGGACAGATTCTGAGATTGTGTGTGTAATGCAGGTACACATGGGGGTGCAGAATTTTGAGTTTGCTGGGGTTCATTCTTGGTTTTGAGAGTATTTCCCCACTTTGTTACCTTTCCTCCCTTTTAGAATGGTAATGTATATTTTGTGCCACTGTATGTTGGAGATACGTGATCGCTTTTTTGATTTTACAGGGGTTACAGTTAAGAGGTTGCCATGAGTATCAGAGGCTTTGAACTTCGAATGTTTAAACAGTGTTGAGACCATTAAAGACTATGTGGGCTTTTGAAGTTGGACTAAATAGATTTTTGCATTAGGATATGGTAACAAGCCTCTAGGGGCCAGGGAGTGGAACATGGTGGTTTGAATAAGAATGGTCCCCACAGGCACATAATCTGAATACTCTGTTACCAGGGAGTAGCAGTATTTGAAAGGATTAGGAAGAGTGGCCTTGCTAAAGGAAGTGTGTCACTGAGGATGGGCTTTGAGGTTTCAGACACCCAAGACCCAGTGCCTCTCTCTCTCTCTCTCTTCTGCCTGTGAATCCAAATGTAGAACTCTCAGCTCCCTCTTCATCATCATGTCTGCCTGAGTGCCGCCATGCTTCCTGCCATGGCGATAATGAACTAAACCTCTCAATTGTAAGTCAGCCCCAATTAAATGCTTTCCTTTATAAGAGTTGCCATGGTAGTGGTGTCTTTTTGCAGCAATAGAACACTGACTAAGACTGTAGGTATGCATGTATAAATAAAGTGCCTTTAAATACAAACACGAAACCCATGAGGTTATGATGGATTAGCAAACAAAAATGTTGCCAGAGGTCCACAGAAACCCACTCCTGTGTTTCCTTTAGAAGCTCAGTGTTGGCTTCAGTGTTCATGGTAACTTCACAGAACGCAGCTGTTAAGGTGACAAGAACTGACCATACCTAGCCCTCCCTTTAATAGCTGTGTGTTTCCGACTCCAGCGTATTGTTCTCAAATAGAACTTCTCAGTACTTCTGCCCAGAAATCTGAATGTTTTAGAAGTTCTTTATTTAAAAACCTATGCTTCCCCCTGGCATGGTGGCGCACACCTGTAATCCCAGCACACTGGGAGGCAGAGGCAGGCGGATCACTGTGAGTTCAAGGCCAGCCTGGACTACAAAGTGAGTCCAGGACAACCAAGGCTACACAGAGAAGCCTTGTCTCGAAAAAACAAAGTAATAAAAAAAAAAAAAAAAACTTATGCTTATCAATCACTGTGCTGGGTCAGTTCTTCATCAGAACCAATAAAACTCCCAGAAGCCTAAGGTGACTAGCTTATAGCTTTCATACCACCCTGTTCTGCCCTGTATGCTCTAGAAGCTACCCTATAGTGAAACATAGCATATGCTTGGAAGTTGGCCTAAACTTTGCAGGAAATAATTTCATCAAACCATTAAAAAAAAAAAAAAAAAAAAAAAAAAAAAAAAAAAAAAAAAAAAAAAACTTCCAACACTTTCCATATGGTCAATATTGAGGTAATCACACCCAACCTCTAGCCTCTAGTCTACCTGCTGAGGATGCCTCTCTGTACTAAGCAGAGAACTAGGGATTTGTATGGTTGCCATTGGAAACCTGTCACTCTCAGCAAACTTATCACCTCTCTCAAACCTCTTATTTGTATACATATATGTTCACAGGGTACTAATGTGCTAGCAAGCAGAGCAATGTATAAAAAGACATTAAAGAAAGGCAAATCAGAGGTGAGTTCAGGTATGTACCTCGGTTACTAAATGCCTGAAACATACTTATGATGCTCTGCTCTGACTCCATTCATGCCCGTACTCCAAAAGCAGGAGGAGCAGAACTTCAAGGTCATTCTTTGCTACATACTAAGTTCAGGGTCAGCTTTGGCTACAATGAGACCTTGTCTCAAACACAAAAATTAAAAGTAAAAAAGCTAGGCATGATGGTCCATGTCATTACTGCTAGCTCTGCCTGAGGCAGAGGCAGGTGCATCTCTGAGTTCCAGGTTAGTCTGGTCTACAGAGAGACTTCCAGGACAGCTAGGGATATAGCACTGAAACTCTGTCTCAAAAAAGAAGGGGCAGATGACCCATTCTTCAGAGGTATAGACACAGTTGCTATAAAAATTATCTTAAAGAACAGAATGGATTTTGGCGGTCATCCTCAAAAATCTAACTTTTTACTGCAATAAAGAGTTCCTCAGATGCCGTTCCTCCACAAGAGTGGTTCTCGACATTCCTAATGCTGTGACCCTTTAATTCAGTCTCTTATGTTATGGTGACTCCAACCATAAAATTCTTTCCTTGCTAGTTTATAGCCATAATTTGCTATTGTTATAAATTTTAACGTAAATGTCTGATATATAGGCTATCTGATATGTGACCTCTGTGAGTGAGCCCCCCTGAAGAGATTGAGAACTGCTGTTCTACACACTAGTCACACAAAACGTGAAGGAAGAAGGAAGTCATTGGAAATTGAGTTTTGGAAAATACTTTATATAATTAAATCTTGTAGACAATCATACAGGGTAGTAAAAGCTCTGAGAAGCCCTGAAGGGAAAATGATAGTGAAACATGTCTAAAATATGCTTCAGAACCATGGCGGCAGCTTAGGCTCGGCTCGAACTGCAGCCAGTCAAGCTAGTTCAAGTTCAGTTCTACCCATCTGAGAAGAATGTGCAGCTGACAAGGACCTTTCTCCGGGCAGAGAGCAGAGAGGAAGCCCGCACCACCAGCCCCACCTGCTTCGTGACCCACGACGTGAGGCATTACAGCTCCCAGCACTGCACGGAAGTGTTATTCAGAGACTGGTATCGGCTGCACCTCCTCACTGCCCAGGAAGTGTTCATTGCCTTGGCCTCCCACAACCTGGCCATAACCACAGTGGCAGCATCTGCACTCAGCAGGCACCCGGGGCTGACATCGCACAAGAGTCCAATTACCAGATGTCAGTTTGGAACTAGAAACAGTTGTCTCTGAAAATCTAGGCTTAATCACCCAAAATGTTGCGTGGCGGTCATGAAACAGACTAAGGATGTGAGAACACCGACACGTAACAGTGCTTCTGGCACAGGATAAGTAAGATGGAGTGGTAAGGTGTGGACAAACTTGACTTTTTCTTTCTCATCTTCCCTCGAGTATATAAGCATGCATATGCACACTTCAAGGAGCAGTTCCGCCGACGTCCTTATTCTTGGATTTCTTTCATATACCTATGAAGTCCAGGCAACAGTGCTGAGAAATGTTTTAATGTACTGGTGTCCAAAGCCACAAAAATGTAACCAGCCAGTCACAACACAAGATCCTTTCAAAACAATAGGATGGGCTGACCCTTCACACCATCCACTGCATGGCCATCCATACAAACCCAGCACAGGCAGAGAGGGGCATTGGGTTCCATTCCCCTTTTCTCAGTGATAACATTCATCTAAGGCCTATAAAATGCCAAGAGAATCACCCAGTCTCCCCACCGATAGAGCCCATCAAGAAGAAGAACTGTTCCCCTACACAAAGAACAGCAGGGGCCTCTATTCGCAGTGAACAGAAATGGTACTTCTTTGTTAAGAATGGGCACAGAGGAAAAAGACTTTTAATTTAGGCACTTCCGATTCAATGGCATTTGTCAGAATTATTTGGTGATATTATAAGGACACTCAGGAAGGAGGGCACAATGGGTTGGGCCCTGAGAAGCAAACCACGAATAGACAAAAAGGACTAGGGTAGGAGAGCATATGTGATGAAGTGGCTAGGGTTGGGGAAGGGGGCTGTTCAGATGGGACAGAACAAGTGAGTGTGGTGCTGGGAAGAGTCGGGCGAATCTCAATTCCACATGGGCAGGTTCCTGTGAGAAAAGCAGCCAGAAGGCAGAACTTAATTATTCTTGCTGAGGCCCTTGGAGACGCGTACGCGTGAGGAACTTGCCGCATGCCTGGCTCGGGCTAGGGACGGAAGGACATATGAGGGAGACAAGAGTGAACAGGAAGGACAGGTGTCTTCCAAAGGGTCCTTCTGCATCCTAAAAGGGGGAACCAACTTCCCAACCCCCAGCTGCAACTGGACCTGTGGAAGATTTTCTGAGCAATAACCTGTATAATGTTGGGATATAGAACATCAATGTTGAATGTAGGCTACCTGGAGCTCCATCACAGCTCTTAAAAGCTGGGCTGTTTGCTTGCACTCCCTGAGCCTCGGTTTTTCCCTTTCCAGTGGAAATGAGGTGAGGCTAAAAGGAACTAACAGACTTAAAGCATGTAGCACAGTGCCTAACACACTATAGTATTTAAAAGTACAGTATGAGATACTATAGGGGTGGATTTACTCATGAAAGCAAAGGGTAACTAGGATTTCTTCCCAATTCCATACTGACTGACATCAGAGACAGTTGTTCAACACTTAACTATCAGACCACCTACCACCCATGCACACAAACATACACAGGGCTGGGGAGAGGGGGAGATAAGGAGATGGGGGAAGAGAGGTGGGGCAAAGATGCTCATGGACATACACATATGTAGATATATGTACTAGCACATTTTCTGTCACTGTGATAAAACACATGACCACAGCAACTTACAGAAGAAAGAGCTTATTTTGGCTTATGTTTCTACAGAAAAGAAGAGTCTATCATGGCAGCAAGTGTCAAGCATGCTGTCTGGAGTAGGACGCTGAGAGTTCACATCTTCCACTGCAAACAAGGAAGAGAAAAAAATAGGAAGTGGAACCAGGCTATGTACTCACTCTCAAAGATTTCACTCACTGTCGTATGTCCTCTGGCAAAACTATGCCATCTTACCAAACATTGCCATCAACTGGGGACCAAGGTTTCAATTACTTGAGCCTATGAGAAACATTCTCATTCAAACCACAACACGAAAACATTCATTCATACATGTTCACATGGGTAGAAGGGTATAGTTCTGTATATACACAGAACTGCTATCATCAATGCTATTGCCATTAAGAGTTTTATATGTGACTTAAGCAGAGATTCATTTGAATTCTTGGCCTTTTTACAGGTTACACAAAAACTGGGACATTGTCATAAATCCTCATTTTAACAAATACAGATGTTCCTCAATTTACAGTAAAATTAGCTACCAGTGAATCTGCTAACTAAAAGCACCAAAATGAAAATTTATTCGATAAACCTAATTTGCCAAACACCACAGATCAGCCTAACCTGCCTTAACATGTCCCAGCAACTACACCACCCATCACTGGCCAAAAATTATTCAATGCTAAGCTTATTTTGTAACAAAAAGTTCTATTTATTGACCACCACACTGAAAATACAGAAAGTATATTTCAAACCATAACATTAACAAGTCTGAGACTGACTAATTTACGGAGGATCATAAACTACCAGGCACAAGCCTAGTTATCTGGTGCTGTTGCCAAAGTACACCAAAGGTTTTTGCTTGCAGGGAGTTTGCAGTCTAAGAGGTATTGCAAAGATCACACAATAAGAAAGAGTAAGACTGTCCCTCCTCCCCTGTCCCATCAGCCCTGTTTTGTCTTTTAGAAGGTTAAAGGAAGAGCAGGTGAGAAGCTGGCACCATGTAGCTGATAAGCACAGCATTACTTTTAATAATTAAATACCACTGGGGCTTCCTGGCTCTGATTGCCTCCCTTAGAAGCCTCAGCTGCCAACACTAGCTACAGACAAGTACACACATGCCAAAGGCACACACTCCCATTCTTCAGTCGAGTGAGAGTCAACACACACGTACTGAGCCTCCAGACTCTACTAAAGTGCTTTATTCACTTTCTTTGGAGGCTTCATTCAGTGTTTTGGGCTATATTTATAATGATGTAATATAATTAAAGTTATGTAGTCAGCACCCAATGCTTATTGAGAATGGGTTCCACTCAATCAACGTATACTGGGTATAAGCACAAAACTGTCATAATAAGCCCCTTGGTTAGTACGCAGAATACACACTAGTAAGACTTTAACTTAAAAACATACACAGATGACACATGCCTTTAATCCCAGCACTGGGAGGCAGAGGCAGGTGCTCTCTATGAGTTCAAGGCCAGCCTGGTCTACAAAGGGAGTCTAGGACTGCCGGAACTGTTAAAGAAAGAAACCCTATCTCAAAAAAACTAAATACACACACACACACACACACACACACACACACACACACACACACACACTTACTAGTTTTGCAAAATAAATAAATGATGAAATAAAGAAGCCAATTAATGAAAAATTTGGATACTAGACCCTAATCCTAACTCAGAGAATACAAGGATCCAGAAAATGACTATTATAGTAACCATTATCTACAAATTAAATGTCATTTTACAAAAGCTGCAGGCCCAACTACATTGTATTTCAGACCTGCTCACAGCTCACCGAAGACTGCACAAATCTCTGGAGACCGCCTGCTTCCCCCTGGCCAAGCTTCCAGTCCAAACCACCAGGAAAAATCTGTAGACAACTTCCCGTCTTCATCCCTAGGAGGAAATCTGCCTAAGAAGGAATCACTAACACTAATGCCATCATTCATTCCAGACACAAAAGCCAGGCAGAGTCTTTGTAGGAAAGGCTAGTTTTCACTTTACCTATGGGAGAGGTATACAAACTCAGAGTAGAGATGCAACTTCCCATCATGCCAAGCGGCTACTGCATTTAAATTGAACAAAAATTCCCCAAACCAGAGCTGTCATCAAATAGATTCCCCAGAAATATCAGACTTAGATTAACACTAGGGAGTGTGCTCAGGCTTTCAGATAATCGTGGTTAAATGCTACAAGAGAAAGGTGGGGTTTAGACACGCATACACATAAGGGCTTTAGTGTAAAAAGCCTGGATCCTAACTGCAAACCAAGAAAAACTCACTCTACAGCAACAAAGTACTATAGAAAATAAGTCTGTTTTGTGGTCTACATACATGGAACAAATCCCCAAATGCCAAAAGTGCTGATGCATCAGATCTAGTGCTAAGAAGATATCATATTTGATTATTTTTACTAATTGATGAATGGTCTGCAGGTCACAGCAGTGAGGTCACCTGTATTTATGTTAGTGTGTAGAAACAGAATGAAAATGTTTGTGTCCTTAGTATCTGGTTGTTAAGGTAAAAACAACAACAACAACAACAACAATATGGGAAGGCCACACACGAACACAGAGCAAGAGCATGATGGTGGTGCACACCTTTAAACCCAGCACTACGGAGGGAGCAACAGGTAGATCTATGAGCTCAAGGCCAGCCTGGTCTACAGAGAGAGTTTCCAGACAGCCAGGACTACACAGAGAAACCCTGTTTTGAGCGAGCAATCAAACACTGCCTGTGAAGGGAAAAAAAAAATGAGGAGGTAATTTCTTACATTAAAGAAATGATACAATTCTGGCCAGAAATTAAGTCATGAATTAATTAATGAAGTAATGACTGGAAACTACTGTAATAATTTTCTAGGCCCTGACCTCAGCAGATCTGTAGCTGTAGCTGAAGTCCGTTCCTTTGAAACATGGATACTGTTAAGCTCCCTCAAGGATAGGCCCTGGCCAGCATTAAAGGGTTAAATAAATGATTCCAATGTGCTTAATGACGAGAGATTAGAGAGAAAAGAATCAACTGATCATAAATGACATGACAACAGGATGCGATCAGGAATGATCAATTGTTTCCTTGTATCCCAGTCCCTTATTTATGCCTTAGATTTTGAAAAGGTGACTGTTAAAATTAAGCTTTCAAGCCCAAGAGAGTATCAAATAAATGACCACTGTCGCCACCTTTTGGTGGCATGCAGAACTGCTGTGCTTCTGCTTGGCCATGGAGGGTTCATCTGACAAGAGTTCCTCAGTTTAAGTTCTCCATGGGAAAAGGGCATCACAAGCTCCTGTTCACAGTGCAGCAGAGCATAGCCGTTTCTCCTAACTACTGGCACTTCTCAGCTACACACAGCATGAACTGTAGAGGAAGTCTGACATCACTCCCTTCAATATTCAAATTTTGTGATAGCTCGTATCTTGTCTTAAAATTTCATATAGAATTTGTACCACAACCATAGTAATCCCCATGCACTTCACGTGAAAGTAACTGAAAATTAATTATGGGTCAACTTTTGTAGTCCAACCATTTATGTGTTATCACCAAGAGGTTAGATACACAGTGCATTAGGGACACGTGACTTTATGATAGTCAGCATGTGTGTTCTGCATACTCTGACAAGGCCAGGCAGCAGGCAGGTGGGCAGACAGACAGACAGACAGGCAGGCAGGCAGGCAGGCAGACAGGCAGGCGGGTGGGCAGGCGGGCGGGCAGACAGACAGGCAGGCAGACAGGCAGGCTTGGAAGACAATCCCAGCACACTTAGCATGAGGCTGAAGAAGACAATTCACCCAATCTATCCACAAGAGCAGAATCAGTCATTTCCTTTCACCCTCTGATGACAGATGTCCCCAACTCCACAAGGTGCCCGTGAAACTCCATCTATAGTAACTATTTTCAGAAAAAGGACAGGGAGCTAGAGCTTACACATCTCTTTGGAAATAAATCAACTTTGTCTAGTTTCTAGAAGAGCCATTCTCAACAGAGGCTTCCCGTTCTCAGACAGCTTTCAACACCGATTTAAACTAGAGTCATCATCAAAAGAAAAAAAAAAAAGGAGAAATTTCAATATTCCCCTTTTTCTGCCTGTTTCTCCCCTTCTGCCATATTCACACTGTTCTCTGGCTTGCAGGTGACCCTCAGACAGCCTGCTGCACAATACAGAACCTGTGCACTGCCCAGACACATTACCAACCTACGGGCACTGAAGCACAGGCTTCAATCACTTAATTTGCTGCCTTTCAGTATTAAATATGAGGCTATACTCACTCACGGCTGCAGGTGCACTTAGCACTAACGAATAAACTTCAAACTTATCTGGACAGTGGAAAAAGCATCCGTAAGTTGCTCTTGCTACTGGTCCTCTCAGTGCTGCTGGACATTGCAGATGGACAGTGCTGCTGATAACCCATAGCCACTCCTTCCACATACTCAGCAAGCCTGCTGGGCTGTTCCTCTTAAGACAAAGGGATGATAAAGTAAAAGTGAGGCACACTGACCTAACACTCTGATCTCACCCCAAACTACTCCACCAGTCTTAACAACAAGGTGGGGACATGGAGACTCATGAAAACAAGCTACAATCAGGTGATGATATTGGCTTACAGGTGTGACTGCAGGGCAGATGGAAAATCCCAGATATCTGGAGTTTTGAATGTAATTTTAATTTAACAACAGACCACCTTTATAAAATGGTAGGCCCGTGGCCTCTAGGCGTCAAGGACAGTAGAAGATATTTGATTAAAACAAAAAGAGCTTGAAAAGCTGTGCTTAACAATTTCACACTTCTAGCAGAGCTTAAACACTTTGTTGTTGTTGTTGTTTTTGTTTTTTGTTTTCTCCTAATGGGGATCTGGGCAAGGAAGGAAAACAAAACAAAACAAAGTCAAGGTTTTTTTGGGTTTGTTTTGTTGTTTATTGCTGTTGTTTTGTGTATATTTTAGAACACAGGAGAGAACTTGAGGAAAAACAGGAGGGAATTCTAAAATGACAATCGCATACAGAACAGCATAACAAACAAAACCACAAACCTTCTATGAACCTAATACGACCTCATCCCAAGTATGTACAATCCACAGATTAATGAGGACACTGCGCTTTACAGTGGGATTCAGCTCCACCCACTGAGCCAAGAATAAAACATAAATAACAATAAAGCTGCAACAACTGTCTCACGATTGAAGCCAATCTATTTACATGTCCAACCAAAGAAACAACATGTTCTAATGCTGGAGACAATTCTGACTGAAACTGCACTTAGGAAGAAATGATGGAGACGGAAGAGGGGCAACTTACCAGATTTTTAAAAATTAATATGGCTGTGCTCAATTTCCACTAGGTACGACCTAGTGAGAGCACCCACATGGTTAACTAAGCAGGCAGTCTGCACACTCTATTTAACAGTCAATTGTGTAAGCATCCAGATCTCCGCCTATACAATAACAAGCACAGAATTTTAGAGCACTCATGCAGAAAAATTCCAGGTGGCTATTAAAAAGAAATGAAACCCATGTACTTACCGTAATAAAGACAGATACAAATTGAAGGATGAAAATTATAATAATATTTTTTATAAAAGCCATAACTTGTAAAATGTCTGTCCGTATTTAAAATAAAAACTACCAAAAGATGTATGCCAAATTAATGACAGTAGTTAGGCCAGGGTAAGAAACTGGAGCAGAGACTTTAGCTCTGACTTACTGTTTCTGAAATTTTATTTCTTCTAACAAATATAAGTTGTTCCTATATATTTGTGAGAGACCGCCCCCTACCCAAGAACCTCCTTCGGTGCTCCAAATCTGTGGATGCACACGTCACTTAAGTGATGGGAATCCACACACAGATAAGTCACCTCTAGTCTGTTTATAAGGAGCAGGCAAGATGACTCACTGAGTAGAAACACTTTCTGGCAAGCTTGACAACCTTAGGACAATCCCAGCACCCACACAGTAGAATGAGATAAACAACTCCACAAGTTATTCTTTCACTTACACACACACACACACACACACACACACACACACACACACACACACA
>OU015745.1:48114291-48150611 GCA_907169655.1 Acomys percivali | reverse complement strand
GGAGGAAGGGAGGTGGGGAAGCAGGAGGAGGCAAACATGACCCAGGTTCACCACTCAGAGGAGGGGAGCACTCTGTGTTACTGCCTCCCTCGCTCCACTTGGTAGCTTCATGCACTCAGTATGAAAGCTGGCTGGCAGTGCTTCCAACTTGGTTGCACTCACATATCCATATTCAAGGCACCCTTGCCCAATCATGATTCACAAAGGAATGCAGAAGATGCAAATATTGAGGCATGTGACACCATATTAATTATGAGTTAACTTCCAACAAACAAACAAACAAACAAACAGTAAATGGGTTCATACTGCAACTGATAGTATTTTGTGTGGACTTCCTGCGTTGCATGTCTGTGTGTAGACAGGCATGCATTCATGCATGTACAAACACATGTACAGGGGCCAGAGGTTGATGGTGGGTTTCCTCCTCCCTCCATCTCCACCTTATTTTTCAAAGAAAGGGTCTTTCACTGAACCTGAAACTCGTATCAGCTCAGCTAGACTGGTTAGCCAACAAGCTTGTCTCCACGCCCTCAGCACAGACCTTCCAGCCGTGCACTGCCACCCCTGGCTCTCCTTCTTACATGGTTTCTGAGGATCTGCACTCAGAGTGGCCCTCGTGCTGTGTAGCAAGCCCTCACACTGCCACATCTCCTCAGCCCCAGTGTACAGCATGTTTGCATTTTTCTTAAGCATCTACCCTGTGTATAAAGAAATTAAAACAAAGTTCCCTATAACAAAACAAGCAAAGGTCTGAGAGAATCAACTGAAGGATGGCAGTGGGATACAGAGACAGGTACTCTTGGTAGGGAAAGACTCCAAGACAGAGGCTTAGTCAGCACCCCTTCGTGAAGACTTGAGGACGAACATTCAGATGTGTATATGGCTACTGAGTCTCAGCACTATCTGCCTTGCAAATGCAGGGAGTCCAAAGCTGTGTCTCTGGTCAGTGTTCTTTTCAAATTTTGTCAACCTGTGTGCTCCTACTCCTCAAACAAGCAAACTGTCAAGCAGTTGAACATCTTTCTTCTACATAAACTCAACGAGCTCAAAAAACAAAAAACAAACAAACAAACAAAAAATCTGAAAACGTCCCCTCATTCTTAATCTGAATTTTGAGAATCACTTTGTCATTTCAACGTGTCCTCATTACTTATAAGATACCTATTTTCTATCCTGATTGACACTCAAATGAATAATTAAGAACCATCCAATCTTCACACTTGACTAATGGGCTTAAATACCAACAGAACCCTTTTATTTCAGCGTTCCACTCACTCTGTTTTTCCTCCTCAATCGCGTTGTTTAATTTGTCGTCACCTAAGCATGTCTTTGGACAAACAAAGCAATTTCCCCCAGAGGAGCCACTTCTGCTCTGAGAGCCTCTGCTTACCTGTCTATATTGTCTAGCACAAAGCCATGAATAAATATACTCAACTAGCACAGAGATCCTCTGTGTGACATATGAAGTAAAGTAAGAAGGATGTTCAAATCTAGCATTGTACAGATTAAAGCAACACTCTACTTGGTGGGGGGGGGGAAGACTGGTTCTAGGATCTACCCACGGACACATAAATACGATGCAGTAGCTGCAGATAATCTAGGTGTGTGCCTTCCGGGTTATTTTAAGAAGTATTAAGAATGCCAGAGGAACAGAATCACCCACATCTCTTGTTTCCATGGGGCCAGCTTGGACAAACGCTGCTAGGATGATGCCATGCCCATACAACCTCACTGGGGGACTTTCTACTAAATAAGAAGCAAGCAAGAAGAGAGAGCCCTTACTGAGGGGAGAGAAAAAGACGACTACTCCCGTTAGTTCCAAAGCTTTCTACCTTCTGAGTATAACCCTAAGGAAGGCGGGAGAGTGACTGACAGACTTAACGCTACGCTTTATTTTGTATACTTTCTATTTGTTTATGAACTTAGGCAGCACAGCGCTGGCCTCTTTGGATTCACATACCCCTCCCACCCCCATGCATCCTTGCCTCAGCAAAGCCATACAGGGCTTCTCAAAACATTAGGCCATCTTTATTGTCAGAGTATAGAGTTATAGGGTCATTTATTTCTTTTGGATGGGAATAGCCATTATCCAAATAAAAAACAATAATATTGATTACATTATCTTAGAATTGTCCAAAGAAAGCATGACCTCAATTTTTCCATAATGGAACAGCAGGACGATTGTTTGAGTCAAAGACTTGAGCAGGGGAAAGGACTTAGCTGTCCTTAACTTGTTAAGCCACTCTGACAAACACATCCTCCATCAGTCGACAGCTTAGACCTTCCTGGCTGAGCTCTGCAGTGGGCTTTGCTGCATCATCCGTGCATTAGTGCCTCCAGGAGTCTGGAAATGGAGTGAGTTATCTTCTGGCCTACTGGCTGAAACATCATCATAGCCACCTAAGAACAGCTGCTCTAATATGCATGCCATTAAGACAGAATTCCAAATCCTTTCTTCCTCATTTACTGTCGTTCTCTTCCAAAACCTCAGATCTTATTCACAGCGTAGACCTGAGAAACACACCCAAACAAACAAAACTCAAGTCCATCTCTTCACTAGGTTCCTTGAAAGTGTCAAAGCCCTTACACAGCACTGGAAGACATCACCCTTGCTTTGTCCTGCCATCACTGTACAATGTGGGCTACAGTGCTTTTATTCTAAATGAGCAAAGACCATTTTTTTTAAAAAAAAAAGAAAAATACATTCCTCTTCTGTTTATGTAGCCAAAGGGACAGACATTACAATTTACACGATCACTCTGCTGCCATACTGTTTGGAAAACAGTTCCTGGTGAAATTCCCCCCCTAAGCCCTTCCTGTTTAAATATTTGCACACCCTGGTGCTTGTTTGTACACTCAGTCACCTTGCTTTTAAGTAGAAAGCATTAGGGGAAGGCAAGAGAGACTTTCTCATCTCTTCATCTCCATTCCCAGCCACATGGCTAAATCTAAACAGGAAAAGAAGTTATGAACTAAGACACAAACCAACAATGATTTACAAATTAGAATAAGTTCACAGAAAGGTGCTCAGGAGTTTGGGGCAGGTTAAGGTGGGCAAAAAATAAGATTATCCACAAGCTCAATTTTGTTTTCACTGTACCCAGGGAGGAAATGAACAAGAGGAATCCCTGGGAAATGGGGAAAAAATTACTTTAATCGAGTAATATAACTCTCTAGAGGGAAGGCTAAAAAATGAGTTCAGGATTGGAAAGAAGCATGGGAGGGCACAGAGCCCCAGGCAGTGAGACTGCTGAGCCGAGACCCAACAGTCCCAGCGAAGATGAAGGCAGGGAGACACACTGCAGCCATTACTAGTACTCAGTGAGACACACTGCGGCCATTATTAGTACTCAGTAGATGCTACGGTAGCATATCTATCATATTCCCATATCGTCTGATATGGCCAGGGCGATGAACAAGTAAAGGGTACAGACTACTACAGTACCCAGAAACAGACCTATGAAACATATACACTCCCCTCCTGGGGAGGGGTTTTCAAGACAGGGTCTCTCTGTGTAGCCTTGGCTGTCCTGGACTCTCTTTGTAGATCAGGCTGGCCTCGAACTTACAGAGATCCACCTGCTTCTGCCTTCCCAGTGCTGAGATTAAAGGAGTGCGCCTCTACATCCGGCTGTATTCCTGATTTTTGTCGATTAAAAAACAACAAAACAAAACCAGCCGTCATTCAATCAATGAAATTTCACCTTTCAGCGAGTACTGCTAGAGAACAAAAATGTTCACAGAACAACATCAACAAAATAAATGACAACTAAACACACAGAGCAGGGGAAAGGGTCACACCATCTATTAGAGAACAAATTGTTACTTTGAAGCTAATAAAAATTTAAAATTTAAGCACTTGAAAGCCAAAGTAAAAATATTAAAAAGACCCACTAACCTGGACCAAGATGGTTAGGTAAGGTACACACTACTACACACTTATCTAAATCAACAGAATGTACATCACCATGAGCAAACACTAGTGTTCAGGTGAAAATGACCTGTTCATGAATTTTAACAGCTCTTTTGTGGGAAACAAAATGAAGATGATTCTTAAAACAGTCTACTTTTAATTTCTTTTTCATTTTTAATTGTATGCACATGTATCTGTGTACATGCATGTGGAGACCAGAGGCATCAGACCTTGGAAACCAGAGCTACAAGAGGTTGTAAGCCAACTCACATGGGTCCTGTGGAAGAGGAGATATCTCTATAAAATGCTGAGCCATCTCTATAGCCCAGGAAGACTCTTAGTGTGTAGGGGCAGCAAATATATAGGAAAAACTGTGTAATTTTCTCAGCTTTGCTGCAAAACTTCTCTAAAAATAGCCTTTACACTTTTCTTTTCTTTTTTTTTTTTTTAATAAAATCAAGTTGTTGACAGGGGAAAATATTCAAAACCCAACCTGTAGGTGATGAAGAACTAGGATTTACAAGGGATGCTCAAAAATGAGCTAAAGACCTGAACAAAAGACATCTTACTAAAAATGATAGGCAAGCACCTGAAAAGATGTCCAACCCGGCATCAGAAATATGGAAGTTCAAAACACATCGTGTCCACTTCATTGCTTTCAGAATGGATGAACTAAAATGGCACCACCAAATAAGTACCAGCAAGGATGTGATAAACCTGATTATACTTGTAGGTAAGTTGGGGAAGGTGTAGGTCAGGCCTGAAGCTTTCCAGAATTAGGAATGCTACCTCGGCTTTATTAGTTAGCGATGATACTAGACATGGAACCCAGGGTCTCCCTTGCTCATGCTAGGCAAGGTACAGTCACAGCCTGGTTGTGTATCCTTAACCAGAAAATTCCAAATCCAAAGTATTCTGAAATTAGACTCTGAGCACTGGTGCCTTCAAATATTTCAGATTTTGGTGCACTTTGAGTTTCAGATTTTCAGATTAAGGATGTGCTCCCTTAAGTAAGGTAGAAAGTGAAATGGTAGGGCCATTCTTGTAAACTGCAAATTCCACATTGAGCTAAACATCCACTCAAACATTGTAGTTGTGCATTTTAGCCATAGTAAGGGAAAGCCACACCAAAAGAAAAACACTACAGCAACAATCTGTGTATGAATATTCATAGTAGCTTCATTGTGGAATTCATCTGGAATTAACCAAGATGGCCTTTAACAGGCAAGTAAGTAATATGAGCTATATGACTCAGCAACAAAATTTGTATATTCCGAAAGTATAAAAAATTTTGAAATGAAAAAAAATTTTAGAATCCAAGGAGAGATTAGTATTTACCACAGACAGGCTAGGAAGCCTAGGAAAAAGTAAGAAATGAGATGTGACTATAAATGTTATATTTGTGGGGGGGCAGCCTGTGGTACATGCATGTGTGGGACCTGTGGTCCATGCATGGGTGCATGTATGCTACTGGGAGGACTGAATCTCTGTGTGCCAGTTAAAAAGTAAGCTATAGCCCTAGCCCTGGGTAATAACCTGACTGTGGTAATAAAAGTTGATGTTCCTATTGCTGTGATAAAATACCATGATCAAAAGCAGCTTGGGGAGAAAGGGTTGTTTTGGTTACACCTCAACAACAACAACATCATCATCATCATCATCATCACCATCATCATCATCAACACCGAAAGAAGTCAAGGCAGGAATGTGGAGGCAGGATCTGAAACAGAGGCCATGGAACAGTACTGCTTACTGGTTTGTTCTTTATGGCTTGCTCACCCTATATTCTTTTGTTTGTTTGTTTTTGTTTTAATTATTTTCGTACATATACATTTATATTATTACACATATATACAATAGATTACCTATGGCAAGAACTGTGACACAATCAGGAATTATATAAATATTAAATTCTTAGTGTTTAGGCTATTTTGTATTTGACAGCCTTGTAGAAGACATCTTTCCTATCTTGGTGCATCTAAATTTCTGAATTTAAAAAAAAAAAAAGGCAAGCTTGGATGCAGGCAGAGTTGGCCAAATTCTGCCAAGACAGGGTAAGCAAGTCCTTAATAGTTCCTGCCTCACAAATATGTCTGTCAGATATATTGGGCCAGAAGGCTGAAGATGTTCCAACGTTATAGAGAGTTTTGGGTGACTATTCAGGTAGAAAACTGTCTCTGTCATCTTTTCATCCTGTATTCCTATACAACTCAGGACCACCTGCCCACTGTTAGCACTACTCACAGTGGGCCTGGTCTTGGCACATCAATCATTCATCAGGAAAACAGCCCACAGACTTGCTTATAGGCCGTTTCTCAGTTGAGGTTCTCTCTTCCCAAATGACTCTAGTTTGTGTGTAGTTGACACAAAATTAACCAACAAACCATCTTACAAAGGTGATTACACTAAGTACCCAGATCCACACAAATAAGTACACATAAAATAGGGGAACTGTGAACCTGCTATAGGCTGCATCAACGTCAATATCCTAGCTACAGCATCACACTGTACTTTTATGAAAGTCAGCTTTGGGAAGAGTTTAAGGGATCCCACAACATTATCCCATAAACCTGCATGTGAATCTAAAATTATTTCAAAGATTTCCAATGAAAAAGGCAGTGCTTAGAAATGACTACTTTTACTGTGCATTCTCCATAATGCTTACTGAAACACCAGCATACAAAGCAAGCAGAATAATGTCATTTAGTGAAAATGTGACCACAGCTTTAAATGTTTCTGCATTTTAAAAAATTTAGAAAAAAAAGTCTTAATTATTGTCATTTTTTGGGTGCTGGGTATGCTCAGTTGCTTTCTTTATTTTTTCTTTTCTCAAAAATGTGATGTTTTTTAAATACTCTATGGTGAACACATTTTATATTCTACTGTTACTAACTAGAATTGCTTTGTATCAAAAGATGAAAAACCATATTGTACATATTTCATATGAGGCACAATGTCAAAGAATGTAGTTTGGCTGAAGGCTAAAGTATTTTCATTTCAACTATGTGAGTAGCAATTTAGAAATGGTAATTAATCTCTTGCATATAAATAAATACATATTCTTTTCTATGTGACTAATAAATTCACCCTATCTATTGCTATCTTAATTCAGTCAACTCCATGAGTTTAATTTTAGCACCAATAACGCCTCCAAATTTTTAACTATAAAGCTAGTGTGGCAGCACCTGTCTGTAATCTCATCACCTGGGAGGTGAAGACAGGATAATCAAGACTGTCTCAGCTACACAGTCGACTGCCAACCTGGGCTATATAAGAGCTTGTCTCAAAACAAAAACAAAAGAATAACAAAATTCAAACTGTCAGGTCTCACTAAGTCCCCTTCAAGGAATTCACAGCCCCAAATAGCTGCAGTTGCCTTTTCAGGGTTGGGTAATGTCTGTGCTCATGACAGCAGAGCTACCAAGCTACAGGGAGAAGGGCTCAGCTTGAAAACCACAATTCAGTCTGTGGTTACTAGCAAGTTTTGAGCTATTCCCCACCCTCAGGATGTTTAGGATTCTTCACAGGCCTCCACTTAACACTCCTTTGCGGAACAGTGCAAAACAAATCTGTCAGTGCAAATATGGCCACGGCGACTTCTCTCCCAATTACTGCAGGAACAAAGTGAAGAGCAGAGGAAATACCTTCAAAATCTATGTGCTCCTCTACTGCAGCGTGCTATGCTGCGTACAGTGACTGAGGCTACTTGATTTCTGCCTGGGCGCTGGGCTTAGGAGACAATCTGCCTGAGTAAACCATAGGTAGACACACTAAACGGAAGGGCAGCCTGTGTCCCACTTTTTATTGGCCTTTGGGTTCAGGGCCTATCAACCAATGGTGCAGCCTCCTATGAGGCATCTTGGCAATCTCTACAAGGGGTAGATCTTGTGAATGCAGACACAAAGGCCTACAGTTGTAGCTTAGCTCAGTGGCCACGCGCCTGCCAAGCTGGTGTAAACAGAACCCTAAATTTGATTCCCCATTACCACAAGAAAACAAAACAAAACAAAAAAGAATTCTATCTGGGGACGGAGAAGAGAGAGCCTGTCACAGCAACTTGGGGGCAAAATGAGGATTTCATAGGCAAGGTCCTGATGACCTGGCCACGATGAAGACTGTCCCAGAAGATGGTAAACCAAACACCAAGACTGTGAGCTGAGAGCCTTGCCACCACAAATCCAAAGCATGATTTCGGCCTCCATGTGTATGCACATATACGTGTGCACCAGAGACCCACCGCGGCTGCATTCTCTCAGGAACCATCCATCTAGCTAGCCAGAGAGCCCTGGGGATTTACGTACCCAACTTCCCTAGAGTCTTAGCTTCCTTTTCACTGCTGTGATAAAGACCATAACCAAAAGCAACTTGGGGAGGAAAGGGTTTATTTTGTTTACACATCTTACTCATATTCCATAATGCAGGAAAGTCAGGGCAGGAACTCAAGCTAGAAACTAAGCATAGGACATAGAGGAACGCTGCTTCCTGGCTTGCTCCCCACAGCTACCTTAGCTTGCTTTCTTACAATCCCAAGACCACCTGCTCAGGAGAGGCACCACCCAAAATAAGTTGGTCCCAAACCAGATCAGTCATTAATCGAGAAAATGCCCAACAAACTTGCCTACAATTTACCTGATGAAGGTAAACCCTCAGTTGAGGATGCCTTTTCCTAGATGATCCAAGCTTGTAGTGTTTAGTGCTGGGATCACAGGCAGGCACCATCATGCCTGGTTCCTTCATCTGTTTGTTTAAACATACATTCTGGGGGTTGAACTTGCACAGCGAGCATGCTATTAACAGACATATCTTCCCAGCCTGAAGTATTATTTAAAAATATATTTACTTTATTTTAGGTATCATTTATTTGCTTGGTGACCACTGAGGTAAGAAAAAGTTGTTGGAGGAACTGCAGCCAGAGTTATGGGTGGTTGAGAGACATCATGTGAGTTCTAAGGACTGAACCCAGGTTCTCTGCAAGAGGAACAAGTGCTCTTAACTGCCGCGCCACCTTTCCAACCCCCTAAATTATAATTTTATTGTTTCAATACTCCAATAGGCAAAACCCATATTAACTAAGAGGGTTTTGAGGGCAGCAATATGGCTCAGTGGGTAAAGATGCTTTCTATGCAGCCGGAGGAACTGAGTTAGATCTGTAGCAATCAATTTTATGACTGAAAGTCACAATGAACCCGTGGGCAGGTTTCTAGAGCCTTTCTGTTTATAGCATGTCTAGGAACAGGAATAATGGCCTCAGCAAGTGGCTTGAAATGCATTGTTCTCAAGCATTACACAGGAACTGCTTACTTAGAATAGGCACTGACGAGATCCCCGGCAGGCACTGTCCCCCACACATGTATTACACACACTCCAATAAGCACTATTTACTATCATCAACTTTGTTTCTTTCATTTTCTATAGACAGTTCAGTCACTACATATTTTTAAGCATTAGGGAAATCAAGATGAATTCTCTATTAATTCTACCAGAGGCTAATCAACAGAATTTTAAAATATCTGATAGACCAGACTCTGAGTAGAAGGCTACAAAGTAAGAAACTATCCACACACTGTCAGCTCTATACACTTATTATTTGTTCTTACATTACTATAAGCTTTGAAAAAAAAAATGGTTGAACTGCAGATGACAGCAAGAGAAACAAATACTTGTTTCACTGTGAGTTTTGTGTCCCAAGTCACCCTCATTGGAACTGTGTGATACTGCACCACTAAAAATGTGGTATCTAATATAATTTACCAGGCACAGCTGGAAACAGAAAATACCTCTGAGAGCCAGGTATTGGTATCTTCAGGAGAAAACAAATGCTCCAAGGACACTCTCACTGAACAGTCTTATCACTAGACAAAGAGCCACCCACCACCTCGCAAGGAAATAAGTCTTCACTTCTATCGAAGAAGATTTTTGCTTTGAACAAATCTCAAATGCTGTCTACAAATTCACAGTGAGTATCTTTTCTCCAAAATCTACTTTTTTCTGTTCCTTATTTAAGCAAATTGCAGGCCCTATCACAATCTCTGAATTCTATAGAGACAACTAAATTTGGCAACTAACAATGACAGGGGGGCACAGTGGCACAGTTGCACTATGGCACAGTGGCTAAGGGTGCTGTCCACCTGCTTAAGCTTCAACTTCCTAAGCCTGATCAGTTAGGCACTTGAAGGTACAAAGGTCAGCCTCGAACTCCTGGGCTTCACTGTTTGATTGTATTTTCGTGACACATCCATTTGTTCATGCTGCCTGCACCTAATTATCTACCAAACGTAATTAGCTGCACCTTAACTAGCTAGAAGCTCAGTTAATGAAAATCCTCATTTGATTAAGAGGAAAAAGGGTTTCTATTTTACCTACCAAGGCAAAGGGATATTTCTCTGCTGCTTTGTCCCACAGCACATCAACTGTCTTCTAGGACTCATAGTCCAAGCCCCATTCCTCACTATGCACATGGGCATTGCCTGGGGAGGACATATCCCTTCCACATAAAAGACAACAGCGCCTGAGTCCACACCTTTCACGTGACCATGAGCCACCAATCCGATTATTGGTATAGTAGAAAAGGCCAACTTCCACCATAGACGCAGAGCGACTAAGTGGTGTCTATTTGTTTTCAAAGCTCCCTTCAGAACTAACTGGATACAGTGGGAGGAAACGGGCAGACAAACAACCAACAACCATGGAAGACAGAATGTGCTTGGTCCTAGTGACACACTTGTAGTCTTGTAGTTCACACAGACATGCCTTTCCTGGCATAGTTTCACTGTTCTTGAAAGCCAGGAACGGGAGGATACAAGTGATAGGATAACAATTGTGTTGTAATCTGAATAAATTAATTTAATAAAAAAAAAAAAAGAAGGAAAGGAGGAACAACAACAACAGCAACAAAATTTTGAATACATGGAAAGAAAAAGAAAAGAAAAGAAAGGAAGGAAGGAAGGAAGAAAGAAAAGTCAGGGGCAAATGGTAAATATACTTGCAACAAAAGATTGAACTCACATGCACTAAGTTTGGGGAATTTTGTTTGTTTGTTTGTTTGTTTTGTTTTGTTTTGTAAAGTGGCTCATTTGAGGAAAAACAAAGAAAAAGCTACAATAAGTAACAGATGCAGGATAATATCTATGCAACTTTAACCATGATAATGATCTGCTTAAGAAATCTGTAATCAAGCTGAGAATGGTGGCTCAGAGCTTTCTTTAAGGTTGGCATTTGGGAGGCAGAGGCAGGCAGATCTCTGTGAGTTCCAGGTCAGCCTGGTTTACACAGCAAGTTCCAGGACAGCCGGGACTATAGCATATAGTAATCAGAATGATGGTCACAAAATGCCAGGGCAAGGTATCATACTCAGAGCATGTTCCGATACATAAGCTTCACTTACCAGACCAGCAAAATCCGTGAACTAATCTTAGCCTGTCCAGAGCAACTGTGACAGTCCCTTATGCCAAAGCCCTAGGAAAGTCATGGCAAACATTAGCATGCTAAGGGTCTGTGATGTTCTGCATTTTAGAAGCATGCTTGTCCTCTTTGAGCACATAATTTTACAATCAAACTACTGTGTAAATATTCCTGGCAAATACAACATGACAGAACACTACACTGGGGTGAGCCCTGACCTCCAAGGTCTCCTGCCCCGTCTTAAGAGCACCGCTGCTGATATTCAGCATCTGCGGCTGTACTGATAAAAATGTAAGAACTTTGATTTTCAAATTTGACAGAATGGAAACCTGCTATCCCAGCACATCTCAAGCTAATGCACCTCTATGAGTTATGCTGTCAGCACTTCATTACTGTCTCAGGTTCCAATTGCCACTGCTGTGTTTCCTCATGTTCACACCCGAGTGGAAAGAAGAGATTAGGGTAACTGTGGTGAAACCATTGCAGGAAAGCGCCTACACAATTTTCAACATAATCAACTTCTCAATGGAAGCCAAAACCTAGCCTGATGCAGCCAAACAGCTCTTAACCACATGGAAATGCTGTATTCCAGTCAGAGTGAATCACTCCAGCTAACACAAACACTGTGTGCATGTCACACAGTTATCACTGCTGAAGATGAATCAAGCACACAGGTACAGGGCACATGAGCCTGGTGTTGGAACACAGAAATTTTGGGTTGATTTGGTGAAATTACAAGTGTGGTCCTTCTCCAGAGCATCTCTACCAGCTACTTGCACTGACCTATTCTAAAGGGTAACAGGGTCCTTATTGTCTCAGGACTCAGTACTCCACAGCTGGCCAGTGTTGGACAGTAGTTCTTTAAAAATCCCACTTTTGCCTTTTTTACTATTTAAGGTTTATTAGCTTTCCAATCAACTGGATTTCTGAATTTCAAGTCTAAATCATATTTAAGTACAGCGTATACCTGCATATAATATATAGATATGAATGTTTTACATATATACATATACATATATATATATACACAAACACACACACATACTGTATATGGTACACAGCACACACACACACGCACACACACATACCATGTACATGTCTGGTGGCTTATAGAAGTCGGAAGAGGGCATCAGATTCCCTAGAAATGGAGTTATGGATGTTGTGAGGATGGTGGGAACTGAACCGGAGTCCTCTGCAAAAGCAGCAAGTGCTCTTAACCAAGCCCCCTGAGTCACTGTTTAGTGCCTATTTTATACATTTAAAAACAATATTTTCAGGGGTTTCATCAAACTGCCTGAGGAATCTAGCACAGTAAGATTAGAAATCCCCAAGAACCTTATTTTACTTTATTCTAAGATTAATTACTAGCAGTTATCACTTGAGCAAGTTCATTACTTGGGCCTCTGTTTTATCATGTGTGAAATGCAGACTTGGAGCAAACTATCCAGCAATATAAATGCTCAATGCTTACATTGATAGCAGGGTACATCAATGTTCAACCAATGGTAAGATACTATTTTAATTTTTAAACATTTTTAAAGAAAAAAAATTTATCTATACATGCCTGAGTGTCTATGTATCACATGTGTGAAGGAGCCTGGAGATCAGAAGAAATATTAGATTGCCCGGAACTGGATTTACAGACAGTCATGAGCTGCCAGGTTGGTGCTGGGAACTGAACCTAGGTCCTCTGCAAGAGCAGTAAATCCTCTTAACTGCTTAGCCATCTCTCCAGCCCCTCTTAGCCTCGTTTTTACTATTAATGAATGCCATTATGGTATTTTACGGGGGCGGGGGGGGGGGGGGGGGGGGGGAGAGGGGGGGGGGGGGAGATCTCACTGCGGAGAGAGCAGTCTAACTCAATCACAGACTGTGTGAGAGGGAACCCAGGGCAGTGCTCCATGACCAGTTTTTTAAATGAACAGTGGACTTCTAGTACTGAAAACAATTCTTCAGCCCTACCTTTATGCAAAAGCCAGAACACAAGCCAGTAACAAGATAGCTCCTCTGAAGGTAGCTGGTGCAGGCCAAATCACAGCAGCTCAGTGTTTCTTTCCTTTCCCAAAGAATCATTTCTGATACTCCTATCTACAAAGCCTGACAACTAAGACTAGATATATTTCCAAGTTGGTAATTTGAAAATTGATTACTCTTTGATAGAACAATTCAGAAACTACCAAGACTGCTAAGAAACAACAAGTTTTTACGAACTGCGGGATAATCCAATTTGCAATCTGCTACTATGCTGCATTTCCACAGAGTCTTTCATTCATTTGGTTTGTTTACTCATACACACACACTTGGTTTACTCTGTAACAAGCAGTGTTCTAAGTAAGGGAGTGACACTGTGCCTACTCCCTCAGGGAGCAAAAAGTCCAGATAGCAGTGGCAGAATCAACAACATGTATATGAATGCCTGTAATGTGGAGTGACACCTAAATTACCGTTACACTACACCGTGACATCTCTCTTGATGTCACAACCTCTCCTTGACATCCTGGTACGGCGCCCTGAGTTCCTTGTCTCCAATGACCCCTTTAACCATTGCACTTAATTCTTCCCCCAAATCCATGACCTTTTTAACTATTTTGCAGTTCGAAAACCCTCAAAGAGTGACACTCTGTCTGTCCTCCTTATGTCCCCTTGCAGTTTCTGTGTGCCTGTTATTCTTTGGACCACATTCTGCTTCTTTCTCCCACCTGCTAGCCAGGCAACCAGATCATGGTCTCCTGCTAAAACAGCCCATAGCTCCAGCCTTTTCTTTTCTTTTTCACGACACTTTTTCTGCGTAGTCCTGTCTGTCTTGGAGCTCACTCTGGGGACCAGGCTGGCCTCAAACCCAGATCTACCTGCCTTGGCCCCCCAAGTGCTAATATCATAGGTGTGTGCCACCACTGCTCATGGTGCCACTGCAGTGTAAACTTCATCAAACGAGCCACCATTTCCTTACACTCTGACTCCTGATTGGCAATCTAAAAATTTGCCATTAGTTCCTAAGCACAGCAGGACCAACTAGGAAAGGAAGTGAGGTCTGTGCAGGTAGCCACTGGATCACTTTTGCTCACTGTTCTCTGTCAGGGGTTCAAAACGGGATCTGTCAAAAAGTATATTCCAGATGGATGGGATGGGAGAGGAAGAAAGAGTTAATAGGCAGGCTATTGGACATATGGAAGAAAGAAAGACTAGAGAGAGTTAGGGAAGGGAGGGAAGAAACATGACACTAATTTTACATACACACACACACACACACACACACACACACACATACACACACACAAAGTACATTATTGAAGTATTACAAAAACCAAGAGTGCAGCTAGGCATGGTGGCACACAGCTTTAATACCAGCACTCAGGGAGACAGAGGCAGGTGGATCGCTGTGAGTTTGAGGTCAACCTGGTCTACAAAGTCCAAGACAACCAAGGCTATGCACAGTAAATCTGCCTCAAAAACAAAAATAAAAACACAGAGATAGAGAGAAAAGGAAAGAGTGGCCTTGACTCACCCTCCACAGTGTTTTCTAACCCATGTAGCCCAGTAGGACAACCAGTGTGTTCATCAACATGACCGTCACCATATTGTGAATAGGGAGGCCGCAAGTGACTAGGGTTCAAAGACTTCCCTTAAGATCACAGAAAGCAACACTTAGAATCGTGTCTTTACTAAGCACACAGCAGTTCAAAGCACCTGAAATACAAAACAACACACAAGCAGGGGTATGATTTTTAGATTCCAAGGACGCTGAAAATTCAAAGCAGTGAAGAAAAATTTCCAAACCAGGATTTCCTGAAAGACTGTAAATCTCTTACTGAAAGCCAAGCTATCCTGCCATCAGATAGAACCAAAGCTGAGTGTGATAGTCCGTGCAAGTATCCCCAGCATTTGGGAGGCTAGGGTAGGAGGACTGTGGGTTTAAGGCAAGCCAAGGCCCTGACTCAGGAAAACACAACAAAAGATAGAAACAAGATGAGCATCTTTGTTGAGGTGAAAGAAGGCTTGGTCCCAGAGAACCAGCAGACAGTCAGTTCTTTCTGGGCACCCACATTCAGAACACATAATGGAGAGGGGAAAATATGGGCAAGAAATAAATACTGAATTTTTAAATCGGCAGTAAAAACAATAAAGATAAAAAGTAGTGTTGTAAAATGTAGCCAGACAACTAACGAACAGGAAATAAGCTTTAAAGTCTGACCTCCTATTCTCAGCAATATATTCAAATTATGTCTTAAAACATAAGCTAAATCCAAGAGTAGGAACTGGAAACGCTGTTGCCTTTCAGTAACTCTGCATAAGTGTCAGACACTGCATTAGGAGGTGTGCCTCGAAGACGTTACTCACCCTCACCACATTTCATCCATCAGCGCTGATCTCACCGGGATATTGCGGGAACTGCCTTTAGAATAATACTTGTCGAACAGCAATTGTTCATAAATATGACTGAGGGAAGAGGGATGGGAATGTAACTCAGTAGGTAAGAGCACTTGCTGTGCAAACATGAGCACCTGAGGTCAATACCCAATATTCCTATAAAAAGCTCTGCAAACCTGTTCATACCCTAGCACTGGAGGCCAGGGACGAACAGATCCCAGGAACTATAGGCCAGATAGGCCCCAGCTCAGTAAGAGAACCTATCTTTAAAAAATCAGATAGATAGTGGTGGAGTTCAACACTGGACACCCACCTCCAAGTGCACAACACCATCACTAACAACAACAACAACAACAACAACACACACACACAGCTCTTGTGCTGCAAACAGCATGCGCCCTGATGAGTCCCTATAAGTAGTCCCTAAGTTGCACTTCTCAAGCCAAGGTCCTCTAACAGGCAACAAAAACCACTGCACAAATAAACAGAAGTCCATAGCTTACAACCAGAGACTTTCATCATAAAAAACTACAATCACTTCTCTGTCGAGCTGTCTCTAAAAGCAGAACGAGATCAGTGGTTTCCTATTTTATTTTTTCTTACTCAATACATTTCCGAGTACGTATTTTAGCACCTACTAAATTTGTGCACAAGTTGAGAAATTTATTTTATACGTAAGACAGATCAAGCTCGGGCTAAAATTTAGTAAATTATTAGGCAATCGTAATGAGAAGAGGAGGATGACAATCCCCACAGTAACGACCTTAATATATACAAATGCCAGTGTGAAATCCATTCTCATGAGCCCCTGAACCATCATCTTCACTGTGGGTAACTAGTGAGGTGAAGAGAAGAGAGTAGGAGAGACGTTAATTCAGGGAGCCAAGACAGAAGGGGAGGAAACAGAGAGGAGAGGTATACTGAGTAAGAAGAGTTCAGAACAAGCCAAAGAGTGACGTGGGCATCACTGGGTCAAATAATGAGGTGAGTAGCTAGTCCTGTCACAAGTCAATGATAAGAGCTGTGGAGCTCAGACTGATGGAGGTGATGGAGGCAACCGTAAGGACACCTGAGGGCCGGGGAAGCCACGCCCCTTCTGCGCCATGAGCTGTGAGGAATCTTGTACCTGCCCCGATCCCAAAATCATCCTTTCCTATTATATACAGAATTGAAGGGGATAGAGATTGCTTCAAGGTTAAAAATGTTTGCTGCTCTTGCAGAGGACGTGGATTCCACTCCCAGCACCCACAGGGAGGCTCGCAACCACCCATAGCTCCAATCCCAGGAGATCTGATGCCCTCTTCTGACCTCCACAGGTGCCAGGTACACACAAGGCAAAACACTCATGCATATAAAAATAAATCAACTTAAGATGTTAAAAAAACTGACTTAGTCCTCATTTTAATGTCTCAATTACATCGCATTTGGACATAGAACTTGGATTCTGAAATCAGCAAGCTCATATATTCCAGAACTTTCTCTTTACTGCTCAGTATGAAGCAGGATGAATGAATGAATGAATGAATGAATGAATGAATGAACGCACGAACAAACGAACAATAGATGCCTCCTAAGATTTCTTCTAAGGACAAATAAGAAACTGAAAAGCCATTTGATGCATGGACTGCCGAGACAGACATAAATAAATTTCACTCCATGTAATGTCTCCAATACTCAGTTCCCCGCAGCATGCTGTGTTGACAAGTCATTAACCAATACCTAAGCCACTGATAAGAGCCCTGGTGGTTTATCTGAGATGTTGGGAGAGCAGCAATGAATATCAATGTTTGGGTCCCTTCCTACTCTTCTAAAACCCAGGATACTTTCCTTGTTCCCAATCTCCACACGAACAGTCAACTCTTCCAAAGGTCAGGCATATGCTATCTGCACTTCACAGAAACCAAGTGCCCACTCACCACCCACCTCCTCTACCTCTTAGTAGGTTTCAGTTCCATGGCCTTTCTGCACTTCCGTAAGTACATCCAGCTCTTTCCTGCATCTCTGTCTGGGACCCACTTCCCTCCACCCAGATGCACTTAACCTCACTTGTCTCTTGAGTACCTATTCAAGCTTCACTTATCAAGGCGGTGTCTCTTGTTCACCTATATAAAATAGATATCCCTCACCATCATCTCCTCATAATAGCCTCGTACATGATGTATCATTCATCTGTTGTCTGTTTCCTCCCTCCACTCCTTTTCCAAATGTCATTCAATACTAAACTCCATTAGGGAAGAAGCTGTCACCCATATTCATGGAGAAACCCCAAACTTAGAGCATCGCGTCATCCTGGAGGGCTCATGAATGCAGACATGAGTTCCTTGTTAATTAAAATGTTTAAGGTTGTTTTCATATACACAGTCGTTCATCTACCCATTAAAATGTTTGTCCATGACTCCACATTTTCGTTTTCTCTTGTCAGATACCAAATACTAAACTTCCTGTCTTGAAATGACAGTGGCAAACAGCCAAATAGAAGGAAGGACCAATGCAAACCAGCAGGAAAGACAGGCAGTGGTGAACTGGGAGCAGGAGAGATGGGTGGAGCTAAGCTGTGGAGTAGGGGCGGACCACTACAAGGGCCAAATGGGCAGTGTCAAGGAGGGGAGCTGTTTCTTCCCAAAGGCAGTTCTACTCCAGCTACCCCAGACTCAGCTTCAAAACCACAGGACAGCTGCTAGAAATGAGAATTCTCAAGCCATACTTCAGATCTTCTGCAGACAGACCTGGAAATTAGTTTTAAACTAGGCGAAGTATGTCAAACTATTGTCATGCTTAGAAACTACTGCGTGGACAAAGAGGCAGCATTTTAGATCTCCTCTCCCCTGGGGACAGAGTCTGGTTTGCTGCTCAGGCTGGCCTTGAGGATCTGTGCTCGAGTGATGATCCTGTCTCAGTCTCCTGAGAGGAGCAGGGTGGAACTGTACCATCCTACACAACTGGAAATTTCTTTCAACTAAGAACACTTTTGATCTTTTGGCTGTAAATTCAAAATATCTGTTCTTACACGATTCTTGAGATAGCCTTTAAATAATAAATGCCAAATTGTATGTAATTCATTCAGTGAATTATCAAAAACAATTACACTTGACTTAAGCATTAAAAAGTATTTTCCTGCAGAAGCTGTGTGTCTCATGGCTGCCTTTAATCCACCTATATATAAAACAGAACAACTACATCTGATATCTGCCTATGTTGTGACTGTTTCAGATAGCAGTCCTGATAATTAGTAAATTAAAATATGACTGTAAAACATCTTAAGGAACCCTCAAAGGATAGGAAATGTGAATGCCTAACAGCCTAGCATCCAGAAACTTCACAGACTGTCTTTACCTGAAGCTGTTTCTTTAATTGCTCCTAATGAAGTCGATGCATGTGTTAATTAAATATTAAGTGCAAATGTAAGTAGTTCTAAGGTGCAACACAGCTCTTCAGAACACGAAAGTGCACACCAGTCACTCTGATCTCTGAAGAGCATAAGGGTTGGGACCCCAAAATCGCTCACTCAACATTCTCTCTTAATGCCCTGGGCCAGAATCAAGGAGGTCCTTGAAAGCTTATAGAGAGAAAATTTATGTCCAGAATATGGCTGAAGGGCGGGTCATATAAACAGACTAACGACATTAACCACTGACCTGTGCTAAGTGTTGTCACAGCCCTGTGACATTTTCATTTATCTCCAGATGACAAGGAAGAAACTAAGATTCTACAAAATAAATGAGCTTATCTCACACTGCACACAGTTTTTTTTTACAATGACATCACAGGTTGGCTCCACGCAGCTTTGCAATGCACGGCTTACTTCTTCTTCCTGCACTGCCTGCACGCGGGTCCCCTGAGCTCCTGAGACAAGCCCCAAACAAAGGCACTTTTACTACAAGACCGAGAAAGAGGTAATTAGGAAGGGCTTGATTAGGAGCTTCATTTGCCCGGTAACGGTCTCTGGTGGACCCTGAATTTTGTCTGTGGTAATGAACAGAGTTACAGCTGTGTTTAGCAAAGGGATGCATAACTTGTAGACAGTCAGTAAGAGTAACATAATAAAACAAGTAGAAAAATACTTTGAAATGGCTGACGGGAAGCCATGCTGAAATGTTAAAGTGAACGTTTCGGAGAACAGATTTCAGCTTATCAAGCACAATGCAAATCATATGCAAATCCCACACAATGCCTGAATATATTCTCCCTTGCCTGTTATTTCATTTGCTTTCCCTCATATGTGGCCTTTGGGAAATCCAAGAAAAAACAAGGGAGCTGTGATACGCCCTGTGGCTCAAGCTCTGGATAGAGCGTTTGCTGCAGGAGAGGTGACAAATGGGACGGGCTTCCTGATTGGTATTCCATACATACATTTCCAAGCAAGTCCAGGAGTCTCCTACCGAGTCAGCATTAAATCCAAATGTCAAGAAGAATTTGTATACATATATATTTAAAGTGCCGGCTTATACAGCATCCACCTATTTACGGCCCATCTTTCCCGACCCCCATTTCTGTAAAAAATCAATGCAACAAATACAACAATCCACTCCTTACATGTATGATTGATTAGGCAGAAAAGGTTTTCACAGTTGAGCCTGATGCTGCCAGAGCTGTCTGGGTCAATGCTGTAACTTATCATAGTATAATTTGCAAGCTGCCCAAATCCTCTCACTGCCCCTGCAGTCTCACATGGTACAGAGGCAATATATAGCAGTAAAGTGTGAATTTTAAAGTGTACATGCAGAACTCTGAACAGAAGCTATAAGCAGGCTTACTAGATAGCCCCACTCTTACTCCCTAGAACTAGCAATCCCGCCCCTGACCTGGCCATTCCCCTGCTCCCCACTCCCTATATCCATACCCTGCACATCATTTAGCCTCATCTTCTATGCATGTGTGTGCAGGTGAACATGTGTGAGTGGGCACAAATGTGTGAATACATATGTGGGATGCTCATGTATTGGAATACAATTGGATGTGCACACGGGTGCGCTTATGTGTGGGTGCACACGTAATTCATAAGGATGTGCATGTGTGAGGATGCCACAAACTTGGGTGTGTAGCTCCTAAGCACCATCCACCTTTGTTTGAGAAAGGGCTTCTCAGTGGGCTGACACCTACCAAGTAGGCTAGACTGGCCAGGCCGAGAGCCCCAGAGACCTGCCTGCTCCTCTCCTCAGCAGCGGAATAGGAGGAGCTCGTTGCGGTCCCTGGTATTTGGGTTCTGGATACTAAACCCCATTAGAGGGCTTTAAGCACCTGTAATTATTCATCATCCTTATTTTTGTTTCAGAACTTGAAGTCCTTGAAAGGGGAGACATTGTTTGGTATGGAAAACAGGGTTTTCCGAAGCGTCGGTCTTAAAGGCATATTTGTCAAACAACGAATAACTCAGCAGCTTCTCTTTTATTTCTGCAGCTTGGAGCTCCCGCTCAACACATGGTGTGAGAAACTCAACTCCTCAGATCTCTGAGATGCAGCGCTACCCCCTGCTAAGAGTAACGGAAGGTCCCCACTGCTTTCATAAAACATCTGCAGCAGAAGCTGGAGAAGGAGGCACTAACAGGATTGGCTGGGAAGAGGCAGCCCACCCTCCAAGCTCAGGAGCTCTTCCACACACATAACAACGGCCTCCTCTGGCCTGCAAGGCAAGGCGTTCATCTCCTACTGTTTTGGCAGGGTAAGTGGCTTCTAGTCCTGCTGCTCTTCAGGCTGCATGACTGCTGAACCAGAGGATGAGCAAATCTGATGCCTTTCGTGCTGAGGGGGCTTAACTAGAGTAATGAACTTCACACCAATGCATTTGCTGAACCCAAGCGCGGGGTGTAAGGACCCATGATGGGCGAGTCAATTACCACAAAACTGGCCTGCACAACTTTTCTCATTGATTAAAGACCCAATGAAAACTTGTCTAAGGAGATTTAAAAACACCCCAGGTGCCCTTTCTCATTCTCTCTGTGATGACCTCCTCTAGGTACCTCTGTCCAAGCCCACGACCTCAATAACTATCTCTGCTGCAATGGCTCTTTATGGAGAGCGCTCTCTAGAGCTTCAGAGCTTCTTCCATGGATCCGGTTGCTTCTTGGATACTACTGCTCAGGCATCTCAAAGTCAGAATGTGCAACATTCACCTCAGGTCACACAGATAGTAAAGAGCAGGCTAGTTTTAGGTTTAGATGGCGCCAGAGGGAAAACAAACAAACAAAAAAAAACAGCCTTCCAATGTCCAACTGCACTGATTTGCTGGGGTAAATGAAACCTTAAGAAAATCAGCTCTAGACTGGCAAAGGCAGTAAAATGCTACCAAATCCCACCCCAACCCCCGAGCCCCGAACGGCTTACTTGAGTGCTACCTGGGAATTTCTAAGACACTGTTATAAACTTCCAGAAAATAAATAAATAAATAAATAAATAAATAAATAAATACTCTTCCAGAAACTAAACTGACCTCAATTTGGTGGTTTGTTGTTGTTTAGGTATTGCACTGTCTTTATTTTTATTTTATTTTTTATGTCACACATCCATGTAAAAATCAGAGGATAAATTCCAAGAGAAATCAGCTCTCTCCTTCCACCATGTTGGCTCCAGGGACTGACCTCAGGTCGTCAGGTTTGCAGACAAGTAGGCAATTCCCTTGACCAACTGAACTCCCTTTGCAGTCCTTGGCCCTGCTTTACGGTAAGGGAAGTTATCTCCTACTACAAGGGACGAGGAGAGGCAGAAAAGGAATAAGATCTCCACACCCAGCGCTCTCTTTACGTAGTGGTCACGGGGGTGGGGTGGGGGAGATTCTGTCTCCTGTGCGGCATTCTGCAAGTCTACTCTAACATGTGTCTTCTTTGAGGCTTTACCAGTACAGGCAAGCTGAACTAATTCCACTCCCCAACGAGCCCCGCTGTCCTTAGGCAGCACCCAATTTGCTATCCCTTGCCGATGTTGAACTTTAATTTTCTTACACACGGTGTTTGCAAGAAGAGCAGGCATGAACTCAGCCAACAGATCCAGGGAAGACCACGTGACCTCCTCCTCAGGAAGCACAGGTCAGATTGCTGCTGCTCTGTGCTGCCCTTCGCTGCCCACTTCCTTGGGCTTTCTAGACCTTACTGCTTGCCTCTCTCTCCTGACTCAGCGGCTCTATATTTTACCTGTGGCTGATTATCTCTGCCAACACAGATCGCTGTGGACTGGTTTGATTTTCTTGTTCATCTAACTTGCACGAGTAACACAGGACACACTTGGGTCTCTATGGGTGATAAGTCTGGGAATGTAACTGTTGGTCATTTACAGATATGCTCCCAACAATCATTTAAGCCAGTGCCTGAGAATGTCTGTACATTTAAGCGTACGGCTGGCACAACCAGTCAACATTCTACAGAAAAGCGCCTACGGGAGGAGCTGATTAGGTGTCCTACACTAACCCGGCGAACTCCGTCTCCTTGCACTTTGTCTTGCGTGTGCACAGGGAGCTGTGTGTCTCATGTTTACCTAACCCTCCCTGATAATCCGTGCTTTCCTTGTGGCCTCACACACAGCTTTCTCCAGCTGCACAAACTCCTCAGTGGCTTTCCCAAATCCCCAACCAATTAAAAGTGGCTCTGGCTGGCTGGAGAGTTGGAGACCTTTACTGAGGTTAAGGATAAGTCACAAAGCATCTCAGGTTACTTTTACACAAATGCTACGGAGCACAGCGATGGACATATTTTTCAGGGTATTTCCTTAAATTTCTCACTCTCATGGTTTTATGTCAAGCTACATTCTTATTGAGGGCTATTTGAAGTAAGGGAAAAAAATGACTTCTAAGCTTACACTTGGATAATAAGGTGTTATTTTAAGTCATTTAATACTGTTAGAGAGTATAAGCGTAACTGAGAACTTTCTCTGCCCTATAAAATTTCATAAAGTCATTGGTGTTTGGTAGCACGCAAGACCAGCTGTGATGGGCGTTTGAAATTTACTGAAACTCTTAATTAGATAGATAGTGTCTTAGCAAATTCCTAAGAGGAACGTTATTCACAATACATCCTTGGTCCTGAAAAGTAGTGTATGTACATTAAGCTGTACACTGTAAAACTCTGTATGTTCAATGATTCTCACAGTGACTCTTATTTTTTTAAAAAAATACAGCTGTGTAAAGTATGATCAGGACAAACAATCTCTGACAGTAAAGCTTCCTCATTTTCATGAGATTAGCCTGGGTTTATCCTGAACAACTACAAACCTCCTAGGATACTCTTTTTAAAGAAAGATAAGCATTTTTTAAAATGTAATTTAATTTTTTGGTGTGCTATATGTGTACCTGTAATATGTGTCCATGTATACATAGGTATGTATGCTCATGAATACATACATGTGTAGAGGCAAAATGTCAACCTCAGGTGTCATTTCCCCAGCCGCCACCCACTTTATTTTTGAGATACAGTCTGTCCTGACCTGGAGCTCTCTGGCTCGGCTAGACTGGTTTGTCGCTGAGCCCTAGGAATCCAACCATCTACTTTTTCCCATGCCAGTTTCTTTCACAGGTACTAAGGATCTAATCTCACATTTTCATACTTGTGCAGGAAGCATTTCCCAACTGAGCCATATCCCCTGTCCTCCTATCTTGTAAGAGATATTGGACAGCTCCCAACCACCTTAGGTGATGAAATCTTAATGTGTCTTATTGAAATGATTATATGAGTATGGAAAAGGATTTCACATTTGAATGGACACTTTAGCTTCCTTATGTGAATCAAGCCTTCAAGTGTCTTCTTTAGACAGGGCTGATGTATAGGCCTGGGGCTACACAATACCTCAAGAGAAGCTCTGACAAGACATTGGCACTAGTGTGCCTATTGGTCTACAAAGGCAAAGTCTATACATTTTTAAGACTTACTTTTCTTTCTGTAGGTGTCAGCAGTGTATATCAGATGGCAGAAAGTGGGCAGTGTGCTAGCTACTTTTATGTCAACATGACACACACTGGAGTTGTTTTAGAAGCGGGAAGGAATCTCAATTGAGTAAATGTCCCTACCAGTGTGGCCTGTGGTGCGTTTTCTTGATTAGGAACTGAGATGGGAGGGCCCAGTTCACTGTGGGTACTGCCCCCTCTGCACTTCTGGTCCTGCATGCTAAAGGAAAGCAGGCTGAGCAAGCCTTGAGGAAGCAAGCCAGTAGGCAGTACCCCTTCATGGCCTCTGCTTGAGCTCTTGCCTTGACTTTCCTCAGTGATGGACTGTAGCCCACAAGATGAAATAAACCCTTTTCTCCCCAATATGCTTCTCATCGTGGTCTTTAATCACAGCAATAGATATCCTAAGCCAAGCAGCAAAGGCCCTTAACTGCTGAGCCATCTCTCCACTCCTCCCAGATGTATGGGAAGCCATGTCCAATGTACCGAGCACAGAGGGATAGATGGAGAAACCATGAAAAAATAAGCCAAGCTCTTCTCCCTGAAGGAGCTTAGACCCAGCAACAATTTAGACTGTGCTGGGTCCAAGATAAGGGCAGGAAATGGCTCGTGATGTTAGGAACCAGAAGGAGCCTGGAGTGGAGTAGAATGAAAGGCTGAGATCCAGACACAGAAAGACAAAAGACGGGGAATGGGATCTGAGCGAGGACGATGGAAACTCAATTTACTGAGATGCAGAGAATCTGAAAGCATCACTGCCTTTTGTAGGCTTATGAGACAGGGAAGGAGGA
Source organism: Acomys percivali (assembly GCA_907169655.1). NCBI lineage: Eukaryota > Metazoa > Chordata > Mammalia > Rodentia > Muridae > Acomys > Acomys percivali. The sequence goes on along the minus strand of OU015745.1, from coordinate 48,125,272 downwards.
AAGTAGACTGCAATGACACTGAAAATGTAGCAGGGGCCAGACACCAAGGGACTCTCTTGGTTGTGCACGCATTTTAGCATTCTACTTTGAATCACAAAGACACCAAGGAGCTTTTTTTTTTTTTTCTCCCAGGATGCTCAATTTACTTTAAATCTGAACCTATGCTTTCATCTTTGCAAAACATAGACCAAAAAATTTCCATACACAAACTACCTATGGGTTTCATTTATCATTTCAAGTAAGCCAGTCTTAGTGAGGCAGTAGGATAAACTAAAGACTTGGCAAAGGCTGTGGAGGGGTTGACAGCTCATTGATCAAACATGGATGTGTTCACTGCTGTTCTTAATGGTGCAGGAACGTCTATCCCAAAGCCTGGCCACACCTTAGATGTAGCAACTTTTCTTCAATGCTGCCTGAGTGAGCTCCTGAGGTATAGCTTAAAGCCTGCACCTCTCCATGTTCCCAAACTAAATATTTCATAACTTGGATCCATCAGAGTCAGCACTATGCAACACAGAAGCACTTTGTAAACAATCAAAACAGGCACTCAAGATTGACAAAAACATCTCTGGAGAAGAGAGGGAGGATCATTAAGCAAAAGATAAAAGAAACCACATCAGTAACCATGGTTTCAAACTTCCATCTCAAGTTTCTCTAGCAATACAGCATTTAAATCACACAGGCAGCTAAACCAGGGTACAATGGGCCAATAAAATATTGACTGTTAGGAAACCTTTAGAAACCCAAAGTCATGGCCATGTCTATTCAACCCAGAGTTGTAATGGAAGAAATAGTGTGGTAAATACAAACTGAATATACACAGAGCAAAGCATCACTTGATAGAGTCTCATATACACGTTAGCATCTCCTCAGCATCTCAACCTCAGAGTAGGAAATGAATGCAGTCCCATACAGCCCTTTTGCCAAAATAATTCTCCCTGTAAGTGTAGTCCATGTTGTTGTTGTTGTTGTTTTTACAAATTGAAAATTAATCTTTAAAAGCAACTGGATAAAACTAACGCTCTCAAAGCACACAGGTGAGATCCAACCTTCTGCATTGAAGGGCATATCTAGTTTTGATGTGCCTTTATCTAGTCATCATGCTGTGTGTCAAGTCCAGGGCCTTGTGCACACGGTGTAGGCACTGTACCAACTGAGCTACATGTCTAAAGCATTGAGACTATCCTTAAAGAACAATATCAAATGAGAAGATGGTGTAGACCAGAAGAGGGAGAAGAGGGGTGGGGGTGGGGCGGGAGACAGCATTCCACTTTTAGTAGAAGGTCCAAAAAGGCCTTGCCAGACTTCTTAACCCTCCTCTACTTTTTCCTTCTTCTATACCAAATGCAGAGGTGCCAGGGTAAGTAAAAGTTATGAGAAGTTAAGGATGTTGGGCAGACTCAGCCAAGTAGAGAAGAGCAATCTGACACTCTTGTCCTCCCATCTGTCAACCCCTGGGGAGCTGTGGCCTTGACGGCAGTAGAGGAAACAGGGTATTTCCTAAGGGTTAATAAACTGCAGAAGAGGAGACAGATCACACCTTGTCGACTGGGGAAAAAAAGCCTTAGAAAATTAGTCATACATTTTCACACACAAAAAAAATGACCAGGTATTTGGTCTTTGTGTTGTTTTGTGTGACCGAAATGGGCTCTGAGGTCACATCACTGACTTTCAGTTGGGGGTGGGTACTCAAGTACAGAAAAGCATGAGGAAAACCAAAACAAAATGTGTGGCGTGACACATTTCTTAAGCCAATCTCTGAAGGAGAGGCAGTTAGAGATGTGCTAGAAATGGAAACTATCTCTTTTTTTCAGTCCACGGTGTGGCTCAGTGAATGTCAGAGACCTCAAAGGTTTTAAGAGAATATGGATCCTTAAAGCTGTGTCTGCCAAGCCTTTGTTGCTACAAACGAGCTGCCTCACCCAACTCTATTAACATCCCTGAAGTATCTCTTTTTATTGTTGTGTTTATGTTCATGCAGATGAACTCACGATAGATAGATAGATAGATAGATAGATAGATAGATAGATAGATACAGACACACAGACAGACATATAGGTGTACACATGTATACAAGTGTGGGGCTCATGGACCATGCCTCCAGGGGAACTGGAATGGAACTTGGGAGATAGAATATGTTCAAACCCCAGAAAATCTCAAACTTGAGATTTAAAATCTTATCCTGAAGCCAGGCATGGTGGCACACGCCTTTAATCCCAGCTCTCAGGAGGCAGAAGCATGCAGATCGCTGTGAGTCCAGGCCAGCCTCTTCTACAAAGCGAGTCTAGGGTAACCAAGGCTACACAGAGAAACCCTGTCTTGAAAAAAAATTGAATCTCATCCAGAGAATGGAAGGTGTGGGACAAAGCTCTCTTCTGGCTTCCATGCCTGCTTCAGGAACATGTGACGCAAGCCTATGGTTACAGCCTGTCAGTGAGTGAGCTTGTCACCTCTTATCTTTCCCCAGCATCCTATTCCCAGACAATGAAACACATTCACCCCCCCAAACTTCTCCCCATAACCTAAAGTCCCTGTTCACATGAAAAAAAGTGCACCGTTTCACTGAAGAACGTCTGAGACTGGCTGTTTATTCTAAGCTGTAACATTCTGGAAAGAAAAGGCTCCCCTTCTCCCCGAAGATTTCACCGTCGGACTCCCAGACGTGACTGGCCGCAGAGAGCTTCCACCATTAGTCTGTGATGTGGTGCAAGTAGCCGCTCTTTACATATTTTTGTGTCCCTCTGTCAAAACTGTCACTGCCCCCAAGGAGCCAGGAGTGCCACCAGCTCCAGGACCAAGTCCTAGCTGTAGCCTGGTCAGGCATAGGTATGTTCACTGATGCTGTCTGCCGAAAAAGCACCACAGCCCTGCTGTGCCTGAAGCAGTCACTCTATTACCAGAATCAGGTCCAGCTTCCTCCTTTGTCTGTCTCAGTTTCCAAGCCCTGAGCTTCTGCTGCTGGGGGCAGTTCAACTAAAATCTGTTAACACTTCTCTGTGGAGAAATCTTTTCTCCCGCAGGCTGGACCAGAGATCTTGTGGCATGGGTCTCTTTCTACACTCTACCCTTCCCTGCCTGGAGTCCAATTTTCCTAAGGGAAGCAGAACTCAGAAACACCACCACCACCACCACCTCCACTTCACCCCACGCCTCATCCTTTTCCCCCAGAGACCAATGGCATTAGGGCCTTCCAGAGGAGAAGCACACACTTTAGGCTTGGTGCCCAGCTGGCCATGGGAGATTCGGAATTACAGCAGTGCCAGACGGTTTCTGGGCATCCTGGGGAACACGGAACTATATACATGTGTCCATAGAGGGTAGGTGACAAACTCTGCTACCATTCCTCAAGTCCCAGCTACCTTGGTTTATTGAGACAGGCAAGGCACAAGTGAATCCTAGGGACCTACTGTCTCTTCTTCCTCCTTCTCCTCTTCCTCTTTCTCCTCCATGTTGGAATTCTAAGTACATTCTACCCTGACCAAACCAGTGATTCCCACATGTGTTCTGGGTGTCAAGCTCAAGCCTGTATGCTTGTGAGGCAAGCACTTTACCATCTGAGCTATTTCTCACTCCTAGTTCTCTCTGTGTCTATAAGAGCTACTGCAGGAATAGCTTCAGATACACACACACACACACACACACACACACACACACACACACACACATACACACACAATTTCTTTGCCAACATGAGCACATAACACCCATTCTTTGGGTATCTGATCCCTTAGCAGTGTGCTTAAACACACTGACACCTAAGGATGCCACCTTAATCAGCCCATGATCACAGTGTTCATTTCACATATAACATTTGACAAGTTGAAAATTCAAGACCTGTTTCTGACAGGCAATTTTAAACAAGTCTGAATAGCTCTAATTTGCTTACGGTACTAACCTCTTTTACGAGAGAAATAAACTGTAAATCAGGTCCTACTAAAATGCTCTTGCCAAGAGGTACCTGGTATTATGTAAATTACAGGGAATGCTTTTCCAAAACCAATGACCTTGCCTTTGAAGCTCCTTCAGGAAGACTACTCAATGACTTCTACAGAAGAAGCTCAAGCATTTTCACTGTGAGAACTCTTTTTAAAGAAGGCATTGTGGGAACGGGAGAGCTAGCCTAGCAGTTACTAGCAAGTACAGCCCTTAGGAAAGATTCAGGTCCCAGCACCACAAAGACCAAACCTGATGTTTCTCTAAAGTAGTCAGCACAGAGAGAGCTCTTGTGTTCATTTAAAAAAAAATGAAATTGAAAAATCTTTGGTACATCTCCTACTATAAGGCAAGATCTATGCAACCTCCTGCTTACTGTAGGATCTTGTGTCGGGAGCTGCTATCGCCACTCGATGGCGCTGGTTTCCTGCTTCCGGGTTTTCCCCGGTGGCCGACAGCACTAGCCCGCATGTGCCAGCCTCTGCTTGGCCCGTATGCTAATTACGGCGCACTCAAGTAACCAATGAGACCTTGCACCAAGCTCTCCTGATTCATTCTTGACCTATCCTGGCTAGGGGCGTTGCCCTATCCCTCTATATATTCAGCCTGCTTTCCCTGCTTCGGGGCCCTCGCCAATTCCAAAAAGAGCTGTAACAATAAACCGTGTGTCAGAAGAATCCTGCGTGTGGCGGCAAGGCGGGCGCGACAATCTTGAACTTGACTGAACAAGACTATGAGAGAAATGATGCTGTACCATTCTATAACATTTACTGTTTGCAGGTGAAGAGCTCAGGAGCCCTCAAACTATTCTTTTGGGGACTTTTCCTTGAATATAACCAACATGTGTAAAGTAAGATGAAGGGAGGTTCTGTGTACATGCTCTGGTTCACAGTTCCGGCAGAGGTCAGCAGCTGCCAGACAGGAGTTAGGTGCTTTCTTTCTCCGAGCAGCCACAGTCAATGGCAGGGAAAACACCAAAGCACTAGAAATTCTGAAATTGTTTCCATAGGCCACAGAGCTTGTGCGTGGCTTGTGGGTTTTGTTCTGTAGCAATAGACTGCCTACTTTATAAGCAAACAGCTGCATGCAATGTGTACAAAGATGTCTAGAAATTTCACCCTAGATCTTTTGTCATAGCCCTGGGTCCTCAGCAGGTAAGCACTATTCTGTCTTTATTTCCTTACTGGAAGATTCTCCAACTAAATACGCATCGGAAAAACATAGTTAGACAAGTAGTTCTACTGCTAATCTGCCTGAAAGGTAAGCTGATTTCTCAGTGCAATAGGGAGTGGAAGTAATATGGATAAAAGATCTCTCCGTTTCTTCTGCTTGGCAGCCAGTGCCTGTCCATTGCTCTTTGTAGCCCTTATTGTCCTAACGCACCCTGGCAGCTTGAGTGATGGAATATCACCCTGTCTTCTGCTTCATTTTGCTGCCACCTGAACCTTATCAAAGCTACAGCCATCACCATGGAAACCAGGCTGGGAAGAAGCTCAACATCTTTGGTCAAACTCTATGTTGCTACCTACAGAGAGCTCTGGAAAATGCCTTGTGTTGAATTGAGAATGGCTATTGCAGGTTCTAGAAGACACCCACCGTTTCCTTCCTATCAAGCCACAGAAGACATTCAAAAAATAAATACTTGCCTTTTTAACTGCCTTTCAAAATAATACTGATGATCTATCCATGGGATGACTAAAACCAGGCAGACAACCTAAACCATGAAGAGTTTTAAGTGCTGGGCTTATTCTACCATTGACTAATAACCAAGCACAAAACCTACAGGGCCAATGTCCCCTTGATGGGGAGGTCCAGTGGCACTCAGAGGAAGGATAGCAGACTATCAAGAAGAAACTTGATACCCTAGCATCATACTCAAGGGGAGGAGGTTCCCATCAGTCACAGTCATAGAGAAGGGGAATGGGGTGAAAGTGGGAGGAAGGGAGGAATGGGAGGATGCCTGGGATGGGATAGCAATTGAAATGTAATATGAATGATTTTATTTTTCAATTAAAAAAAAAATTGGAAAAAAAAAAAAAAAAAAAAAAGACCTACAAGGCCAGAGAAACCTCAATTCAAGCCCCAGCTTGTTACTAAATATCAGAGTGTGGTCATGCAGTCACTTGGTAACTTGTGTTGTTAACAAAATTTTGTGTGTATCTAGCATGTTATTCATCAAAGTGAGGCAGCAGAGCCAAACATGGCGGCACGGGCCTGACATCCCACTCTGGAAGCAGAAGCAGAGGAGTAGTTGAGTTCATAGTCAACTTAGCCTAAGGAGAGACAACTTGTTTCCCAAAAGAAAAAAAAATGACTTAAATTTAAATTTAAAAAAAGAAAGAAAGAAAGAAAGAAGGAAGGAAGGAAAGAAAGAAAGAAAGAAAGAAAGAAAGAAAAGAAAAGAAAAAGGCAGCTGCCATGTTGGGCTGGAATCATGGTTTGGGTCTTGGACCAGGGCTGTCTTACTAGATGCGACTGTATTGGGAGGAGGGTGGGAGTTGGCTGAGCTTAGGCTATACTCCTAGCACTTAGGGGAGGATGAAGTACATCGCTTACTCCCCTTGTTGCTGTGACTACCTGGCAAGAAGTAACTTCAGGGGAAAAAGGTTTACTTTGGCTTATGGAAGGAATATGGTCCACCATGGCAGAGAAGTCACGGCAGCAGCAGAAACACAAGGCTGATCACATCACAACTGCAGCTAGAAAGCAAAGTGTGGGCGGGAAGAAGGAAGAACTTTAGAACCTCAGGGCTCAAACTCAGTGACCTAGTACCTTCAGGAGGCTCCACCTCATGAAGGTCCTGCAGCCTTTCAAACAGAATTACCAGCTAGGGATAAGGGGTTACTGAGCCTATAGGAGATAGTCTCTATTCAAAGCACAACATACTGGAAGAGGCAAGGAGTTTAAGGGCAGCTTTGGATGTATGGTGAATCTGAGTCTAGCCTGGGATACACAAGACCCTGATTTAAAACAAACTGATCCCCAAAGCAGACACAGCCTTAAACAGTAGTCCAGGATCTACACATACCACTGAGCACAGTCCAGCTGCTAGGAAAGTAAAGCACATTTAAAACAGTTTTCATTCCAGTGCCAAGACAAAGACAATCAAATTTAAATGAAATGGTATCATTGTAAAAGCTATGATCGGTCATAGCAATAAGCATGGCGGTATCATTTAAACTCTCTAAGCCTTAGCCTTGATTTCTGTACTGGAAGACAGGCACAATATTGTCGTGAACAGTTGTAAGTTAAATTGATTAAAAGTAATATCTGTAATGCATATGAACAGAGTGTGCCATTTAGTGTGGGTGGTCAATATAACTCCTGTTGCTATTATTAATATGGCATATAAAGTGCCATTGGCAATTCCTCTTGAAAAAGACAATCCACCATAACTCCTGATCCCTGGGCATCCAGCAAGAAATGCTAAGCCCTTACTGCACTTTGCCCAGATCACTGCCATATTTGTGATGAACTATGTGTCTTGAAACATAAGAAAATATCTCTTCCAAACAAGGCTTACCATGAAAGTGAAAGATACATCAAGTTCAGAGTTCCAGGGCTGAAAAGTAAATTCACCATGCACAGTCCTATCTTGGCCCTTGAAATATCTTTAGGAGATCCAAAGGGTGCAGGAAGCCTGCACTCACCACGCCCACGCTACTTGCTGTTTCTGAACAATATCAACTCATTCATCTCCAGCCCAAGGTCTTTTGTCTTCTGCTGATATGGATGAAACTGTAACCAAATATTGTGAACTTTTATGTAGAACAAAATTCTCAAACCATGACAATATCCTTCAGGAATTACCAACAATCCATAGACTGGTTTTCTATAGAAAACTCAAATCCTTAATCATTTCTTCTTTGACACCACTGACTCTTTTTTAATGACAGCTTTTATTTTATCACCATAAAGTATGTACACACACACACACACACACACACACACACACAGAGAGAGAGAGAGAGAGAGACACACAATTGTTAGGAAGCAATTTCCTCTACACTGAAATACTTACACATTCTACTGTTGAAGGAAACTTGTTAGGAGCCAGGAAATTCTAAAGGGAAGTAAACAATTCAAAAGTTTCAGGAAATTCCTGAAACTTAGGAGAGTCACAAGACCTCTCTTCATCCAACGTTATAAAAGCAATAAAAACAAAAAGAGTGTAACCTATCAGGCTGCCTGCAAGAAATGCAGAGAGCTCTAGGGTTCCAGCTTTTGTGAGTCACCACCCATGCTGAGATGAACTTCTGATACTGCAGTGGCCTTTGAGTTGTTCCTAATACTGTAAGTAACCTTTTACATATATTCCTGTAAGTAATGCCAACCAACTCACTGCTTTACTAAATTGTACCTTGGTGGTATTGTTGTTTTGATCCACCATCAGTTCTCTATCTGGAGTAAACAGAAGCGTTTCATGTCTCCCCAGGAATAATGTCACAAAACAAAAGACACACCCTACAACTGCAATCTAGATCATACTAAATTTCTGGTTACCATTGATAATGAGGCTGGCAGTTTCTTCTGTTCCACTAACAATTGTGCTTTGTTTTCCTCAAAACTCAGATAGAGGAAGGACCATAGTCCCAGGTTTATAACCAACAGACATTCATAAGTGTAAGATAACAAACCAAAGAAACATACACACACAACAAACAAACAATAACAGAAAATCAGCAGATATGGTATAGTTTACAAATTTGCTTTCAAAAATGAAGACTTGGCTAGAAACAAAAATGACCTTGGCTAGGTGACGTATTAATCAGTAATGTTTGTGAATAGATATCTCCTCAAGGTCACACAACTTTAGAGGGTAATAGAACACTCCTCTGGAACCCATATTAAGCAAAAATACACACACACACACACACACACACACACACACACACACACACACACACACACACACACATCCACATTATAGTTATAACTTTTTCAGGATAAGAAAGATTTTCCTTTGTTTTCTTGTAACACTATCCTTCTCTCCAGGCCACCGCCCCTCCTCCATTTCTCCTACCCCCTACTGCTGCTGCCTTTCTTTTGCTTTTTGAGAGAAAAGTTGTAAGTTCATTTTGCTACCTGAGAGCAAAAGCACAGAATCTGCAGTGCTCCCTTACGTACACTTCTGAGGCTTTCAAAATTCCAACAGGACCAGTTCAGTTTATTTCACCTTAACTATAGGACTGCAACACTGCTTTGTCTTGAATGTCACCTCTTACTCCGAAGGCCACACGCACTTTCCAGGGAATGACAGGACATCTACCAATAGGCGCGTACACACAGGAACCATTGCTTCAAACACACATTCCATTTAAAATAAAAATTACTTGGGGGAAAGAAACAGATTTATTACTTCTCCCAGGCACTAGCCATGCTGAGGAATTATTTCATGTCAAAGATAATTGCATCAATGAAATATTTATGTGCTCTCATTATATGAAAACACTACGTTTTATAACCAAGATTTTGTGCAGTTAAGTTAAAAAAATTGGGGGAGAGAGAGAAAGGAAAGGGAAAGGTGATGCTGTAGAATTCATTCTGCTTGGGATCTGTTAATTTAGTCAACCAGAGCGGATGCAGCTGTTTGTCTCCACTGGGATGCCCCTGTGAGCAGCCAGGTGTTGGAAGCAGTCTGTTAGAGCAATGCTTTCAAACATTCTTGTTACCACTAAAGGCTCAGGTCTTTGACATTGGATTCTAAAACAAAACAAAAACAATGGATGCCAAGAAAGCATTTGCCAAACTGAAGAACTTGTGCACCTGTGGACTACTTTCAATTAGAAGCGCCCTCTTGTTCTTATCTCTGGGCCTGAGGCATTAGACACCACTTAGCTAGGAGCTATCCCATCTAGCTGCCAGCATGGGAAACACTCTGCACTTTACACCAGATGCAGAACCAGTATGGAAATCTGGGACATTTGCTAAGGACACCAAAGGTGATGTGGGCACTGTCAGCTTTGCTACAGGCCAGTGAACTAACTGTAATCCCAAAGGATCTATGTAATCACTCTGTTGAATAAAACACACAGACTCCAGTACAAACCAGCTTGACAACAAAGATGTAATTCACCCTGAGAAGCTGCACTGAGAAAGAAAATGAAAAGAATAAATTATTCTCCACCCCAGATTGATTCATTGGCCACTTACCTCGCTGTGCAATGCACAGAAGAAATGAGAAGAGTGAGCTGCAATTAGGCTGACACAGAGGCAGACTATGTCATTTCACAGAGTACTGGGAACAGTGGGAGACTGCAATCCCTCCCCTGCTACCTGACTCTCAAGTCTCCAGTTCTTGGAAACCATTTAACTGCATATCTTTGCAGGCCCATTTGTTGCCTTTTCCACATTTTCTCTCACACAACTGTCTACTAACAGTTCCCAGGGCACAGCTTCTAAAAACACTACTTCATGGGGCCCAAGATGAATGCAAAGAACAAGGCTGGTGCTCAGTGAGTACATATGGAGGCCTCCTCGGTACCAGGCTTTGTGTTTGTGTTAACAGACTGGGGTTTAGAAAGAAAATCCCATTCTATGAATTACTGCAACATTTAAAGGGAAGTTTTCTAACCTATATGACAACCATTTGACAGCTAAGTCTTCGATGCTGTAATGGAAAGTCAGGGCAACTAGCTCAAGCAAAAACAAGAACTATTGACAAACGTAGTAGGTAGAAAACCAGGCTCTCCAAATCTGTCCATATCCTGCTCCTCGGGACCTGTGGGCCCGCCGTCTCACAAGGGAAAAGTGATCTGACTAAGTAAAGGAGCTAAAGAAAGGAAGACTGACAGGAATGTTGCAGATGTGCTAAGCCAAGGTCATGTTGAACAGAAGAGAACCAGTCTGCAAGGCCATACTCATGGTAGTGATTTTAAAACGTGATACAAAAACTTAGTCAGTGAAGGCATGGTGAGCCCAGTTCAGCACCCACATAAAAGCTGGACATGAAGCTGTGTACCAGTAAACCCAGCACTGGAAGGTAGAGACAAACGGCTCCCAGGGACTTGGAATCAAGACAGTGTAGGTGGACAGGTGAGTTCCGGGC
>OU015745.1:48082028-48096468 GCA_907169655.1 Acomys percivali | reverse complement strand
TGTGTGTGTGTGTGTGTGTGTGTGTGTGTGTGTGTGTGTGTGTGTGTAGGAACTAGAGGCACATGGAGGTGTATGTACATACATAGAAACCAGAGGTTGACACTATAGAGTCTTTTATTTTGGCGGGGGGCTGGGGGAGGGTAGACAAGGTCACTGATAGGTTGGCTTGGCTGGCTGGCCAGTGAGCTCCAGAAATCCATCTATCTCTGCCCCTCTGGAGTAACAGTACAGGCATGAGCTGCTCTGCCTCTGGAGTGCTAACAGTACAGACATATGCTGATGTGCCATCTTTTACATGGATGTTCGGGTCATAACTCAGGTACTTAAGTTAGTGCAGCAGGCACTTTACAGAAGGAGCCATTTCCTCAGTCACTGAAGTAAGGAGTCTTTTTAACCAGTGCCTATATAGAGAGCAAAATTAATGGCTTTAGTGCCCAGAAAGCCACCCAAAGATCATTCTATGTCATACAAATCAATGGGCAATATTCCATTTGGCAATAGAATCTGTTATACACAAACAGAAACCTTTGCCAAGGCGATTCAAAGTTTAGAAGACAAACACGCATAAAGATTTTATTGAATTTTGTTTAATGATGTGGGAACTCGTTTCTTTGGAAAGATATGTGTCTACCCATTCCTTACAGGGCTTCAGTGACAAAGCAAAGTATGTTTACACCAAATTCCATCTAAGGGAGCCACTGAATTTCCTGAGCTCACCTACAGAGCATGGGTGAGGGGCTATTCACAGCAGCATGGGAAACTGGAAGCAGCCACACCACAGGTCAGTCTCAGCCCAATGGATGATGACTTCCCCATAACTGCGAGACGGAGCCCTCCTTCAGCTAACCTACCACAGTCTATGGACGTTAGTGCTTCCCGTGACAGCAAGGCACCTACAGTTTGAGCAGAATTACATAAAACTGGCCAGGAGGTATGGCAGAACTGGATAATCTCAAGTGCAAATCCAGGGGTCCCTCCTCATCCCCACCTTCTATGGGCTATGTCAGCAACCAACAGGTGTGGTCTTGGGGGTCATTTGCAAATAGTCACAGGTCTTCGGATGAAGACATCTGTTAACAGCATTCTACAACAAATGCTCATGACTTATTGCAACTACTTATTCATTCAGGAGCCATCTAGTAAGTTCATGGCCTGAACGTGGTATACAGTAACAGGTACAACAGAAAGAAGATGCAACCTTGACTGAGCAGGGAGTTCAGATTATACAGAATTCAAGTCTGGAAAACAGATAACAGAATCACATTATGAGGCTTTCACTGCCCTTGCTTATCTGCATATGGAAATATGGCATTCATGCATATTTACATCAAAAAGCTTAGAACTGTGCAACATTGAACACTTCATCAAATGCAAGAAGAACAAAGGCATTCTTCAAAGGCTTCTGTTGTTCAACAGCAGAAACTCAAACAATAGCAAGCATGAGCATCACATGTGGAGTGCCAGAATTCACCAAGCACTGTGTCGAATATCTTACATCACTGGCCCACTCAATGTCAAGAGTTATCTCTTTGGGCCCAGATTTTGAGACCTCGCCCCCCCCCCATCTCTCTCCAGAAATCCAATCCTTCCCAGAACATACTTCTGACTAAAATAAACTTAACATAGCGGGCAAGGAATGACTATGATGCCTGAAGTGTCAGGAGTGTGTGGCTTGTGGGGTTCACCATGAATGGGTCACGTGCACTTGGGCAAGTTCCATGGACTCTGGGCTTTCTACCCTCCTCCCTGAAAGAAAGAGCCCAATTTCCATCCAGGAGAACTCAGAGAATTAAATGAAATATAGGTTCAAGTGAGTGTGTGTGTGTGTGTGTGTGTGTGTGTGTGTGTGTGTGTGTGCGCGCGCGCATCTAGAGAGGAGGTACGTTGACCTTACTCAAGATGTAACCTATAGCCACGCTGTGTCATGCCCCTCCCCCCACCTCTCCCGAGTGAATCCACTGTGGGTGAACTGTTGCAGCTCCCTGTATCTGATTCCTACTGGATTCTGCTGAACTAACAAACGTCTCCATCTTTGCATCTGTGAAAACATACAGCATTTGTCAAACTGTCAATCAGAAATGTAGGAAAACAGCCCAAAGAAGCTGCTGTTAACTGAAGAAACCCAATGATCAACAATATGTCTGGGAATGTTTGTAAACAAACTCTAAAACACATCTGCCTGGATGAAAGGCTGAAACAGATATGAAAAGTAGCTTTTCTAAAGGAGAAAATGGGCCTGATTTTATAAATCACCTGAAAAAAGAAGCCCCTGTGGACTTCTAACTCAAGAGGGCATTGCACTTCCTCAGATGCCAGACACCCAGGGCCACACAGCACCCAGATCTACTATTACCCCTCCTGAGATCATGAGTTAACATAAAAAGCATCATCCTGCTCATCCCCACGATAGGAAGGTCTGTCCTTTCAAAATGCATTCATCCATTCAATTGTACACTAAGTTTTTACTGTGTGCCAGGTACTGCACCATAGGAACATGTGGGAGCTCCTTAAGAATGTATCTGCCCAGCTCTTCACATCCCAGCACCATCCCAATTAACCAGGGAGTAAATATTTCCGAAATAGTGCATGGCTCTGCTAACGTTTTAAGTCTTTCAAATTTTCTATTCACCTCACCAAAGCTTTTGTTACAATAATTATCTTTTTTGTATATAGGAAAACATTGAATGTATATTCCTTTTGTGTTCTCAAATTCTAAGGAAATAACTAAGAAAGTCTGGAAACAATTACATTACATGTAATGACAATATATAAATTCACAGAAATTCTGTTACATGTGTGGCAGCCTTGTCCTTCCACTACTCACAACAAATGGAAACTCAAATAAGGAAACACACTTGTCCTCCAAACCACACCACATGGAGCCAGTTTGCATGGGTCAAATGATGGGGGAGCGGGGGCTGTTACCCACACCCATCACAGCTTCTACCTTACTCAGAGGCATCCAAAGCCTGGCTGGCATCCAGCACATACTCACTGAGTGTCTACTGAAGGACTGAAATGGAAGAATCTGTGAGAACAGAACACTGAGAAAGATGGCAGTGGTACGTGGTCCATAATGCATGAGTCAGATAATGTATCCTTTTATTAAATATTTTTCTGAAATTTTATGTGTATGCAGGATTGCCTGCATGCATACATGTGAAGCATTTACAGTCCAGAAGAGGATGTTGGCTCCTTCAGGAATGCAGTTAAGACTGCTATGAGCTTCCATGTGGGTGCTTTATAAGAGCAGCACGTATTCTGTCCAGCACCCTGACACGACATTTTAAGTAACTCAATGTATTGATATAAAGATACACACACAGCACAGAGGAATGTTCAGGACAAAAGGCTGAAGAAAGAAAGTGAAATGTGGGCTGCATAGACTCTGTGATCTCAACTTCAATAGTAACAGAGACCTTCAGAAAATGTTTCAAAAATAAATGTATGAAAATACTATCGCTGGGCAGTGGTGGCGCATGACTTTAATCCCAGCACTTGGGAGGCAGAGGCAGGCGGATCACAGTGAGTTCAAGGTCAGCCTGGTCTACAAAGCAAGTCTAGGTTAGTCAAGGCTACACAGAGAAACCCTGTCTCAAAAAACAAAAAAACAACAACAAAAAAGAAAAAAAAAAAGAAAAGAAAATACTATTAAGATGTAAGTAAATTCTCCAAATGAAGCAGGTTTCTAGGTGATTTTTTCCTTTTATTTGTTGTCTTTTAAAAATACAGAATTTTCTTTTTGGATAATATTTAAGTTTATGTTTATTTATTTATGATTGTGCAAATGCATGTGCCAGACAACATGTATAGAGGTCAGAGGACAACTTCATAGATTCATTTTTCCCCTTCTGCCTCTGCATGGGTTTCAGTTTGCATCAAACTCAAATTGTCAGGCAGCAGGTGCCTCTACCTGCTATCACAGACTGTTCACATACATGGCCCCAATTAAACCACTTTAACTGTACTATTTTTTAGCATTAATGACATTCACAATGTTCTAGAGTCGTCATGGGTACCCACTTTCAATAGCTCTGAGATAAATCCTGTAACTATAAGTTCCCTATCCAACCCCTTCCAGACCCTGAAGACTTTCAATCTACTGTATCTCTCTGCATCTGTCCATTCCATATATTTTATAAACATGGGCTCATACAGTGTGGGTTTATTTCACTTTTATGATATTTTCAACACCTATATTTCTTGAAAACTACTTTTACATATTTAGTTTGGTTTTTTCCTTACAGTAGAAGCATTTTCTACAAGAAACCAGAATGCCTTGTGCAGTATGAGAATAATAGAAATAAACAAATGGGAAAATGCACACAAAGGGCAGTGGCCCGGTGGTCAGTACTGCTACTCTGAAATGGTCCCCACAGAGCACAAGACACATTCCAGCACATCCAGCCTTGTTATTCCCACAAGATGGCTTCCCCAGACAGGAATAGGAGGCGTATGACTTACAACTGGAAGCTTTAGATTTGTAGAGCAAATTGTGCACAATCTGGCAGGTTACAAATGAACACAGGAAGACAGCATCTGTCACGCCCCTTAAGAAACCAGGCAGAACCAAATGTAATTCCTTACCTGAAAAACATAAACACATAACACAGATTAGCATGCAATTGGCATAGTTTCTTAGTAGTTCAAGACACCTGTTTAGTCAACTATTTCCTCTTCTCAAGGCAGGCTGGCAGTGTCAGCTGGATATTGAACTCTTATTTCAAAGAACATTCTTCCCTGTTTCAAGGCTGTTGGATATAAATACTGCTAGCAAGCATTTGGATTTCATTTCAGCCCAACCTGCTCAGCTCAGGTGACTTTGACCATCCCATGCCACATCCCACCTCCACGCCCTGCCCAGGAACTCTTCAGGGGATCCCAAGAGACCGCCCCCCCCAAAAAAAGAACATGAGAACCAATGGTAACTGCACTTGGTTGCTACCCAGAACTAGAAGGTAGATGTACACTGCTGAGCACATGCAGGAAACACCATCTCTTGGTGAAGAAGGCTCTGGAGGAGCAAGAAGGGATGCAAGGAAAGATGCTCTGGCCTGGCTAGGGTACAGGTTATAAACTTAAGGCAGAAGTCGGAAGGGTCCAGAACATACTGCATGATACTGGAAAAATGACAGCTAGGAAGTCACACGGCAACATGCTGCATGGGATTCTGGTTAGTGTGACGATGCAGGTAGTGCCAGGGTGTTGCACAGGAGACTTTTAAAATGAGAGGTGACTACCTAGGCTCTATAAACCAGAGACAGGGATTCTCAACCCTGCACCTCAGTCATACAAGCAGCACCTTGGACGGCAGAACTATGACCCTAACAAAAACCAATGACAAGATGAGCTACAGACTGAGTTCCTGAAATTTGTAAAGTCCCAGGATGAAGTTCCTCCAATGCTGTGACCAAACACGCGCATTTAGACAAGTGGGCCACATAATCACTGGCTATGAGAATGAGTTCAAAGCTTGCTGCCACAAAGATAAGCAATCTGAAGATATGATAAATCTCCCCATTTGAGCTACATTAGAAGTCCAGTTTTCAGGAACATTGATTCTTCACATGTGGGAAAGTTGAAAGCTACTTATTAACAGCAAAGTGGTCCTGAAAGAAGGGATGGAGGAGGGGGAGAAAAGAAAAAATAAATAAAGTATCTACCTGTATGAAGTATCATTAGGCATTGAAACAATTTTAAAAGAATTTTAGGAACTGGGTGTGGGGGCTCCTGCCTGTACTTATCAGCACTCCAGAGGAAGATGCGGAAAGATGCAGGATATAATATGGATGCCAGCCTGGAGCTACAGAGTGAGTAGCAGCATCTGAACTATGTAGCAGGACCCCAACTCCCTCACACAGTTGCAAATCTCTTAGGATCCCTTTCTGGAAGGCAGAGCATGCAAGTGACTTAAACTCTCCAGCCAGGTGGGGTGGCACATGCTTTGACCCCAGGACTAAGGAGGCACAGGCAGGTAGATGGATGTCTGTGAAGTTTGAGGATAGCCTGGTCTAGCCTGGTCTACACTACAAGTTCTTGGGACAACCAGGGTTACATGTAGAGACTCTATCTAAAAACAACCCCCAAAAAACAAACAAACAAACTAATAAACAAAGTAAGTTTTTTAAAAAGACTTTCTAAGCCTTTGGCCTCTGTTTCCTTAAGAAGGGAAATTACGAATTTTCATAAACTTATTATTATAAAGACTCGTCCAAAAAATTTTTTTTACTATGTAATGTGATCTGATGTACATAAGCAGTAATTACTAGGGGAAAACACATGATTAAAATGGTAATGCCACTCAATCAATCCAGAGAAATGGATGTCAGTCACACACACATTTCTGCTTTTATTTGTCCTGACTCTAGTTTAGTCAGAGGTTCTAATCTAAATGTCCTCCTGCTGGTGGCTTCTCCTGAAGGAAGAGCTAGTCCTGCCCCCTGCTGGGCAATGCAGCATGAACAGAGAAAGAACTGAGAAAAGCTAAAGACATCAGTGGCAGGCAGTGACGGCTCCATGGTGCGACAGTAGAGTTTTCAAAGAGCCTCCCTCTCAGGCTAAGAGTATGATATTCGCTGACCCTCAGAGAAAAGGGCAGTGTTGTACAAAGTTGTGGAAAGCTACACTCTGAAAACACTTCCCACGGCCAGACCCCACGATCTCAGAAGGGGACAAGGTGAGCACTGTGTCATTTCACAGTCGCTTTGGAAACAAGAGGACAAAGCATTTCCAATTCCATTCAAGACTGACTGTCTTTGCAAGTATCACTGAGTCGAGTGAGGACATAAGTGTTTATATGTACATACGCCTTGTATTTTTTCCCTATATTCAAAATTCTTAACATTTCTAGGCTCAAGTTTACAGAACAATGCTATATAGTACAGAATAAAGAAAATGCATCATGGGTTGCAGCGCTGGCTCGGTGGGTAAGTGCTCACTCACTGCTCTTCCAGTTGGTTCCTAACAACCACATTCAGTAGCTCACAACCCACTGCAACTCCAGATCTGGTGTACCCAACAGCCTCTTCTGGCTTTCCAGGAAACCCAACATGTATAGCACATGATTAAAAACAACGTAATTCTCTTTTTAAAAAACAAGAGGAGGAGGAGGAGGAGGAGGAGGAAACACATCTTCAGAGTTAGAGACTCCATCTCTAATCCAATAAAAAATTTCAATTTCCTGGGATTGAAGAGATGGCTCAGCAGTTATGAGCACGTGCTGCTCTGTGGAGCTCATGAAATTCTATACTCACTCACTTAAGCCCTCAAATTTTAATCTACAATATCATTTTTCAACAGCAAGAAAGTTACTCCACCAGCTCCCAGAGCAGCCTTTTCCTGGATGCAGTTCATGATGCATTTCTTTTTTTTTTTTTTTTTTTCTTTTTCTTTTTGGATGTTCTTGAATCTGCCTCTCATCTGCGCTACCTTGAAAAAAAAACTCACCGTAAGAAAAAATGGCACTAGGAATGCTGGGCTTTCCGCTTAAAAGGAGTATGCTAAGTTTGAGGTGAGTGTGAAAACCGCAGCTTTGACAAGGTCCCACTGGGACCTTTCACAGACTGTGCTCTCATATTTCAAACCAAATCTGCCATGTACAGATAAAGGAATGGCAATGAGTTGTTTAATCAACTTAGACATCAGTTACCATGGATTCTAACTCTACCTGAAGCATATATTAGCTAGCCATTGTTTTCCAGTTTATAGAAAAACGTCTTCCACATAAGGCTAGCGGCCAAAGAGCCCAGCCAACTAAACAACCATTACAATGCAAAAACTGGGCTGAATTACTCAATGAATGCTTACAACAGTTCTTCCAAAAGTGGGTGCAGCTAACACTTTCTGATGAAGAGAAAACTGCAGAAAGGCTGGGGGAACTTCACTGGGTTCCAAGTCTTATCCTACCACTGTCATTAAAATCAACATATTCAATCAAGCACAGGGATGTCTATTTGAAACTAATGAAGGATATTTTATAGTGGTACACCAGGTAGGGAAAGTATAGGGCGGAAAATCAGAATTCACTTCTAGACAGCATCTGTGATGGAATTCAGCAGCAGCAATTTACATATAGACATACGAAATGAGTATGTCTTCTAAGAAAATGTAAATGATACCCAGAGATACAACTTTATATGTATTTATGGTCTTCAGGAAGCATAGGAAATGCCTTAATGTCTTCTCTTGTGAACAAGAAAATCAACTTACCTACAACTGAATAAACCTAGAAAAGTTAAAACAACAGCTACTCCACAAAGTTGTTATAATTATTAAGATAAAAATCGCATTAACCCGGTGACAATTTATTCTAGAGAGTACCAATCTGAGAAAACAGCTACCCTTGAGGCAGCCTCATGCCTTATTATGCTATAATACAAACACTGAATAATTTGAACCTGGATAATTCAAAATCTGTCATTTCTCATCACTTCCATCTCAAATTTCCTTTTTATATACCATTCCCAGTTTCCACACAAGCTCTCCCTTTAGGTCTCTAAAACCATCTCAATTTTTCAGCGGTTGATTCTAAAAATATTCTAAAATATGGAAAGAACTACACAATACTCAACATGTTAAAGTAGCTAACGTGAAGTTCACAAACACCTTCCCTTCTTTTCTCCCGACCCACTGTCCTTCCTGAGCACCCCGAAACCCTAGTTAAGGAGATGAAGGAAAATCTCATGCAAGCTGCTGGTGCTAGACTCTTTGAGGGAAAAAAAGACTTAGAAGCAGGTTGGTGGTGAGTCATGCCTTTAATACCAGTACTCAGAAGGCAGAGGCAGGTCTGTGAGCTCCAGGCTAGCCTAGTTTACCAAGAGTGTGTAGGACAGCCAGAGCTACACAGAGAAACCCTGTGTCCAGAAACCAAAAGAGAGAGAGAAAGAAAGAAAAAGAAAGAAAGGAAGGAAAGAAGGAAGAGAGAGACAGACAGACAGACTGACTGACTGACTGACTGACTGACTGACTGACTGACTCAACTTGACAGAAGGCAGCTAGCTTCCCACTGAAGAAAGGAGCTATATGGGAAGAAAGGTCCACGCTCTTCACAGCATCTCCCAGGAAGTCAAATGCTTCATTTGAATGAGGACCAAGTTCTCAAGAGAAGAAAGCTAGAGGGAAGAGAAGTTGGGGGTCTGAGGATGAGTTGTCACAGTGTGGATGACGGAGCATTTTAAACACCTCATAAATGCATGGCCACAATGCTTCTTTAAAGGCACCAGCATCCTATCACTGAACTCTACTCCATTGTCAGCAGAGGACAAGGTGTCAAGCCTTTAGTCAGTATCCCTGTATGAGTGGAGACATGCTCTTTGTCAACTGCACAGGTTCCCAACTGAATTACAGATCCAAGTTCTTCCTATAGACTACCTCTGTAAAATGTGTCTCCTTCCTAGAGACAAGTCTTGAGGTCATCAGTAAAGACTCGCATCTCAACAGAGAACAGAGCCAATGTGAGAGCTCCAGAAGACAATGTGTGAACTCCACTCTCAACTAAAACAAAATGCCCATACACAACAACACATCATCACAGGACTATGGGATGGAACTCTATGGCCTTTCCTCAAGGGAGAACAAGACCTTTCAGTAATAATACTATGTTGACCCTGCACCCAAAATTCAAATTTAAAGCATTTCAGCTCATAACAAAAGAATCTCAAAAAAAAAAAAAAAAAAAACACTAAACTATTCTTTTTAGAAAACAATGTGCTATAAATTAAATTTCAATAAATAAAACCACTCCTCCTAGTGGTTTAAGCCATCTTTTCAGTAGTATTTCACACTATGCAGGGCTACTAAATGTTGCTTCGGCCCTTAGATTTCTTGGTCAACTTTCTAGAAGAAGGAAGTTCTAGATTTAAATTAAATCTGAGGAATTTAAGAAAGGGTAGGGAAGAATGGTTCGTTTGTGCTTTTTCAGGTTTCTAGGTGGAAACATGCAACTTTTTAAAAACCTTGTTTCCTGCATAGGTGTGTGTGGAAGCCAACGGTTGAAACTGAGGTATTCCTCAGTCACTCTCTACTGTGATCCCTTTGGCAGGGTTTCTCACTTAGATCAGACTTCACTGATTCGGCTGAGCTAGCTGGCCTACTTCTCCTGGGAATTCCCTGCTCCCAGCTACTGAATGCTGGGATTACAGGAGGGCCGTCATTTCTTTTTATATGAGTTCTAGGAATCCAAACTTCAGACCTCAGGCTCATACGCCAAGAGCTTCATCCACTGGACACCTCCTCCCCATCTTCTGACATGGCAAGCAAGACATCTGAAACTTTGATAAAACTTACATTTTATCAATTTGAAAAAGAAAGACATAAATGCTAGTCTAGAAAGACACTTGATTGTTTCCTTTTTCCCTAGAAACTTCTCTGAGGAAGAACCAACCTGAAAGGTCCATTTCTAAGATGTCTCATCACCTCAGCGTCATTGGAGTCCTAAAACACCTGAAATCCTAGAGTCTTAATTATGTAGGTAAAATTCCCAACCGACAAAGACTCTTAATGACTTCAAACTCAAATTTATCTAGGGAGATAAATCTCCTGGTCCTGGCTGAGTCTTTTTAGACATACAGAGAAGATGAGCTAAAGTAAAATTGCACAACACATCACATCCCATAGAAAGAAAGCAGTGCGGAAGCAAGAAGAAGCAACAAAGTTCACCAACGAAACTAGGAGAGATGACTCAGCGGCTAAAAGCACTTGACATGCAAGCATGAGGACTAGACTTGAATACCAAGAGCCCACATAAAGCCAGCTGTGGTAGCACATTTGTAATTCCAATATTCCTAAGGTGAGGTGCAAGGAAGATAGAGAAGCATCTCCGAAAGCTCAGCAGCCTGCTAGGCTGGAATACACAGCAGCAAAGCAACAAAGACCCTCTCAAATAAGGTGAAAGCTGAGGACCAATAACAGAGGTTGTAGCCAGGCACTCGGAAGGCAGAGGCAGGCAGATCAATGTGAGTTCGAGGCCAGCCTGGTCTACAAGCGAGTCCAGGACAGCCAAGGCTACACAGGGAAACCCTGTCTCGAAAAGCCAAAAAATAAAAAATAAAATAACAGAGTTTGCCTAGGACCTCTTCACCTACACTTGTGCACCTTCACACACACACTGTTTAGGACACCAATGCATGTGCACAGATACTGAAAACAAAAACCATACAAAAACATAAAACAGGAGGAAGTAGAAATGTCACTCATTCATTCCTTCCAAGAACTTAGAATTAGCTGGATCTGGGTGTTACCTCTACTATGCATGGTTTCTGCTAAGAGAGGATGCAAACTTTCTAGCCCTGGTTTCACTTTGAAAAACAGGACTGGCAACAGAGCACTCCCAATGAATTCTGTTGACAGCTAAAGGACACATACTAAACTCTTCACTATTTCTTGGGGAGGAAAAAGGAGACAGGATCTCACTAGGTAACACAGATTGGCCTTGAATTCACTCTGATGCCCAGGTTGGCCTGGAACTCAAAATCCTCCTGCTTCACTCATCAAAGTAGCTGTGACTTTAGAAACAACCACTGACCCACCTTTAAGTCAAGCTCTTAACACAAGGCTGGCACCATACACATACAGAAAAGACAAGCCATCATCATTACTGTAGCAGCTCTATACCTCCTCCAAAATACCTTGCTGTGTCTGAGCTCTAAAAAGTTCACAATATATGTCCACAGATGAGAAATTATTTATAATGTGCCACGCACTGTCCTTTGATGGAATTATTATTGGTATATATTCCATAAAATGAAAAAATTGGGGAGCAGCAAAGTAAAGAAATACAAGTAAAGGTCACACAAGTAGGAAGTAGTGGATCCAAAGTCTCTAGTGCCAACAACACTGCCGTACAGTGGAGAATAGGTGACAGAGACCAACTAAAAATAGGCATTGTCAGCTTAACGTCACAACACAGGCGTTCTATCAGCTCTAGAGGAAGGGACAATGGTATGTCACACAGGAGCTCCTTGTACGGAGGGTTATAGTGTAAGTGCCATGAGCTCATTTACCATTTTAAACAGAGTGTATGCAGACAGATGAGCCCAAACTAGCTGAGAGCCCAGTCACTGAAACGGACAGAAATTTGGGGTGAAACAATGGCACCCTTACATCCACAGCATGGGTACAGCTCAAAGTTCTGTGTGCCTTGAAATTCTCAACCCTCCTTGATTCTCTGGAGGCCCATCCAATCCCCATTGTCCCTGGAGTATTTTTCTTTGGACATCACAACTTCCCAGTCATGTAACCTCACCCTCTGAGGAAGAATCGGATGTCAGATTGAAATGAGCACTTCCTGTGCACCAGGAGAAGGGAAGTGGAGTCAAAAGAAGAGCAATGCTAGATGCTGGCACTAGGAGGCACCCCTGTTTCCAATAGACCTTGTTGATCTAGGACTTTGCATCCTCTACAGGAAAATGCCACATTCCAGCGCCGTTAAGCTATTTCCTGTAGTAATTACAGGAGGTTGCATTTCCAACCTCTCAGAATGCTTTTATGGCTGCCTCTCCTAGTGGCAAAGGCAGGGAGGTTAAGAGGAGCAAGCCATTTTATTTCCAAGGAGACACAATTTGAATGCACAATGTGGCAGGAGGCTTGATTCTGCAGGAGCCTGCTCCTCATTAAACAGCAGAGAATGAATCTGGAATTCACAATGTCTCTGACACCACAGAAAACAGATGCCAGTGGATGGCTGCAGGTAAAACGAATTGCTTTTGCCTCCCAGGACCACCTGGGAGTGAATGTGTTCTCCGCTTCATCTCCACTCTGCCCTCCAGGATTGCTGAGTTCCTGAGTGCTTGTGGAAACAAGTCAGGTGTAAGAAACAAGTCAGCCTGTAAGAAATGAAAAATGGGCTTGATGTGACAAAGAGTGGGAGTTTCCATCTTGATTATAAATGGGCCCAGAAGGAGAATGAAAGGAGGAGCATTTAACCTCCCTGGACTCTTGCAAGTATCGCTGAGGAAGCGGGAAGCAGGAGACTGGGATGTGAGCTTAGGAACTCCCTGGTAAGCAGTAGGGCAGTGATGGAAGGTGCTCCCCTTTGTCTCTGGACTGTAAGCCTTTCGTTGCCCCAGACTTTCACCAGGCAGAAGGCCTTCAACACCCAAGGTCTTTCAAGAAGGCAGAGTATAAACAGCCACAGGCAAAAACCATTCTTTTTGCCTCTTCAACAAGACTCAGGAAGGAATTCTCAGAGAGGGGGCCATAAAATGTTCCTTCAGACATTACTTGCCCCTTCTCACACAACGAGAGAGGCTGATTTATGGGTGGGGACCATTAATGATGGCAAGAGACACCCAACATAAGATACCACTTCGCGGAAAAAAAAAGGAGAGACCTGAAGTGAAGAGAGGAAGGCCGCCATGGGTTAGCTGGAGAAGAAGCACATGGCCACCGGTGTGGATAGAGAATCCAGCCCAGATGAAGAGCTTTAACAAGCACCTAGGAGAGCCCGGAAGAGAGTAGAAGGCACAGCCAGCTCCAACGTCTTCTCAATGTTCGATCAAAACCAGATTCAGGAGTTTAAAGAGGCCTTCACCATCATGGACCAGAACCAGGACGGCTTCATCGACAAGGAGGACCTGAGGGACACCTTTGCTGCCCTGGGTCGCATAAACGTCAAGAACGATGAGTTGGAAGCCATGGTGAAGGAAGCTCCAGGGCCCATCAACTTCACAGTCTTTCTGACCATGTTTGGGGAGAAGCTCAAGGGCATGGACCCCGAAGAGACCATACTGCATGCTTTCAAAGTGTTTGACACTGAAGGAAAGGGCTTCGTCAAGGCTGACTTCATTCGGGAAAAGCTCATGACCCAGGCTGACCGGTTCAGTGGGGAGGAGGTCAAGCAGATGTTCGCGGCTTTCCCGCCAGACGTCTGTGGCAATTTAAACTACAGGAATCTGTGCTACGTCATCACGCACGGCGAGGAGAAGGACTAGAAGACGTCCGTGCCTCACCCGTAACCTGCAGTCGGCCAAGACTGGGTGGGGTGGGGGACCAGTGCAAGGCTCCTATTGCTAACAGACACAGGGAAAGCAATCTCACGCCCTGGAGTCCGAGGCTGAAGTGGGAATAAAAAAAACCAGAGACTTGGAAAAAAAAAAAAAAAAAAAAAAGATACCACTTCGCTCCCCCTCAAGCTGGCCTCTCTAAGGCACTTCATTACTGGAGCAGATGGATGGTACATCAAGCATAGACGGAGTAGAGAGAGAGAGAAAAAAAAAGGGAAGCAAAAATTCCCAGCACTCAGAGGGAAGCCACTATTATTTTGCTTTACAACAGCCCCGTGGAAAGTGTGAACATTGTTCATTTAGCTATTTGTGACAGACTCATGAGCAAGACTCTGAGGAACCAAGAATGTTATTAGCCAAAATTATTACTTTGCTCAGAATTGGTTTTTGAGTTGTGTATGTGATCTTTTCCCGACTCATTTCTTTGGTTACTATTTGGT
>OU015745.1:48050865-48076928 GCA_907169655.1 Acomys percivali | reverse complement strand
AGAAGATTGGGGGGAGAGAGCACACAGATTGAAATCAAACAGCAGAAAGTTAGAATGCTGTCTGAAAACCTAATCACTCCTGCAGGGCTCACATAATAGCAGCCAGCTGTGGGGGAGAATGACTTTATTCACATCTTTGAAATAAATGGCAAAGATGAAATGCAGAATTGGAGGCCCGTGTTTTCCCATGAAGGCAGCACACACAGGAGCCCCGGGTTGAACCTGCCTTGAGTTTAATTTTTAATATCTCTGCTTTAGAAAATACTACAGTGGCAGTACTTTGAAGAAATCATTATCTTTTTGGAAAATGTGAGAGGTATTTTTTAAAGGATAAAAAAGTGCTTTACACACCAAATAATATTTTCCTTTTAAACTCCACGGACAAAGCCCATTTTCCTGTGTCACCTCACTGTAAGCCTACTGGGATTCTGACAAACCACTTCTTATCTAAACTTAGTGCTAAGAACTCCCCAGAACCTAAAGGCAGCAAGCAGCCTCTCACTAACTTTAACAGATGAATTTCAGGATTAAAGGCAACAGGCTTTAACAAGATGCAGTGCCATAAAAAAAAATTTTTTTTCTCAAAACTTGAATTCAGTATTTGCTTTATCATTAAAGAAAGGAAGCAGGAAAATGTTCTTCAAAGCTGTGCCTCTTTTCTCCATGATGGTAAAGGAAATATGAGCAGACAGGGACAAGTGATTACTTATGCCTGTAATCACTGTGTACTTGTGAATACAGGGGCTTAGCTGGTCTCCTCTTGCTCAATTGCGGTTTGCAAGAGTGTCTCATATAGCGCAGACTGGAGTCAGATTGACCATATATCTGGGATGACTGAACTTCTGATCCTCCTGCCTTCACTTTCCAGGTGCTGGGGTTACAGATATGTGCCACCACGCGCCTAGTTTTCCTTAATCTTTTTTTTTTTCCTCTTTTCTTTTTAATATAAAAATGGGCTCACATCAGTCAGGTACTTGCTAGTCATAGTGCAACAGCATAGGTAAGAGTTGAAAATATACCAACCTGGGTCACACCAAAAGTACATGCTGGATTTGAACTACATTCAAGGGGACTGGTATACAGCTGGCAGTGAAGGAAGCCATGGGCAGTTGTTAGACACCTTTAATAGCGTAACTCCCCACATGGCAGAAAGAGAGAGGCCAGGATACTCACATTTGTCTTCTCACCTCAACATGTGCATTCCCACCACCCCAGACACACATAGCATAAACAAACAAACAAACAAACAGTAAGATTTTAAAGCATAATTCTTGTGTGTCGCCGATTGAAGAAACAGCTGTAGATGTTGGTAAAACATGTCTTTCTGGACACAAAGGAAGAAATATCTGTTCCATTTTAAATATGTGACTATTGTTTCTAGGCTTTTTTTTTCCTTAAATCAAACCACATCTACAAATAAAGATGATGCATCTTAATTATTTTTGTATTCCTGAGAAAACTGAAGCTAAATAAAAATATGCACTGCAGAGCCAGATAAGCAATAATCTTACCTATAGTCTGTGATCACCGGGATCTCTCACCCCGTTGACAGGTGGGAAGAGGGAAGCAGAGGGAGGGTAAAGGACGCTTGTAATTCTGGATTCCAAATGTAGCCTGGCTGGCATGAGCTTCTACATGTTGCTTCCTAAACGTAGGAGCATAAACACTACTGCAGAGATGGCTCCTTCTGTCATGAGCTCCTGAAGTACTTGTAGGCATCAGTGTCCTTGGGAAGGCACATTTTTTAAGTGTACCCTGAGGGCAGGGCACAATGACAGGTGCCTATAAACTCAGCCACTTTGGAGGCTGAAAGAGGAAGACTGCTTGAGTCTAAGCATTTGGAGCCAACTTGGGCAACTACAAGACCAAATTCTTGGAGAACAACATAAACACAATACCGTGAACTTCACAACTTGCCGATTTATTGCCACCAAGGAGGCCCCTGACATCCCTGTACGTATGAAGGCTACAGGGAATGTGAAGTAAGTACAAGAAACTATACCCATGGGGGAAGCTCTTTATCCTTTACCACAGGGGTCCTGACAGGATAGGATCACTGTGGCCATTAAGAGTCCCAAGGACTCTGCACCTTCTAACCCAAAGAAGACCACCTTCCACACTAAAACTGGGTTCTACAATCCTGATACTAAAACTCAGCCAAACCCTGCTAGAAGCTCCAAAGTAGTAATACTCACTGACTGCTGCCCTCTTAGCTGCCACTGCAAGTAATGTGGTAGTCAGCCTCCATCCATCTTGCCAAGTATGGAAGAATGAGATGGTAGGAAGAATTTTCTTTTTGTAAAAAAAGTAAGTTTAGGTTTAAATAAATCAGTTCACAGTATAGGGATGTAGATTAACAGGAGAACACTTACCCAGCATGTGTGAGGCCCTAGGTGTTACCCTAGGTACTATATAGATATGAATGGATGTACAGATGCACGTGCACACGCACACACACAAGCACGCACATGTGTACACACAGCTACAGAATATTGTTGAGCAATATTGTTGAGCTAAGGTAGCACATTAATGTGGGAAAACATCCTCTAAGGTGTATTGCTCAGTCTATTCAAGTGATGGATGGAGTGCATGTAGGCATCTCACCACAGAACATGGGGAACAGCTGGGCAAGGTGGTGCACGCCTTTAATCCCAGTACTCAGGGAGACAGAGGTAGGCGGATCACTGTGAGTTCGAGGCCTGTATATTCTACAAAGTGAGTGCAGGGCAGTTAAGGTGACACAGTGAAACCCTGTCTCAAAACTAAACAAAACAAAAACAAAAACAAACAAACAACATGGACAACAGGACAACTGATATTTGATCATAAATGTGGACGTTTTCATGACTGTATAATATAACATTTCAACTATAGGAAATGCAATTTGAAACAGAACTAGGTATCAAAACAAGGTATAACTGGCTTTCTCTAAATGTGTTAATGGTTATTTGCTATTAGTTCACATCATTTCAGTTCCTGGTAGCATTCAAAAGCCAGAAAGAAATCTGGAGAGCTGGCTCACCAGCTAGCTGAACGCACTGGAGTTTAGATCCTGGCACCCACATCATGTAGCTGATACCTGTAACATCGACTGCAAGGTATTCGACACCATCTCTGGCTTTTGAAGACATCAACACATACATAGGATATATAAAACACACATAAGTAAAAAAAAAAAAAATTAGAAGCCAATGGGTCAGGATAAAAAAAAATTAAGAAAGTTTGACAAAGGCTGGCAGGGTGGCACACACTTGTCATACCAGCACTAAGGACAAACACAGCATCAGGAACACCAGGTGTTGGCTATATAGTTTGAGGCCAATTTGGGCTACATAAGACCCTGTCATCCCCCCCCCACACACACACACAGAAGTTTGATATAAAATAATCTTAATAGATTTCATCTCATTATTCAATGACTAAATTATTTCCCACTTCTTTATTTGAAGGCATGAGTCCCTATAAGTTTGCAATTACAGTCTGCTATAGGATTCTATACTATGTACGATCTTAATTCAATGTTGTTAATATCTTAAAGGAACATGACTTATTAAACAACTTACTGAGCCCACCTCCATTACTGTAAAGGTCAGTGTTCTCTGGTCAAAACAGAGACTTCATGGTTCTGTATGTGAGGGTCCACTCATTAGCACTGTGAGGCACTAGTAAAAATAGTACCTGTCTCTTGTAACCAAATTCAGGCTCACCTGTCTGGCACATGACCCTGCTTCTGCTACAAGGTCACACACAGGACGCATAGTAGCCACTCAATGCAGATGTAAGCAAAGGTGCCAAGGGAGCCACCCAGGTTCACTGCAGGCACTGGCACGATGCTAGACAGAGGAACTCTTTATACCCTAGGACACAGAAAGTAAGAAGAAAGCCAGCAGCTACCATGACAACAGCTTCCCAAGACCCAAGCTAGTAGCACACAAGAAGTGAACAGGGAAAAGGAGAGGGGAAAACAACAAAATCTCTCAGGCAAGAAGCTAATGAACTACAGGCAAGCAGGGAGTTATATTGTGAGTGTCTATTGGACACAAGACACTTTCCCAGGCCTGATGAAGTGATGACCAGCTTCCTGAAGACTGAATAGTTGAGAGCAATGGCTCCCAACCTTCCTGATGCTGCTACCTTTTATAGTTCCTCATGTTGTGGTGACTCCCAACCATAAAAGTATTTCATTGCGACTTAATAACTGTAATTTTGCTACTGTATGAATCATATTGTAAATTACAGGATATTAAATATATGCAGGATATCTGCTACGTGACCCCATAGAGGTCAAGACCTACAGGTTGGTCTAGAGCTATACCAGCCACAAAAGCACGTCACAAGATAAGAACTTCAGGGAATCAACAGGAGGATGTGAAAAGCAGAAGATGAGCAAGAGGGGAATGAAGGCTCTGAGGCACTAAGGGAGCCTGAGTTCTGTCTGAGCTAAGGGAAGGCCCTGACTCTAGACCCAGCCTCCTGAGTCTGCAAAAGCAATCTGTTCCCCCCGCCCAGCTGGATTCCTCATTAGTCACATCTTGACAGGCAGTTCTACTTTAAGAATGAATGAAATAATATGCATTATACATATAAAATATTCAGAAAGTACTGGATATGGAATAGTTCACCTTTAATGTTTGCAAGGACTGTTCATCCCCATAAGATGCAAAACTTTAAAAAAAAAAAAAAAAAGGCAATCACATTCTCACAGACTATGAGCCACTAGGACTAGGACAAATGTGTCAAAGCAAATGCTGGCGGCATCTCCACAAGATTAATAACCAAAAGGAGTAGGGGCAGAGTCAGTGACAGATCAACCCAGCACTGTCCTAGCACCAGATCTGTCTTCATGTGGGACAGTTTAAAGACAGCCTGTGGCTTGCACAGCTCCACTGGCTACAGGGCCCATTGGAATTTGCTACAACCGCCTTTGAACTCATTTCACAGGACCGTCTTCCTGAGGGGGAAAAAAATGCAGAAGAAAAATACGACAGCATTGTAATTTGCTTTTCTCAGGTCTATGGCTGCCTTGTCTTGGATACTTATGCCTTAATTATACTTAAGTCATTAATTTTAACGACTTCTTTATAATTAGATTCAGAGATTAGAATTGTTATATCTCATTGTACTTCCTTTTT
Organism: Acomys percivali; assembly: GCA_907169655.1. Lineage (NCBI taxonomy): Eukaryota > Metazoa > Chordata > Mammalia > Rodentia > Muridae > Acomys > Acomys percivali. Next base: position 48,071,796 of record OU015745.1, on the reverse strand, counting down.
AATATGAATTATTTGTAGCTTGCTAAATGAGCTACAAATTAGAATAATTTCTTCCAAAGAGCAAATATGAAAAAGAATTCACAGGACAAGAGAAAATTCCAGAAGACAAATAGCTCTGAGGCAGAAATTATTCACTACAGAGTCCTGCAATGCTAACCAACCCAATAATTAAGGGGAACATGGGCATTTGTTTTCATAGCCTGAGTCTCTAGCTAATAAAAAAATTAATAAAGTGGTGATCCAGTTTTGTTCCAATATGGGATGAAACATTTCAGCATTAGGAATTTCTACATCTAGAAGACAAATCTGACTAAACCACAGTTATGTTTTTACCAGCACTGCTAAGTGGCACAAGTGGACAGTTACCACCTTTAACATGGTTCTCAAGAGCCAGCCAGCCATTCGCCACAATTCACTGCTGCTGCTTATGTAATGATTTTCCACCCTGTCCTCATTTCCTTTTCCGTTGCTGTAATGAACACCATGACCAAAACCAGCTCGGGGAGGGAAAGGTGTGCTTAGTCCATCACTGCGGGAAGTCAGGACAGGAACTCAAGCCTAAGTAGAAGCCACAGAGGAACACTGCTTACTGGCTTGGTGTCTGGCTCATGTTCGGTGAGCTTTCTTACTCAGCCCAGGCCTGCCTGCTTTCCTAGGGATGGTGTCACCCACAGTGGGCTGGGCTCTCCCACATCCATCATCAATTAAGACAATTCTTCTCAGGAGAGCGATGGGCCATTTCTTCAACAGAGGTTCATCTTCCCCAAATGAGTCCAGGTTGTGCCCAGCTGAAACCCGAACACATGTCAGGCACAGTGGTGCACACATCTAATCCTAGCACTGATGAGGCGGAGACAGAGGCAGACAGATTTCTGTGAGTTTGAGGCCAGTCTGGTATACATAGTGAGCCTCCGGACGGCCAGAGAAACCCTGTGTCCAAATAACAAAAACAACCACCACCACCAAAAGAAAAGTACAACGTCTGAAAAATCTTGGTATGCGATGCCTCGGTTAATTTTTAAAGATCATATTTGTGTTTTATTTAGTATATTATTACAGTCTTTTTATCCTGAATATTTGCTTGTTTCAGGACAGGAATCTCACTCCACAGACCAGACTAGCCTGGAACACAAGGAAGTCCTGCCTCTGCTTCCACCTCCTGAGCGCTGGGACCAAAGCCATGTTACGCCCCACTCAGCTATATTCTGGATATTCTTATTCTGAATATAAGTCTTAGTCTTTGGACATGTAGGTGCTCATAACCCCCTGAGCCACACCATCTACAAAGGTGACAGTCTAGGACGCTACTGTTCACATGGTTTATGGGTACACTGCACCCACCGCTAATCCTGACACCCATCCTATTCCGCTGAGAGAAATGGCACGCTCACAATGTCTTCCCACACAGAAATCTGGGAACAAAAAGATCACAGTGATTTCTTTTTTTTTAAAGTAAGAGATGGCTAAGAATTCAACCAAAAGACTAGCTGGAACTGAGTGTATGTTCTGTGCCTAACACAGGGAGGGAGGATCTGTGACTAGACACATGAACTTGCTTCCAGCAGTAACAAGACACTAAAATCTGCTCCTCAGAACGGAAAGACCCAGGTCTCACTTTTGTCTTTCCGTCTCTGCAACTCACTAGAGCATCAGTCAGTTACTCCTTGGCTTCAGTTTCCACACTTGTTATTGAGATGAAAGTATTTTCAATACCGCAGAGATAATAGTGAAAATTAATGAGACAACACTCGGAATGAAGAATCTCAAGGGCATCACTGATGCTAACTGTTATTCTTATCCCGAAGAGCCATGAATAATAGAAACAAATTGTGATCTCAATTTCACTGGAAAAAAAAAAAGTAGTGCTTTTTAAAGTCTAATTTTGTTTTAAATCAGGATGTGAGGTAACAGTTTATGGTCTTTTTATACATTCTAGGTTTTGATTGATTCCATTTCTCCCTGCTCCTCCCTATCTCCCACCTCCCCAACCCCTAAGCCTCTAATCCTCTCCCCCTCACAGCATTCTCCCCGCACCGTCCACATCACCTGCGTTCTGTCACTCTCTGCCGCTCTCCTTTAACACCTACTTTCCCCAAACTTTTCTGAAGTCTTGTGGTCTAAGGGATATCCCTTTTTCTTCTTCTCCCCCATTCTGCATAAGGAACTAACATAAATGCCACTTTTTCTGGTGAACAATGATATATGCTGTAATAATAAGCATCTTGTATTCTTAAAAGCTGTCTACATGGCCTGGTGTGGGGGCACACGCCTTTAATCCCAGCAACTCGGGAGGCAGAGGCAAGCGGATCTCTGTGAGTTCAAGGCCAGCCTGGTGTACAAAGCAAGTCTAGGACAGCCATAACTACACAGAGAAACCCTGTCTCGAACAACCATAAAAAATAAAATAAAAAGATGTCCACATGTTAGTGTGTGTGTTTGTGTGTGCAAAGGATGTTCATTAACACCAAAATATTAATTCTGGATATGAGTGGGCTGCAGACTATGGGTCTTTCTTTCTTCTGGCATTAATTCATCTTTGGCAAATTTCTCTTTGTAAAACAAAGGAGACAGAGATGCTTCCATAATGGAAAGAAAATGTAAACCAAAATCTAGTCAAGTAAGTGACAAGGCAAGTGCTTCCTCTCACCCTTATCCTGCGGTTTGAGATTTTTGCCAGTCTTCTTAAGCGAAATCCTTCCCACATCATCTTCTGGGATGGTACAGGAAGTAGGCGGGGAAAGCAGCTGGGTTTTCTTACAACTTTCAAAAGTTGCACCTTGCATTAACTTAATTTTATTGTAACCTCAAAAAACAAAAACAAAAACAAAAACAAGCCACACAAATATTGTTAAAAATGAAATGAGGTGAGAATGGAAGATTTTGGTTTTGTATCTTTGAGTTGCAAGAAACACAATGTAAAAAAAGGAAAAAAAAAAAAGCAACCCTCATTTAAACACACTTTTATAAGATCCTCGTGTGAAGTATATTAAATTATAAAGGAGGCATCAGTTTTGTAAAGGCTGATTTCTAAATTATAATAGAGCACATCTGGGGTGATTTTCTGGCTCTCCTCTAGTATTTGGTTTTCTTGGCAGCTACAGGAAATCTCTGGGCAGGCACACCACTCCAATAATTAATGCCAGCTTTCAGGCACTGGGATTTAAAAAAAAAATCATAGCATCAACAAAAAGTGGTACCCCTCAAAATAACCACAGGTCTAATGTAAAACATGAATCTATGGCCTCGAGCCTGGAGCAGATGAAAGACACTTGTGGGATCCATGAACAAAGAGCCACTCTTTCTCCTCTGTCATCCATTTCTGCTTTTTAGAGCCTTTGTTTGTGCCCATTAGCAGCAGCTCCATTCACATCCTGCCTGTGTCCTCTCTGAACAGTGCTCCTGAGTCCTGTTGCTGATTTCAACAAGGACCTACCCACTGCTTCAATTCCCAGAGTTTCAGGAGAATCTGCAGAGCCTATCACAGTAGAAAGACAGGAGATGCTCAGGAAAAGGCAGTGAATAGACAGGCTGGAGGATGAATGAGTTTGTACATGGAAGAGGAACATACTCATGGGGGTAAGGCCGAGGAGACAGCACAAGGCACCGAGTGCTGGCATTAGGTCAGATCCTCAACACCCACATAAAAATCAGGGTACAGCACTGCATACGTATAATGTCAGAAAGGAGAAGGCCCAGGGTTTGTTGGCCAGTCTAGTCAAACTGGTGGACAGAAATAAAGGAAGACACCCACTGTCAACCTCTGACCCCATATGTGCACACACACATAAACATGTACATGTACACACACACACACACACACACACACACACACACACACCTATTAAGCCCATCTAGTATATGTTCAGGGATGATTACATGGTATTAAAAACTATCAAGAGGTTTGTGGCTGGTGGGGGGGGGAGAGATACAAGAGACTGACTCTCCCTCTCTCTGCAGCCATTATTTGTCCACAGCTCTTTATCTAAGAGTGGAGCCATGTGACATGCCCCCCAATTGTAGTGGCGTTTTGACCGGTGCTGTCATTTTGCAACCATACTGTCATGAAACCATGGGAGCAGCTTCCTCGTCATGTCTACAACACAGCATCGCACAACAGCTGTTCTTCCCAACACGCACAGGATTCTTCTTGGGTTTTAGGTGTAGAGGTTGGGTTATATCAACTGGGACCAGTCACTCCACAGTCATTTATTCTCCACACTTGGACCAGCAGTGGATCTCTGTAGTAGCCTCCATCTGCTGCAAAAATAAGCTCCTTTGGAGAGGGGAGGGAGCTACACTTATCTGTGGGTATAAGGACAAGTATTTAGAATACAGTTAGAAACAATACTGCTTTAGAAAAGTGCAGTAATAGTTTTTCCTCTAGGAAAAACTCCAGCCACAAGAAGTTGGCTAGGCTAACAGTAAGAGGCACCAATTCCCTACTATACTGAGTGGACTAGAAGTCTAATTAAACATTTGTTGGTTACTCCTAAGTTATAAGTGCCAAGATATACTGTACCACTGAGGTTATCTTGGTAGGCCAGTCATGGTGGCTTTCAGGTTATACAGCTAGGTAGGGCTACTGGTTACTTGTATCTCATGGGAGCCCACACAGTGCCTTGAATGTTTTCAGAGCTAGGACTCCCAAAGGGGGCTTTCACGTCACTTCTGGATCATGTGTGTTGTCCTCAGCAATAGGGTCCTATCTCCAAATTCTGGGAAGTACCACGGTGCAATGGTAACAACTTACACAGTTTGAGGAGGCTCTTAGAGTCCCTGTCCAATAATTTGAAGGGAGCGTTCCTATGTCTAGAGTGGGTTTTTGTTACTCTATCAGGTATATACGCATGCACGCATGCATGCAAGTGTGGGTGTGTGCATGTGTTTAGACATAAACTTTTATTGACTAAGTATTGTTAAATAAACATAAGATGTTTCTCTATGGATTTTCCAAATATCTATAGTTCTATTTCTTTCCACTCCTTCCTTCCCCCAAATTAAAGTCCCACTACCACTACCACCACCACCACCACTTTTCCTATTTTCCTCTTCTGATCACAAGTTGTGTGATCTTGGAGGAAGGCTTTGAGTTCCCCTGTTTTTCAGTATTCTTATTACTAAACAGACATGGTGACACAACATGCTCAGAGGACTGTTGGGAAAGTCAGCTACTGAACATAAGGAACCAAGGACAGGACAGGGATATGGCTCAGCAGCAGCATGTTTCTGTAGCATGGGTGACGATAAGCCCCTATGTCACAAAGAAAATGGATTGGGACATAAACGCTAGTCCTAGGGGAGGGGAGGTATGTCACAGCAAATAAAAAATAAATTATCACAGGAGCCAAAATAGGCACAAATATCAGACAGATTTGAAATACGTTCAAACTCTTAGAACATGTGGAATCAACAGACAAAGCTGGCTTCCAAGCCCTGTGGCCTGGTGAGGTGCTGCATAGCTGGGCCTCTGGACAGTGTGAACGAAGGCACCCCAGTTCCCATCACCTCAGCCATCTGTTTTCTTTTCTAGGGCTAGGCATTGAACCAGAACATTAAGTATGGTGGGCAAGGGTTAATTCTACCACTGGGGTAAACTCCCAAGCCCCAACACATCTTTTCAAAAACATTAAGTTAAACAAGTAACTCATTTTTTATAGAAAATTTATATTGTGTCTTTTTTTTAAAAAAATACACTTTATTTATTTATTTATGGGGGGTGTTGCCCATGTCATAGTGGCAGGTGTGTGAAGCGGGCAGTTTTCGAGAGTTGGTTCTCTCCCTCTACCGTGGTGAGGGCGCCAGGGGTGGAAAGTGGGTTATCAAGGACAAGCCTACTTTTATTTTATTTACTTTTTAAACATTTACCGTGTGTGTGTGTGTGTGTGTGTGTGTGTGTGTGTGTGTGTGTGTGTTGTATATATGATGTGCACACTCCATGGGTATGAGGAAATCAGAGAACAATTTTTGAGAATCAGTTTTCTCTTTCTACCAAGAGGGTCTTTGAGCTAGACCTCGAGTCATCACTCTAGGCAGCAAGTGGTTTTATCCACTGAGCCATCTTGCCCCCACATTGCATCTTTTTTATTTCACTCTCATAGAAACCCTGTCTATAAAAACAACAGGCATTCAGTGGTCAACTAGTGGATTGTGGGTAGGATGGGAAAATCAGGGTGCAGCAATACAAAGGGTGCTCCCTTAAAAGTGGTGGTAGTTTTGTGGATGCTGAAAAAGGTCAATTTGTATCAAACTGTATGCCTGAGATATGTGCAAATTATTGAAGGGCAAAAGCTGTTAAATAGCCGACAAAGAAAAATATATTTAAAGAACTAACAAGAAGTCTGGAGCACAGGCAACAGTTAATACATCACAGCTAATACTCTCCCATCCTGCTTGGAATCCAGTAACACTATAGGTAAGTAGATATGCAATACCATTATACGCATTATAATATGTCAGGCATCATCTACTAACCCATATAATATGCAGGGAACACTTACCTCATACTAGGCAATTTCAAATCCTATATTCTTTAAAGTCTTACAAGAGCCATGTGCACCAACTGTTTCTACTACTCAACCTCTTGGCAGAAGCAAGGAAGTAGAAAAATGCAGACAACACTTGTAGACCCAGCCACATAATCAATGGACCACAGCCTCAGCATTCATCTAGCCCAGGGGAAATACGCCTTCACTCACACTCAACAGAAAAGCAGCTTGCTAAAAGAACCAGAGCTGAAGCTGGGAGCCACTAAACTTTATAGGCAGACCAAAAAAGATAAAAGTCAGTCAACATTTGTCTTTGAGTTGGTAACTTTATTTATTTATTTATTTATTTATTTTAATTTTTTAAAGCAGCTCTTAGGGTCAGATTCCTGAGAGAAAGTTTTCAAAGGCTCTCATGTATTTCAGATGCTTTCTTCACCTTGGGGCAACTATGCCAGAGGACACTAAACAGAGTACAATGGCGTTAACAGTTGTCACAAACATGAAGGCCCAAACATCGTGGAAGAGAAAACACACTGAACATTCTATAATGCCTAGAATAGCAGCCTCTACTTACCTCTAAGGGAGTAATAAGCCAGCACAAACTGTCAACAGTGCTTTTAATAACCAACAAAATGAACGCCTCTTCGTATCTATGAAGCTGCACAGTGCTTAGTTGTGTGGTAGCTTATGCCTGCAATTGGAGCACTCAGCAGGCCGATGCGGGAAGACAGTTGAAAGCCAGGAACAGTCTAGGCTATGTAGGGAGACCTTGTTTTATTCCTTTGTTTGTTGGATGGATGGACAGATAGATGGATGGATGGACAGATGATTGGCTTTGTTCTGAAGAAGACAAACTTGGCAAAGCTAACAGCGAACCTGATTCCTAAGAGTGGAAATGGCATGATCATGAGACAGATTCATGCCATCTTTAATGGTCTCCGCCCCTCCCCAGGAAATGTCAACTTTGAGTCCACAGTCCACACTGTGAATCGTTTTCTTCTGGGAACTGAGCCTTTTAAAGTCACAATCTGATGGACGTTATTCACACCACAGATGGAAAGATCTTGACCCTGTAAGGTCCCCATGGAGAGCTACCTTTTGAAGGTGACAAATGTGTTAATAGAAGGCAGTATTAAGTACCACTGACCTTTCCCTAACTAGCTGAAACTGTTCCAGACTCTGTGTGATGCCAGGATGTGTTGCCATGAAAATAATGAGACTAAAAGGCAAAAGATGATGCTTCTTAACACATCTGACCAACCTGAAGGGAGGTAGCACTGATGCTGAGGTTATGTATCAGGAGAGGCACACAAGAGGGCAAAGGGTTCACTCATCGGTATAGCCAGAGACCAAGTTTCCCCTCTCAAACACAACCTCATTAACTTTAATCAGCACTTAAGTTATGATATTATTCAACTGCCCAGAGGAAGATTTGAGGCATAAATCCTATAACAAAATATTCAAAGGAATGAAACCAATGTGAAACAGAGAAAGAAGAGACCCGGACACTCCTGTGTAGATCAACTCACAGAAAGCCTTTCCTGTTATGTTCAGAATCACAGTATCAGAGACGGCCCACAACTGAGCAGTGGATTCCTCTTTGAAGGCAAATGATTATAATATTTTGAAAAAACGCTGCTGTGATCCAAAGAATCTGAATCAGCCCAGTGCATATTTGAAGCTCATGCATGAACTTGTCTGCAAAACCATAGGAAAATCAAGGAAGTTATGAAGGCTGGGGTGACTGACTTCTTCTGGAGAAACACAAGAGGCACATCTGTTTACCCCAGAAAGGGAACTCACAACAGACCCCCAGTAGTGACTGCAGCACGTCCATTCTGTGAACTGATGAGAGGTTATTCGTGTTACTAGTGGACATGGGTGAGGGGCCACTTACAAGCAGCAGAGATGACTCAAAAGTAGCCACATCCCCGAAGACCCACTTCACCCTGTGTGATAAGATACAACTTTTGAGATCTTAGCACAGCTTATAGGAAGCTCAGCGGTCCAAGAGTCTTCGATCAGCATCCCCGACCCCTACCCAACCCCAGCCAAGTCTCCTGGAGAAAACTGCCCTGTGAGGTGTGGTGATGAGAAAAGAACCAGCTCGTGCAGAGTAGAAGGAAGTCTGTGTGCTGCTGCTTTTCAATTCTCAAGGAACAGTGAGTGGTTAGGGATGCTTTTTAAGTCCATACTTTGTGTGGTTTATTTTTAGAACATTTGGAAAAACAGAGTAGAGCCCATACTCCTATAGAACAGACCCTGACCCACCACAAGTCTCCTCACAGTCCCTGAGGGCTTCCCTGGGCCTGGCCTAGAGTGGAGGTGTTCAAGGGCTGTATCATCACAGCTGCCATAATTTGCTTCCTGGAAACAGAACCATTAAAAGAATCATTACCCAAATTACATGGCAATTGCTGTTTCTCAAAGACCAAACACACAATGGAATTATTTGGCCTTAGGCACATGAGGAGCTTCTTCAAGCAGTGTTACCCTGTGATAACATCTACCTAAAGACTTGATAAAGGACCCCAAGTTCAGTGATGGCTGGCCAAGTGGCTGGCTGGGTAGGTGGGTGGCTGGGTAGGAGGGTGGCTGGGTGGCTGGGTGGCTGGGTGGCTGGGTGACTGAGTGACTGAGTGAATGGGTGTCTGGGTGACATGGTGGCTGGGTGGCTGGGTTGGCGGGTGGATGGGCAGAAACAAATGAAAAAGATGCCCCATGCTGACCTCTATTCTACAAAGGCATGCACTGCACATTTGAGAGCATACCTGAAAATGTACACACACAAAAAAAGCATAAAAATAACTGAAAGGTTTTTCTACAATTCTTGAAAGGAGGAAACAAAAACTATTTTAGAAAATATCATATAAATTATTTTAGTAAAATAAAAAATGTTAGGTGAAAAGTTCAGTTTTCTTTAAATATTTACCTTAAAACACCAATATTCTGAAGTAGTTGCTGCCCCTCTATTTGTTTATAAACTGGTTTTGCTAGGGTTAAACTCCAGATCTTACTTGTGTTATGCAAGTGCTGTTAACAGTTAACCCAACCATGATTCCTTTTTTGACTCTGCAAGTTAGAATATGATCTCCATAGGTGGGAGGGCTCTTTTCTGGTGAGGTCATCTGTTTTCAGGTTCAAAATCCATAACAACATTTACCAAGAACTGATAACACATGAAGTGTAGGCATTACCTCATTAAATCCTTACTAGATGCTATTGTGGGAAAGATTCTATTATTGCTTGGCAACCAGTGAAAAGTGGTTTCAGGGAGTAGAGCCTACCTGAACAAATCACATGAAAACCATAGAACTCTTTTCAGTGTGCATGTTTGTGTGTGCGTGTGCGTGTGCGTGTGCGTGTGCGTGTGTGTGTGTGTGTGTGTTGACATCAGGTTCCTTGTTCAATTTCTCTCTATCTTAATTTTTGAGAGTTTCTATTTGGAAAACAGTCTTGAAGTTCTTCAAAAAGTTACCCATGGAGTAACCAGTTGACCTCTTAACTCTACTCCAAGGTGTATTACAATAGAAATGGAAGCATCTGCCCACATAGAAACTTGCACATGAGCATTCCAAGTAACATTAATTATAACAAGCTTTAAATAAAAAAAAAAACCCAAAGGTCTACTAGTTAGTGAGCTGTAAAGTATGATAGAGTCACACAATGCAGTATCTTTGGGGAAAAAAAAAAGGGGGACTTGCCTGAAAACAAGTCAAAATAGCAAACTACAAAAGACCAGGCATTCTGTAGTTCCCCTTGTGTGAAGAAACATCTACAAAAGGCAAGTCTACAGAAACACAAAGTAGATTTCCTTAATGTCTCTGGCCTCGAGCCAGATGGAAGAAGGGACATATAAAGGAGGGGCACGGGCAACTTTGAGAAGAAATTAAAATATCCCAAAAATAAGAATAAGAAGGCTGCATGATGCAAGATGGTTGCATAATATTGTAACTCCATTTAAAACACTAAATTGTAGCAAATGTTACATGAATGAATGTTGCAACACATATCCATTATTTCTAAATAAACCACTTAAAATGCGATTTAACTCCAACAGAGCCATGAATTTATATTATTTTGTTTAAGCAAAGAGTTTATCCAAGACATGAGGAGAAACACACTGAGCCACAAGAGGGTGCTATCTTCACAGCTACAGAAAGAAGATGCCCAACTACCTGGGTAATTTATTTACCAATCTAATTCCATAGTCATCTTCTTCCTTTTTAAGGGAAGTGGCATGTATTGGTTTGCTTCATCCAAGCCAACAGCATGACCAAAGTTGATAGCAGGTTGATAAATCAAGGATTAAACATGAATAAAAAGTAAATGTTTAAACTGAGCGTCAGAAACAGAGAAAATACAGATAGCATCGTAATGTGCTTCTTTCCATCCTTCTGGTCACACAACAGACTGCAGGAAGGTATTTATTCAAGATGGAACTCATCAAGATAGCATGAATCAGTACAAGAAATGAAACATGCTATTAACACTGGGGGACTGAATTCCACTTCTATTTCCTGCCCCTTAAAAAAAAAAATTGCTGCTGTAACCAGCCCTAAATAAAGACTTTGCAAGTGAATAAAGTGAATGAATGAAGTCAATATTTCTTTCAGTTTCTATTGTGCCTTATAAACCAGGTCAAATATATCTCTCTGCATCCATACCTAAATGAATCATTTTACCAAGTACCTCTCAGAAATACATTAGGTGGTATTAAATGTAATTCCTTCGGTCAAGGAACCCTCTAATACACACACACACACACACACACACACACACACACACACACACACACACACACACACACACACACACACACACACACACACCCCTTCTTTCAAAGATTCATCTTGAAAGTTTTTCTACTTAAAATTATTTCAACCAGTGCCCTTACTAACACTCAGAAGCATGCAGCTGTTCATTAGTGGGACTCAATGCCTCTCCTTTTACTCATATATGATCAGAACACTAGTGGTCACATCACCAAAATTCAGGGACAGAAGCTCACAGAGACAGCCACAGACAGATGCACTCACACAGTCAGGATACAAGGAAAAGGTGGAGATGAAGCTATTGTAACTCAGGCACTGGGGCCACCTTTAAGACTTCTGAACTCTGGACCAAAACAGTGTTTACACACAGCCACACACCCTAAAAGAAACCAGATCACTGAAGGACACATTCAACTTAAAAAAGTCTTCCTCTGCCATTTTTTAGTGAACAGTCTACTGTCAAAACAAAGATGTTATGTTTAGCCAGTTCTAGGCAGCTCAGAAACTTTAAATAGGAAACCAAAAACACGTTCAGCTTGAACGACAGGGGAAGCGGTTCTCACACATCATTCATTTATGTACTCAAACCTGGTTCACGGAGCTAAGGGCTATATTAGGTGCTGGCGAGGCGACAGCAAACAGGGCATACACTCTATTCTGTGAGGCTGCGCAGGCCAGCAGACCAGTGGGACAAAGAAGTAGGCAATTATAAAAGCAGCGTGCAGTGTTAGGCGCAAGTACACAGTGCTCTGGGAACATTAAGCTGAATACCTAATGAGGGTTTATGTGTTAATAAAACACCTGCCAATCATGCAATGACACAGATGAAAGTGGGTAGGAAAAACACCCCAGACAAAAATCCCCCTTGCAAAAGGCGTGGAAGTGCCACCGCTCAGCACAACCAGGAAAGGGGGAACACGGCACGGCTGAAGTCAGAAATGGGTAAGTGGAAGTTAAAGTCACAATGATCAGTGCATCAACCAATGGCTTCTCACCTGCTCTTGATCCTCGGGGACGCCTACAAGTCTAGAAGTGGCCATTTTCTTTTTCTTCCACCTTTTTAGACCCTCCTAAATCCCATCAAGGTCAAATCAGAAACCCTAACAAGTAATTCACATATACTATAACTCAATTGTGGCCAAATAAAGTCCATGAAACAATCATGAGCAATCCTCCAAAAGCCTATTTGGACAGCACTAACAAGTCACGTGGATGTGAAAAGCTTCTGGAGGCTTTACAGGGATCTTTTTGAAATGCAATTTGTTCTGGGAATCATGTAAGCATCTCACAGGGTGGGTGCTATCCAAGTCTTACAAACAATATTGCTGCAGTTCGGCCAAGTTCGTGAATTCAGCATTTCTCCAATACTGGTCTTACCCGACCTGTCACTTATCAGCCATCAGTGCAGCTGTTTCCTACTGGAAACATCTGGCTGCATGGACACCAGCTAAGAGCACACTTTTGTACACATTTTGAATGATTCATTTCATGCTGTATTTAGGAGTTGCCTTTGCAGTGTACACTTGCATGAAGTCTTACTAGCTCTCTATGCCCATGGGCCTGTGGATGCCTGCCAGCTTGGATTGCACTCTAGACCTTCTGCTATAATAAAATCAATACCACAAAAGCACTCTTGAAATCATGTGGTACTTCTCAAAAGTAAATACAAATACCAATTCTGTTTTTTAAACATCTTGGAGCAATGTACAACCTTAATAATTTGGACAGATTTTTTTTTTCTGCCTTTGTTCTGCTTTCCACAAAGAAGAAACATCTTAGACATAAAAATCCCCAGGTCTCTCATCTCTCCAGTTCTTATCCAGAGAGCTCAAAACAAAAAAATGCTGTCAACACTGATCTGCAAGATATTTCAGGAAACAAACTGCTTGCTGGGTGAGCCCAACCGTCTGATCTGGATCCTATGAGCAAACTGACTCCCAAGAGCTGCCCTCTAGCTTATGGCACACACTCATGTGAGCGAGCGTCTGTCTGTCTGTCTGTCTGTCTGTCCGTCTGTCTGTGTCTCTCTCTCTCTCTCTCTTCCTCCCTCCCTCCCTCCCCATGGCTTACATGTACCCATATTTACATGCCTAACAAATAAATGCTTAAAAATACTGTTAGTGAACAAAGCAACAGCCTATAGACTGGGAAAAGATTTTCACCAACCCTACATCTGATAAATGTCTAATATCTAAAACATATAAAGAACTCAAGAAATTAAACACCAAAAACCAAATAACCCAATTAAGAAGTGGGACTCAGAACTAAACAGAGAATTCTCAACAGAGGAATATCAAATGGCTGAGAAACACTTAAAGAAATAAATGTTCAGTGTCATTAGTCATCAGAGAAATGCAAATCAAAACAACACTGAGATTCCATCTTACACCCATCAGAATGGCTAAAATCAAAAATTCAAGTGACACCACATGATGGCGAGGATGTGAAGAAAGAGGAACACTTCTTCATTGCTGGTGGGAATGCAAACTAGTACAGCCACTTTGGAAATCTATCTGGCACTTTCTCAGAAAAATGGGAATAGGGCTTCCTCAAGACCCAGCTATTCCGCTCCTTGGAATATACCCAGAAAATGCTCCACCACACAACAGGGACATATGTTCAACCATGTTCATAGCAACCTTATTCATAATAGCCAGAACATGGAAAGAGCTTAAGTGTCCCTCAGTAGAAGAATAGATAAAGAAACTGGTACATTTACACTATGGAATACTATTCAGCTATTAAAAACAAGAATTCCCAAAATTTGTGGACAAATAGATTGAACTAGAAATGATTATAATGAGTGAGTTCATCCAGAAGCAGAAAGAGTCAAATGGATATACTCAGTTATATCTAGACACTAGCCCAAGGGGCATGTCCCATCAAAGTCTTCACTTACCAGGAAAGTGGGTCAGAGGGGAGGACATCCTATTGGGACTTTAAGTGAGAGAAGCATGGGAGAATGGGGAAATAGAAGGATCCAGAGGGTCCTAGAAACCTACAAGAAGAACATTATGATGGGCGGTTCTGGGCCCAGGGGTCCTGCTCAAACTATGACACCAGCCAAGGACAATACGGGAAGTAAACTTCAAACCCCTACCCGTATCTAGCCAATGGACAGGACATTCTTCACAGTTGAATGGGGTCTGACTTTCACACAAACTCTCATGTCCCATATCTGACCATGTCCCCTGAATATGGAGGCCTTGTGGCACTCAGAGGAAGGATTGCAGGCTACCAAGAAGAGACTTGATATCCTATGAGCAAATACAGGGGGAGGAGGTCCCCTCAGTCACAGTGATAGGGAAGAGGAGTAAGGGGAAAATGGGAGGGAGGGAGGAATGGAAGGATATAAGGGATGGGCTAACAATTGAGATGTAATATGAATAAATTAATAAAATATTAAAATTAAAAAATATTGTTAGTGTAAGCTTTATATTAAGTGTACATTAGAATAGTAAATATATTGCATATCTTTTATTTCATAACCTGTAATCTAAAAAGGATCAAGAGAAAAGCTTTGTTCCTAAAAGCCAGACTAGTTTTGGAGAAGAAAAATAATTCTATGCTTTCCTGAGAGCCTAAGCAAGCATTGAGTAAACCTAGCTTCACCTCCTTAGCTCAGAACAAACATCATCATCAAAGGACACTTAAAAACCAAGATGACATATTCAAACTTAAGAACTCTAAGACCATTTAACCATCATAAGCAAATGAAAACCCCACAAGAAAGCTTCTTTGCTTTAGCTTTGTGTGTGTGTTGGAGGGGGAGGTGGCAAGACAAGGTTTTTCTGTGTAGCCTTGGCTGTCCTGGAACTCTCTTGGTAGAGCAGATTAGCCTTGAACTTTGAGGTCTGCCTGACTCTTCCTCCCAAGTGCTGAGATCAAAGGTGTGCACCACCACCTGGGTCTGCTTTGCTTTAACAGCTGAGCTTGCTGTCTCCACATGGAGGAAAGAAGAAAGAAACCACAAAAATGCATTAAGTCCTCCTTGCAAAATATCTGTTCAACGCAACTCAGCCTACGCTAGTCTTTAATCAACCCAGACTCTGGTTTTTAAAGCCAATTTACAGAAGTCCACTCATGGTCCTTTTTCTTAGATTAAAAGCCAAAGTGGATGGTCATACAAGGGTTAATGGCATTAAACAGACCAAAAATAAAAAATAAAAAATAAAACAATAAGAAAGCCTATTTCCCTGCAACAGACGGATCCTGATAAGATAGCATTTTATTGAGCCTGAGGAATTTTTAAAGAACTGTAAAGCTTAAGCTAATAAGGTAGGAAAAAGGTAGCTTAGAGCCAAAGAATCGTGTCATTTCAACTTGTCAGCTTGAAGCTCGTCAGGGAGCCTTGGGCCTTTCAGTTCCATAACAGTAAGCCAGTGGTGCAATAAAGCACGTTCAAATCAACATGTTTTGCACATGCACTCCTTATAGAAACCAACACTGTCCATGGCACTTACTGTCCTCGCCTCTGTCACCCAGTCTTCCTGAGAAGAACACATAGCCTTCCCATGAAAGGTGAAGAGGTCAAGCTTGTCCAACAAGGACTATTTTGGCATTAAGAAAGTAGACAAGGGACCGACAGATACCAAAACCCACAGAAACCCAAATGCTTATGTAAAATGCCTCAGTATTTGCCTATCACCTACATGCACTCCCACAGGCTTTAAAGCATCACTGGTTGAGTTATCCTTACTCAGTACCATACAAATGCTAGGTAAATAGCTTAGGTCAGATTGGTTGGAGACACTGACAGGTGAAAAGTCTGTAGTACATGTTCAGTGCAGATCTGTTTTGTTGTTTCAAATCTTTCTATCTGTAGCTGGTCACAGCGCTACACACAAAGAAACCACTGGCTTACACTCCACCCGGAATGTCCCTTAGACCTAAAGAGGATGCATATACAAAGACTAACTGCTGATTAGCAAGGGACAGTAGATACAGTGGAGTCACCAGGAGACAAGGACAGGGTTTAAATAAGGAAAATCAACCCCAATTCTGACTATCGAATTTCTTCCACCCTGCTTGAGCTCCCAGAGAGAGAGCCCATTCTTCCTTTCTCTTGTGTTCTAAGCGCCTGATTCTTTGTGTTCAATCAATATCCTTTTAGGCTTCTGTGTGTCAGAAAACGTTCTTTTTCTCGTTAAGTCTCCTTTGGCCTGATACTTCTACCTCAAGGTAGGATTCTAGCTTGGGTTATAATTTCTTCAAGGAAACTGGTAAAAAACCCTAATAGATATCCAACTAACTAGAAATTCACTGAACTGATCAACAGCAAACATTAGGGGGAATATTTAAATAACAAGCTAAACAGGATTGGACAACCAAACCTTTATCTCCATATTCTGAAGCAGGTGCACAAGTATTCAGCATCGCTATGGAAACCGTTGTAGGTACCGGGCTGAGCTGTGAAGAGAATGAACTATCTCCCTTCAAGAGCCTACATCCCAGTACTAGTGATAACACACCCACTAAAGATCATGTTTATAGACAAAAAAATTAGCACTAGAAAATATTGAAGGAATATTAAGCAGCAGACGGTCCAAGATGAGAATGTCTACATTTTCCAGCAGTGGGTGAGAACTGTAAATAGAAGGAAGAAGGAAAAATGAAGGGAGAAAACAAAGACTAGGTATCAAAAGATGAGAGCGAAAGAGACAAGAGAATAGTGAAGATATGAATCAATTGCACATTCCATTCTGTGCTTGCAATTAAATTTACGATGGTGTTTTCCTCTCTCCCTCAGGCCCTGGATTTAATGAGGGCATTAAGCAGACTAGGCAGGCAAGCACTCTAGCCTATCCCTGGTCTCCTCCGCATGCCCTCCACCTCTCCGGCTTTTTGTGGACAGTGTTGGGATTCAAACCTAGGACCTCCACTGGCCGACAACCTCAGCATTCTACTTAAATTTCTTCGAATGCCTAAGTCTTCTGGGCGCTATGTCCACTATTTGCAATGCTCTAACCATGCCTAATCTACATGAGGTAGTGTGTGTCACATACTTCCACCATAACTGCTAAGCTATGATGCTGAGGTGGCAAACAACCTTGGCCTGTAGACAGTGCATGGGAATGTCTGTGCTCCTGTCCGACTTTATCAACGTAAACAAGCGACGTGCCACACTCAAGCTAAGGGACACACGGATCAAGGATTCCTCTCACAGTACCGAACAGCCCCCACTCCATCAACCCCCATCCCAGGACTTTTCATTCTTTCTTCCATGTTTCAAGGGTGTGATCTTGAGTTACAATCTATGTCTGTGTTTTTGTTTGTTGCTTAACAGAACTTTCTGCTTATCTAGAAAACTTTGACTATACCTTAAGAATTACGGTTATTATACACCAAAGATGAAGTGTTTATTTGCTGGCCAAACAATAAATGAAAAATAAGTTGCAAGCTTCAGTCTCTGCCATACAAGCAAAACTTAATGAATACAGATCAGACGATCCACCCAGTCTAAGGGCCTCAAAGCTTTCCATAACAAGAGAGGAGGCAGATAAACATACAGCTCGGGGGTCTGGAAGGAAGTGCCCAAATCAGCTTTAATAGGGACAAGGTGGCTCTGGAGTCTATGAGCAACTGTAGCTGCTCAAAATGTTTTTGCAATTAATTTGATCCCATGTTTGACAACTGCTGCTTCTGATAAAACAAAAGCAGGAGTGCAGTTTCTGTGAATGTACAGCTATATAAACATGTAGAATCTCCTAAGAGTTTTGGGAGGAGGCAGAAAAATCAAACAAACAAACTACAATCAAAATAAACTAACAAACAAAAGCAAAACAACAGCAGCGACAAAACAGACTTGACTGGAGATTAGACTGGGAGGTGACTCTAGCGCATGGGCCAGCACTGGCGTGTGTTACAGCTATGGAGCAATGCCTAAAAAGTGACAGAGCCTGCCTTAGTCCAGACAGTGCATTTTCAGCTCTGCACCTTGAAGGCAGCCAGAGCAGTTTTGCACAGTAACATGTCCATTCATCCAAGCCCTTCTTCCTCCTGGAACACAAAAGCCAGAAGAAACCAGACATCAGCCATCATCCTGAGGGTCAGAACTCACATCAAAATGAGCAGATTGCTGCTGTTCTCATGACGCAGGCTTTGGGAGAGTGGTTGGGTTTCTTCTCACACCAGAGATTTATCCCAGTTGAGAGTCAAAATGAATATCCATAGATCAAAGGCAACCAACCCTCTTGTGAACCAAAGTTTGATTTAACTAGCCCAAATTAAACTAAATGAAACAGGTGCTCCACAAATCACTTACATTTAGAATTTGTTTTGGCTTGTGTTGTTTTTGTTTTGGTTTGGTTTCATTTGCTTTGGGTTTTGGTTTTGGGTTTTGTTTTTGTTTGTTTTCTCCTGAGGCAGGGTTTCTCTGTGTAACAGGCCCTGATTGTCTTGGAACTCGCTCTGTAGACCAGGCTGGCCCAGAAATCAGAGATCTGCCTGCCTCTGTCTCCTAAGAGCTGGTTCCAAAGTGAGCACCATGGCCAGATAGCTTCAATATAGTTTTAGCTGACTATGAAATCCTATATCTGAAACTAATAAAAGTATACTATTTAGAAAACGCTGTCTGGTCAAGAGAATACTCTCTGGCCTGGATGGAGACCTAACATTCCTGTTGGGCAGAGTCAATCACTTGGTCTAGAAAAGATTCCAAGGAAGGTAGGCTCAGGTTAAGCTACACGAAAGAGACAGGCAAAAGCATTGTTCTTTAATGAGGTACTATACTTTTCCTTCTCAGAATTCCCTCTGCCCAGTGCAGTTCCCATGAGCCATTAAGAGGATTTGGCTGGGTCACCACCTCTCTCTCTCTCTTCTCTCCTTCCTCCTTCCCTTCCCCATCTCCTTGGCCACTCAGATGTTAGCCATAACCTCCATGTACTTTTTCTAATACAACAAGCTTCTTTATTCTGTCCCTAAAGACTCCTTCTCCCTCATGTGGCTGCTCGTCTGCCACGTGTCTTCCTTCCATGCCAGCTTAAATAGATGGCTTTTTCCTTCTCTCCTTGATTTTCCTCCCAGTAGTTGATAAGAGTTAGAGCACGGAGCATGGGGGTGGGAGGGGTGGTTCTTTTAAACTCTATTAAAAGTCTCTTTGATTTTTGTTTTAAGTACACTCTATTGACCAGTATTTTGGGGACTTTGGGAAGAGAGTATATTATACATTTCCCACTAGTTAGCAAGTATATTAATATTTTACATTTAAGTGTTTGTCACTTGGAAAAATGGCTGGTAGCTGAAGGAAGTAGAAAAACAGTAAACATATTATTTGAGCATATAAATAACATTCTTTAAAACTTTATGCTGTATCTTCCAATTTTTCTGATATTCTGGATTAAGAATGACAACTCACATGACTGATAATACGTTAACAGACTCCGTGTTTTAATATCCTTTTAACTACAATGAAGAACAATTCTAGCCCCAATGTCCCATCTGTATGAAGAAGAGATGGTGTGACATCTGTGAAGAAATCACCCACAGTAAGTACCTGTCTTAGTTAGGGTTTCCATTGCTGTGAAAACACACCATAGCCAAGGTAACTCTCATAAAGGAAACCATGTACTTGGGGCTGGCTTACAGTTTCAGAGGCTTAGTCCATTATCATCATGGGGTGAAGCATGGCAGCATGCAGGCAGACATGGTCCTGGAGGAGCCAAGAGGTCCATATTTTGATCCTCAGGCAGCAGAAGGCTACTGGCTATGTTTCACACTGGGTGCAGTTAGAACACTTAAGACGTCAAAGCCCCGCCTACACAGTGACACACTTCCTCTAACAAGGCCGCTTCCTCTAACAAGGCCGCAACTCTTCCAATTAGGCCACACAAGCATTCAAATACATGAAGCTACGGGGGCCATTCCTATTCAAACCACCACAGCATCTACCACTGTCATTTTTATTTTATCTTTTTAAGTTTTGTATCCCTGGTTGGCCTGGAACTTATTATGTAGACCAGGATATCTACCTGCTTCCTGCTCCCCAAAACTTAAAATTGAAGGTGTGGATAACCACACTCAGACATTCTATTTTTTAAGTCATTACTTCCTGGTCCTTATACTTAAAGGTACCATGAGTGATCAGGGGTAAGGCATGACATGTCACAGGTAATCAAGTCTTCATTATCTCAGAGAAATGTATAGAAACTGAAGATGATCCTTTGGTTATTGATTTCCTTCCTTAGCCCCATCTAGAGCTGGCAGGAACCTTAGAAAGGACACGTCTGTACATAAGCTAGTCCAATTCTCCTCTCTTCAGCCTTCACCATGTCACCCAGGGAATGAGTCAGGGGACAGGTGCACAGGAAGCATCAGGAACTGCTTCCAACAACTAGAATTTCATTCATTGCAATAATAACCCTCAATTAGGAAACAAAATTACCACATAAGAAATTGGCAGTGAGGCTGGAGAGATGACTCCGGAGTTAAGAGCACAGGCTACTCTTCCAGAGGATCTGGGATTGATTCCCACATGACTGCCCACAACCATCTGTAATTCCAGTCCCATGACGGCTGCTCTATCTTGAGTTTGGATCTCAGCACCCAAGTCCGGCATCTCACAAATGTCTCTAACTCCAGATCCAAGGGATCCAGTGCCCTCTTCAAGCCTTTGCAAACACCCCTACACACACACACACACACACACACACACACACACACACACACACACA
>OU015745.1:48028002-48050855 GCA_907169655.1 Acomys percivali | reverse complement strand
CACACACACACACACACACACACACACACACACACACACACACACACGAAATAAATAATAAAACTAAATCCTTAAAGAAGCCAGGCAAGATGGCACATGCTTACAATCCCAGGGATAGGGAGGAGAAGAAACACATCGCCAGGCACTGGCCAGACAGCACAGCCTATGAGATGAGTTCCAGACTAGTCTCAAAAATACTTACTGGTCTGAGGAACAACATTTACAGTTGCCCTATAATTTCCACATGAACACATAAACATGCACCTGTGCAAACACACACACACGCTCTCCTTGCTCAATACCCTCCACATGGGGCACACGGGGTTTGAACGATGAGATCCTCAATGCAATCTGAGGAGGATGATTGTGTTCCAGGGCTACACAGAAATGTTCACACACCCCCCAAGAGTGGCCTGATTGGGAGGAAACACTTAGCACAATGTAATAGAAATACCCAAGTCAAGACCATCCAAGATGGCATTGATCACACACCGTGTCTAATCCGTGGAACAGCAGTAACTGCACAGCCACCAAAGGAACATACTGAGAGCTCCAAAATACAGTGCTGCTGCTTCCTAGGAAAAAACAATCCTGTCATGTGGATTGCCATGCCCTCCCAACCGCAGGATCATGGGACCACGCTCAGGTGAGCTCCCAGGGACTCCAGGCAGCCGCTGCTGCCAGTTGCCACCTCCACCACTTTTCAGGTTGCAGGCTGGCACAGTGCGGGCAAAGGAGATGGCGTTCAAGGAGGGGGTGTTGTTCGAGTTGAGCCCAAGCGAGTACTGCACCACCCACAACACTGGCCTCATGGACCTCCTCTCAAGGGCCAGGGCAGTGCTCAGTGCTGAAAGCTGGATTGTGCAGAGGTGGATACAAGGGGCAGCACCAAGGTGGGGGCCCATGGCGGATGGAGTACAGGATAGAACCAGAGACTCAGGAGGCACTAATCAACAGAGCCACAGCTTCCCTGGGACAAGAAGCTGAGCTGGGCCAACATCAATGGTTTCTGTGAGCTAATCAATGAAGACTTTAAGGGGCCTCCACTTGCCACCTGCTTGATGGCCCACAAGATCCAGTACCCACAGGAGTAGGAGGCCAAACAGGCCTTGATGGCTAGCAACAAGCTGGAGACTTAAACAGGAGCAGGAGAGCTGGCCCTGAGGATGTGGAAGCAGGAGAGCTGGCCCTGAGGACACAAGAATAGGAGAGCTGACCCTTAGGATGCAGGAGCAGGTGAGCCATCCCTAGGGACATGGGAGCCTGAGAGCTGGCCCTGCCTTGAGGACACAGGAACTGGAGATCTGGCCCTCCCCTGAGGACACCAAAGTAGGAGAATCAGCCCCATCCTGAGGACACGGGAGTGGGAGAGTGGGCCCTGCCCTGAGTATAGGGGAGTGGGTGAGTCAGCCCTGTCCTGAGGACATGGGAGAAGGAGAGCAGGCCCTGCCCTGAGGACAAGGGAGTGGGCCCTGACCCAGGGCTCCGAGTGAACCTCACCCCAACATCTACCCCATGTATGACCTGCAGATTCAAAGACTAAGAATCTCCTTGACACACAGCAACAACAGCAGTCACAGTGAGGATCCGGTAACGATAGTGTAGGCCTCGAACCAGACCCATGACTCATAGCAATGAACATT
Organism: Acomys percivali; assembly: GCA_907169655.1. NCBI lineage: Eukaryota > Metazoa > Chordata > Mammalia > Rodentia > Muridae > Acomys > Acomys percivali. The sequence continues at coordinate 48,049,212 of OU015745.1, read as the reverse complement.
TGAAAGTAAACATATGTGGACAAAAGGCTATACTGTGTGATACACTATGGCTTCCGTGACAAGATTTTTTGTTTGTCTGTTGTTTTATTTTACCAGGGGGAGGAGAGGGATTTTGGTGCATGACATGTAAATCATAGAGATTCAATAAAAGTAAAAAACAAAACCAAAAGAAATCCTCCACATAAATATGTGCCTGCACCTGCACACGGACATCAAGTTGTCCACACTCATCCATGCTTCTCCTCATCCCATCCCATTCTTTTCAGAGAAGGTCTGAACAGAAGTGATGACCCTGGGGAATTTTAAACTCTATTTGGGGGAAATGGGGAAGAAAGAGAGAAGGTGGCAGGTGGCAACAGTCCTTTAGTTGTTAGCATCTTGATTTCTTATTGCACAGAGCTATTCATCACCTGGAAGTGATCACAAGTAAAATGGAGATGGGTGTAGCATTCCCATGGAGGACATGCAGAAAAAAAAGCCCTTCGCTGTCACTTTAATGCCCCCAAAGAACATGAGACCTCATAACCACATACTGCATTCTAGGGTTAAAAAGTGGTAGCTCTAACAATTATTCATATCAACATGGAACTGGTCATGCAAGGACTGGGACTCTTCGGTTCATGCCTGTAGCAATCATTAAGTGCAATACATAGCAGCCAAAGGGGCGGGGCGGGGGGGGGGGGAACCAGAGTAATGAAATAGTGAATGGTGAACTGAAGGAGAGAATGACTAAAGAAACCTCAGTTTTATACCCCGAGGACTAAGAGCGCTTTACTACTTTACTTCCACAGCAGATGGAAACACTTTCCAAGACACCACAAGAAAGTCCATTTAATCCTTGTAGTAACTTTTGTTGACATCTAACCTACCCACAATGAAGAATGCAAATTCCACATCTATAACGTCCCCATTTTCTACAATGTATACGATACCCCCATGTAAGCACTGTGTAGGCATAAATAAACACATAACATATTTAGGACCAGCAACATACTCCTTCATCATCATCTGCTTTAAAAAAAAAAAAAAAAATCAAGCTGGGTTTGGTGGCGCGCACCTTTAATCCTAGAACTCAGGAAGTAGAGTCAAGAGGATCTCTTGAGTTCGAGGTCAGCCTGGTCTACAGAGTGAGTTCAGGACACCCAGGCCTATGTAGAGAGACCCTGCTCAAAAATAACAACAAATAAATAAAAGATATATACAGACAACAAAAAAATAATAATATTTATGTACTGTCTTTGTCTGTTTCATGCTAATTGCAAAGTGAGTTTTAAAATAAGACAACAAATAAATTATCTGATCATTTTTATACAGAACAAAATAGCCAATCTAATAAAGTCATAAGGACAAAAAACAAAAACAAAAACAAAAACAAAAAAAAATTACAAACAGAATTGGCTGATAGTGTTCTATTGGGAGATGACAAATAGCACTGTCTAGACTAAAATTATGTGACAATGTACTGTAATGGGCATTTGCAAAAGAACATGTAGTAAAGCATTTGAGTTTCAAAACCTTTCCTCTCTGTACTGCTTAATTTTTATTCACTTGTTTATTGACTACAAATAAAAAAGACATTATGGGAATACTTAGATGTGACATGATATGCCCCTCAAAGACATCTTCTTAAAAGTGTTTATGAAAAGACTGGGGAGATGTTTAGTCAGTTAAGTGCTTGCCAAAGAGTTTGTCATGTAGGGTGGGGTGGGGACCCGGACTGGATCCCCAGACTCTCCATAAAAAAATCTGGCCATGGCAGTATGTGCTTACAGTTGTGGACAGTCACCAGAGAAGACGGTTCGGACATGGGTTTAAGCCAACAGAAGGTCTTTATTAGCCAACCGGTGACTACACTGGATCCCAGTGTAGCACTGAGCCTTTCTCAGGGTGAACTTTTAAGCACAAAACCATGTTCTGGGTTGACATATTTCATAAAAACAGTTAGCCAGAAGCAGAACCAGAGAAGTCAGTACATTTTGAGACTTTCCCAGAACTATGGGCTTTGATGGGTTTGGTGTGTGGTGCTGTCTGTGCTGCGTTTTACAGCCTAAATGGTACTTGCAGCTTGGAGTCAACTGTGCTAAGGTCTCGGTGCTTCCTACAGTCTGGGGCCCTGTTACACTTGCATTGCCAATGCTGGAGAGACAGAAGGATCCTGGAGCTCACCACTCAGACCCCTGAGCCTTCTCAGTGAACTCCAGGCCACAAAGATGCCCTGTCTCAAGAAATCACAGTGGAAAAGACCTAGGGAACAACACCCTAGATAGATGTCTAGCGTCCACAAGCACAAACACAACCACATCCATACACACCCGTATACAGAAACTATTATTCCCTATGAAACTATGGGACTCCATCCCTGTGAACAGATGCCAATGGGAAACACAATGTTATAAACACTTTTTTCATAAGGCAAAGTAACTCATATTTTCTCCTACGCACAAGCAGTTTAAATGCTTCAATGAAGATTGTGATTAGAGTCCATAAACAATACATAATCCTTTAAGAAAATAATGACAAGGTAACCAAACTCTAGCAGAACTAGAAGCATCTCGAAGCCCACCACTCCTCATCTACCCTGAGACAACAGCAGGAGCACCCAAGCCCAACTAGTTACATTCAAGTTCAAAAGCCTAGCCCATGCCTTCTTCCTGACGTAGAAATTGAGAGTAGTACCACGCCAACAGCTTCCTCTGTATTACCTGGCAGTCGGTGATTTCCACAAGCACCAATAAGAAAGGCAGAAGGCTCAAAGAATATATGAGCTTACAAACAGAACACTTCGGAGAGGGCTTTTTTAAAAGGAACAGGATTACATCACATCAACAGACAGGAGAAGTCAGATGTGGTGGCACAGGCCAGTAATCCCAGGCTTGGGAGGTGGAGTTCATCGATAGCTTAGGCTACAAGAGACACTATCTCAAGACAAAAAAATGGGAGGGTGAAAGATAATGGGGCAGAAGGGATATAGAGGGAGGGACAAAAAGAATAAAAACAGGAATATTTTCCAGTACTTCTCACACTAAATGATGAGGGGACTTCAGGATTTCTGTTACTGACTTATGACCAGATAATTTTAACTTACATACACTGTTCTGTACACTACAGAAATCTTTTTTTTTTAATTAATTTATTCTTGTTACATCTCTATGATTATCCCATCCCTTGTATCCTCCCATTCTCCCCTCCCTCCCATTTTCCCCTTATTCCCCTCCCCTATGACTGTTCCTCAGAGGGATTACCTCCCTCTGTATATGCTCATAGGGTATCTAGTCTCTTCTCAGTGACCTGCTGTCCTTCCTCTGAGTGCCACTAGGTCTCCCCCTCCAGGAGACATAGTCAAATGTGAGGCACCAGAGTACATGAGAAAGTCAAATCCCTCTCTCCACTCAAGTGTGGAGACTGTCCTGTCCATGGGCTAGATCAGGGTAGGGGTTTAAATTTTACCGCCTGTATTGTCCTTGGCTAGTGCCTTAGTTTGAGCGGGACCTCATGACCCAAATCTGCCTATCATAATGTTCTACTTGTAGGTTTCTAGGACCCACTGGATCAGCTCTGGCCTCTGCCCACTAGATACTAGTAGCACAGCTCCCAAGTTTTGTTCATCAAAATATGTCTGTTGACATACCTCACACAGCATGTATTGGGAAAGGTAAGTGCTCAGTTGAAAATTAATGATCAGCCAGGCATGGTGGCACAAGCTTTTAATTCCAGCACTCAGGGAGGAATAGGCAGGCGGATTAAGACCAGCCTGGTCTACAAAGAGAGTCTAGGACAGCCAAGGCTACACAGAGACACACTCCTCCGGTGGGGGCGGGGAGGCAAATTATCTCCATTCATGATCCTGATATGACAACAGAATGACGACAATGATGAAAACAAAATAAAACAGGAATATCTTCCACCTGGTCACTACTTTAGATGCATTTGACTCTATCAAATCATCACTGAAATTAACTATTATCATAACCTGAAAAAATTAAAGTTGCAGAAATATGACTGTCCTATTCAATGTCATACATTACCAAGAAGCTCTCTTAACCTTTTTGTGCACTATAACAATTTTTAGCCTGGCTAACTTACATGTAATAGAAATCCGTTTCTCCCAGTTCTGGAGGCTGAGAAGGGCCAGATTAAGGTGCAGCAACAGTGAAGGTGCCACCTCCGGTACCTAGCGAGAGATTGATGTCTGCCTCCACTATAAGCCCTCCTTGGTGGGTCCTCATATGGCAGAGGAGCAAAGGAGGACAGGCTCCTTGGTCTCTGCTCTTACTGAGTCATCCCTCAGAGGCTCCGCCCACCTCTGAGAATTTCTGCACTGGGAATGCAGTTCCAACAAGACCACTGCAGAGGCTGAGCACAGAAACAAAGCGAGATCAGCCTTCCAACTCTGTACTTTTAACCCCTGTTCCATACTGCCACTTCTACCACATGCAGCATTGCAAGGGTGCTCTGTGGAGCCAGACTCAGGCTGCTTGAGAGACAGCGAAGTAGAAGATAGCAAGTAGTGACTACACTGGATATGCTTGGGGTAGATAAAGCAAGTCACCTCTAGCCTGGAAACTCAAGCATGCTTCCTACTGAAAACCTGTGCCTCACACACAACCTCACCAATCTTCAGGGAAAGAAAAGACAAAGACAGACAGGCAGTAAACAGAACAGAGTCAACATAACAATGCTGATTTTCCTAATGGAGCCTGGATTAAAAGGAAAACTGGCCTGGCTGCTAAGCCCCGATTACTTGCAGCAAAATGATTCTTTAGGTCCAGAAACAATAATAACGTGCACAGAGAAATCTTCACAAAATGTCACTGGGAAATCCTCACAGGCCAGCAGTGCTCCAAGCTCATGTTCCTATGTTCCAAGCACCTCAAAAACTGAGGACTGTTATGGACTCTGTCACTTAAGATATGTCTTAGATTCACTCAGGACCTTTACATGTTTTTTGTTCTGGGTGTGGTTTTTTTTGTTTGTTTTTTGTTTTTTTTTACATCTTTTTACATCTCATTACATCTCATTTTAATGAAAACAAGTTTGTTTGTTTTTTAAGGTGTGCAATCTCCTTTTACAAGAGCAGTAACCTAGCTGATGAGGTTCAATTGGAACACCAAGTCACAGGCACAATGTGTCCCCTGGATAGCCCAAAAAAAGAAGGGAAGAGATATGTATGCTGGGAAATAAGAAAATACCCAAGAAGGGAATAACCTGAGATACGGGTATTTAATATGATAGAAACACTTGGCTAGTGGAACTTCCAGAGGAGAAAAGAGCCCATGATAGTGGTCCATAGGATCCATGGATATGATACTAGGAAACACAGACATGAAAGTAGTATGCTATGCTAGTGCAGTGTAAAAGTGCTGTTTGAGGCTCCCTACCACATTCCCATCACACACCCAGAGGATGTGCTCTAACAGTGGGATAATTGAGCACACTGGGACCCAAGCTTCTTTCTGGACACTTTGACAACCCAGGTGGAGGGGTGACTCAAGGCCTTTAGATCCAGGTAGCAATGGGCACCATTTCAAGGGGAAGTTGAGTGAACAGGTGAGAGGGTTTCACATCAACTGAACATCAGTTCAGCCACTTAAGTTCCCTTACAATATGGAAAGACTACAGCTTACACAGGAGTCCCCTGACTGGAGGCAGCAAAGGCAGATAACGGTGAGAAAGAAGAAACAATGGCAGGGAAGAAAGCATAATTAAATGATAAACCTTTCAAAACAAAAAAAACAAAAAACAAAACAAAACACTCTATGCCGGGCTCTTGCTCATTCCTAGCAGCATACAAAACCCCAGAAATCAAAACCCTTTCAGCTGGGACAGAAAACCTAACTCAAATCTGAAGGCCAGAAGCTCTCTTTTGCTGGTAACAGTCACATGGCCAGTATTACAGCCTTGTTACCAAAGGGGAGGCTAGAGGCTGGCAAAGTGAACCAGCTGCCTAGAGAAAAAGTGGATCCCCCCACTATCACTACAGGGGAACAGGGACACTACACGGGTAAGCCTATGTCTGGCGCCCGATGGTGCCCTTGACACAGGTTCTCTAAGCAGGCTCACAGCCTCATAACCCCATGGGTTCCCTTCTTTCGCCCTCTGCAGGTGCCATCTGAAAAGCCCCTCTCCCACCCCCTGCCCCTGCCTTGGTTCCTGTACACACATCCCACACACACCCGCACCCCACTCATGTCTCTCTTAATGCCTGAATTCTTCTCTACCAAGAGAAAATGTCTCTATTATTTGTTCTGTCATTTACCTTCATGTCGGGATCTCCTCTTTTCTTGATTATTTTATGAATTCAAGCATCTTATGAATTCAATCACAGGAGAAACCTAAACAGCATGCAGATTTCATTTGTCAAATGTTATGCTTGCCAGTAGGAGAACCAGCTAAGCGAAGCCACAGCAGCTAAATGAATGCATTAACACAGCATCTCCTTCTTTTCTTTCCTTTTTTTTTGGGGGGGGGGGAAAGTTATTGTTGTTTGGGGTTTTTGTTGTTTTGTTTGGAGACAAGTTCCTGTTGTGTGGTCCTGGCTGGCCTGGAACTTGCTATGTAGAACAAGTTGACCTTGAACTCAGAGACAGCCTAGCCTGCCTATTGGGATTAAAGCTGTACACTGCCATGCCTGGTTTTCCATAGCATGACTTATGTGGCACTTTGGGGGGAGTTCAGGAAGACTTTCCTTCCCAGAATCCTTCACGACCTAATACTCACTGCCTCGGAAGCTCTGCCAGGAGGCGGCTTCCTTTCTTCACAGTCTTCAAGCCACGTGTCTGAAAGCACGACCACTGTAGCTGTGACGCGTCTGCTGAGCGAAAGCATACTTCCTAAAGGTTATGTCAAAACACAAAGACAGAGCATAAGTAATTCCACTGCCGTGCTAACTAGAAACACAAGTCAGAAACTCTAACAGACGAGAAACAGGGAAGCCCAGTTTATAGAAAACGAACTCCAGAGCAGCACCCCAGAGACAGAAACCGATTGGCAGGCACCTTCCACCTCACACCTCTGACTGATCATCCAACTCTGCCAGTGATGCTGGGAAGTGTCTACAAAAAGATAACAGATACTCCCTCAGAGCTCACATTTCAGTCAGCTCAGAGGAGCCTGACATCCACATGCTGCAATGTGTGACAACGTGCAGTCCCTCCCCTAGGTCTCTCAGCTCCAGCCACTGAACAGCGACTTCCTGGTACTGACACAAGTGCTTCCTTTGTTGCCTGTGGATGTACATAGGTAGCTCTCTCGCCTGTCTCTTCCATGAGACTGTTGCAGCAAGGCCCCACCCATCACCTTCCTCAACACCTTGTAAACGCACAGCCTACAAAGTGCACATGCCACTTAATTGTTGATACAGCTAGTCTGCTGATCTTAACGAGTTGATAGCTAATGGGAACAAATGGACACACCAGGAGCAAGGAAAGGAGGCTTCTGTTCTCAAGACTGTTGAACTTCAGCTGCTGGGGACCAACTCCAAAAGCACTGGAATATACATTAAAGAAGCAGAGCACCGAATGCACCCGCCATTATTTTTCTCTAGGCGACTGAACAATCTTTGCATCCTGGCTCTTCAAGGTGTGAAGACCATGTGTTGTTATGGTAACACTTCCTTTGGTCCTATCATCCAGCCCCTTCTGATTCAGACATAAAATGAAAGCCACAATTTCTAACACTGTCTGGTAACAGCCTAAGGAATGAGTGTTTAAAACGTGGACTGCTTTTTTTTTTTTTTCCTTATTCTTGGGATAAGTCCTGCCAGATCTCTACAGGGAACCCTAAGCAGCCTTGTTTGACTAGGAATCCAAGCTCCTCACACTGGCCAGGAGCAGCCACTGACCCCTATTTGGCAGCACTGAGTCTCTTTCTAGGAACTGTGAAGCTGTGACTGGAAGTGGGTTAGGCAGTCTCTGTGGGTGGCTGGGACCCTAGAAAGAGCTAAAGGTTACTCATGCTTTCTTCCACATGAAAGCTAGGTTTTAGAAAATGAGAGACTGTAGCAAAGCCAACAAAAGCCAAGCCAAGACAGTGATGAACTCCTCGGTGCTCCCCAGATTCCAGGCAGCAACCAGGGGCAAGAGCCGCTCCGGTAACTATAATAAAGGTTTCTGCTTTGAGTCTTTGTCACCTACTTGCTAGCTATGACTGAGCACCCTCTCCTCCTCCGCCTAGAGAAATGAAACCTTTGCTTTTTTTTTGTAAACCTAAAGAGGAACTTGGGATGGGGTTAATCTCAGATTCTCTGCACGGCTAATCCAAAGCCAAGCTATCTAAATGGCTTCCAGAAGTTGTTGTCCTGTACACTCCTCAGTATTGGGCACAAAGAAAATTTGGGGGGGGGGGAGAATAACATGCCACCCTGCTGGCTGTTCTTATAAAGTTGCTGATTTATAAAAATACTATATAAAAAGTTATGCAATGCGGTATCCTAGAAATTTGTTGTCATTATGTTGGAAATAACAACAACAACAAAGCCACACGCCTGGGGTAAAAGAAGCCAGAGAGTTCCTGTGACTTTCTACCCTGTTTTTCTCAGACTTAACCAACTTGACTTAACCGCACTATACATTTCTATCAACCCCAATGGTGCCATGAAATGGTTTCACTGGTTAAGAAACTCACACACACACACAAATAGTTGGATACTAAGAACTTATTGTACTACTTTATTTAAAAACAGAAAGTCGGGGCTGGGGAGGTGGAACAGTCAGTAAAGTGCCTGCCTTCCATGAAAGCATGAGGCCCCGTGCTTAGATGCCCATGGCCAGTGTGGAGAGCTGGGAGGACGGAGAAGGGAGGATCCCTGCAGCTTGCTGGGCACAGAGTCAGTCAGCATCACTGAGCTCCAGGTTCAGTAAGAGACCCTGTCTCAAACAGGAGGTTGGGGGGTGATTAAAGAAGACACATTGGTCTCCAGCATATGCATATGTGTGTGCAGACATAGTTCTTCATTGTACACATATTGGGGGGGGGGGCACCTAAAAGGCAGGTGTTAAATACTTATTAATTTCAGCTACAGAGCTCTCTGCCAGACACCACATATGAAATAAAAATAAACTTTTTAAAAAGAATTTAAACAATATTTTAGATACGTATTTTGCCTGTGTGCATACATATGTGTCACATGCATGAAGTGCCCTTGGAGACCTGAATTGGTTGGATCCCTGGAAGTGAAGCTATAGCCAGGTGTGAGCAGCCGTGTGAGTGTTGGGAAACAACTGGTTCCTCTGTGAGAGAAGCATCTGGTATTAACTACTGAGCCATGTCTCCAGCGCCCCTTCATAAGCCCTTTAAAAAAAAGTGTAACCTCCTTTAAACTATCTGTATAAGGCAATAAAGAAAAAGAAATTACAATGTTAAAGTAGTAGTGAGAACTGAGTTAATATATGAAACAGAAATTGCTCTCCATAACTGGTATACAATAATCTATAACACACGCACTTTTGATATATAACAAGGCTTAGGATTTAATATTTACTGCATTTACCCCTTTTCTTCTCATGTATGCAGTAGTTAAGTGTTATTATCGCAGACCTCCAAGAGGCTAGGCCTTTTATAAGGTCACCAACAGCTTTAGGGTTAGGGGCATGTGTGCAGGTGTTTCCTTGTCTTCAAGTCTGCAGCTCCAGGACTCTGAGCAAATCATTCAGACAAACAAAGAAGACGACCCTATTTACCTCTCTGGCCTGAGGATACAGGTTTGCTTGTGCCAGCCAAGGAAGCAGCCCTGCAGTTCTTCAACAAGTGGCCATGCATCCCCACAGCAGCCCTCACTCTTAAGTGGGCACCTGCCCCAGGAAGCACAGAGCAACTTAGAGCTGCTGGAAGTATCACAAAAGAAGCCTTGCGTGGAGGAGAATGCAGCCGCCGTGTTTTTATGTCTCTGAGAAATGATGCTAAGCCAGGTTCCGGCTCTATAGTAATTTGATTTGATCATTTAAAAACACAGGTTGTTTATATAGCCAGTTGCTGAGAGTCTTGGCATTTTAATAGGCAACTTAGGAAAACAGACATTTTGAAAGAAAATACTAATGTCTACAGAGAGGAAAAGGACAGATGACGCTCATAAAATTTAACTGCATTTCAGTTTTGATTTGGGAAAGATGTAAGATCATCCACTTGGGAGACGCATCCACATTTCTAAGTCAAACCTGTGATGACAACAACAGTCTCTTCTACAGGACTCCAGGGCCCAGCAGCACACACAACACCTACCTGGTTCTCTCTTGGACCACAGACAGTCCAATAACTGAGATGACTGAGAAAGAGTTTCCATCCTCACAACCTCAGGTGACATTAGAGGCCCCATTAGTTTGAGAAAAGATGTTCTACCCTAGTCTAGGCTGGCGCCAACCACTGGCCATTGATAACACAGAGGTACCACGTACCCTCATGGCTTCTCCACGGATGGGACAACTTAAATTCACTCAGATTGAATAATCCCAGGGTATGAACCAAAAGGAAACAGTAGGCAGCTTTGGTAGACACAGCAGACACTATGCAAGCATTCTTGCCCCTAACATCCTCACCCATGCGACAAGGGTGCCTAAATTCCCACTTGCTCTGTCCTTATCTATTTGAAGGAAAATATTTAAAGTTTCTTAAATGGGAAAACAATTCCCATAAAAATAAATCATGTCACCTTACGCTAGCGAGAGTTTTATGTTACACATTTACATTCGGAAAAATGTATTATTTTATTACGTATTTAAATAATGTATAATAAAAGTGTATTGCCGAATGTATTTTAATTAAATGCCTGCATGTTTTATGTGCTTTATCTTAGTCTTCACAAATTTCAAGGTAGGTGCTACTAAGTACACATGAGGTTAACAAGTGCATGGCCTGTGGACGGGCATAAAGGACCAGAAGTTCTTCAACAGAGGGTTGAGCTAACTCTGCCTTGGCTTAAAAACTTGCCAGGCAACTTTCAAAGGCACCTAAACAAAAAAAGAGAAGGAGGAGAGGAGGAGATCAAGGTCAGGAGATGCTGATTTGTGAATTAATATAAAAAGTAGGTCTGGGTATGACTCAGTAGAGGCCATATGCTTAGCATACTCAAGGCCCTGGGCTCAACCTCAGCTTCAAATATGTAAATTTTAAAAAAAATCAAAAATTTTATTATATATAAAACAGTGATTGTGAATTGTCGGCAGCCGACAAGAATCACTGAGTAAGAACCATTTTTAAATTCGGACACTGTGATGATTATTGCTGATAGTGAACTGGACGAATGGAGCACTTCCTGGGAGGTGGGCCTCCGAGTGTCCCTGTGGTTGAGTTACTCAATTACATTTATCCAAATGGGAAGACCTATCTTAGCGATGGGCAGAAACACTCCCTAGGCTGGGAATCCTAGACTACATAAAGGTGGAGAAAGCTAGCTGGGCATCAGCGCGTGCGCAGTCCTCGTTGCTCTTCCAACTGAAGATGCAGGAGGACCAACCGCCCCAAGACCCTACTGCAGCCAACTCTCCATCACTATCCCACCTCGCCACAAGCCTGCTCCCCCAGTCCCAGGACAATGCACTGTAACTTTGAATCATGGGTTAAAATACATGCCTTCCCTCTTAAGTTGCTTTTGTCGGGGTTCTCTATCACAATGACAGGAAGAGAAACTATTTCCTTCTCTTTGCAATGGTGATTCTAATTAGCTTGAATGGTAATTTCAAACATTCCCCCATCTGAGCTTAATGTAGGGCCAAGCTTATAAACAATCATGTATAGAACGCGATGAGTTCTGTCCAGTGTGGTGGCCTGCAGCTCCAAAGAGAGCAAGAAAATAATTTTTAAATTTATTTCATCTCAAAAAAAAAAAAAAAAAGTAACTGCATAGGGAGGGTGAATACTGTATTGAACAGCACAGTCAAGATATCCAGGGATACAGGAGCTCTACTGACCTGCAATTTGCTACGTGGGATTGCCACTGTAAAACAAGGGCAAAATAGATGAGTTCTTTCTGTGTACCAATTTTCTGGCGGGACTGACTGTCCACAGTGGAGCCTTGTTAACAATTCAGATATTCTGTGTAACTACTAGGGGGAAATAATCAAGGCTACTGAAAGTATATCAAATGTGTTCAACCAAATGTGCTCCAAAGACATAACAGTTCAAGACAATGAGTGGTGGGGAGAGAGCTGGAGAGATGGTTAACAACACTGGCTGATCTTCCAGAGGACGCCGGTTCAATTCCCAGCATCCCCATGGCAGCTCACAATTGTCTGTAACTCCAGCTCCATGGCATCCAACACCCTTGTCCAGACATACAGGTAGCCAACATGCCAATGCACACAAAATAAAAGTAAATGAAAAGTGGGGCGATATAAGGAGACGGGAACAGAGAGGAAGATGGAAAGAGAGAAATGCATGCACATGGAAGCCAAGGCAATACACTGTGGGTCGTCTTCTACTGAACTCCACCTTATTGTCTTACACAAAATTGGAACCTTGTGATTTTGGCTGGGCTCGCTACCTAGCAAGTTTTCTCCACTACCCTGCAAGGTTGACATCACAGGCACATGCAGCCTTGCCCAGCAAACTTAGCTCCTCATGCTTGCACAGCAAGAGTTCTTACCAACTGTCATTTCCATGGCCTAAGGTCATTCTTAATAGCTCTTTATAATGCAAGCATCGATTACCAGCCATAGCCATCACCGATATTATATTGCTAATGTGAAAGAAGTGAAATTAAATTAAATGTGAGGTATTAGGCCAAGTGGTGTCTTAATGGGTCTAAAAATGTTATATTTTATCTTCAGATAGTTAGCATCAGCTCCAATGCTTTAAATACAAACTAAATGGATCAATTAATAAGTCAATGATAATACATTTAGCCATTATCTTTTAATGGTGTAGCTAATGGGATAATAGCTAAATTATAAGGAATAGGAATATGTAAGATATTGAACATATGCAAGGAACAGATGGTTTAGATATAAGTTATAGCCTAGAAAAATTAGCAATACCTCTCACTTTTATTTCAACAAGAATGGTCTTAGTTCTTAGGTAAACAGTATTCCCACATGTCAGGTAAATTCATGTCCCTTAATTGGAACTACAGAAATATTTGCCACTTGATGGATTTCACACTTTCCTAAATTCTACCAAAAACAATATGCTTCAAAAACAGATAAACTGAATTTGGCAAGTCATATTTTCACATATTTCATATCAGAATTTGATTACATTCATGGATGTTGAGCACTATATTTTAATTGTCTAATTATACATGGAATTGTTTCTGTAATTTAAAATTACTTATTATATTCTGAATGGATTTTACAAAATAAAAAAATCATCAATCTTACATGGTACAACTGCCTGCCCCAGAAATACAACACTTATTTATAGTTTCACCTTCTATGGTTTCAGATAACCATGAACAACTGCAGGGCAAATTATTAAAGGAAAAATCCTTGACATAGTAACTTTTTAAAATGACTACTCTCCTGGGTAGTGTGTGATGAAAGCTTATGCCATTTTTATCCATTATCCCAATATGAAATTCATCCCTTATCCAGTGTATCCAAGCTATATAGGTTACCTGCCCGTTAGTCACTCAATAGCTGTCTAAGTTATCAAACTGCCTGTCACTTGTACTCTACTGCCATGTGAGAACCTAAGACAACATCTCAATGCTACATCACTCATCCCACCCTATCTCATCACAAAAGTATTGGATCACTTCACATCATCAAAAGAAAAAGCCTAAACGTGATTCAGTAAAAATATTTCAAGAAAAGAGGCAGGCACATGCAAATAACTCTTATGTAGTATCTCATTTTACCCACTTTTGGTTATTGTTGTCCAAATAGTATAACTAGGTAGGAAGCGGCACCACCCATGTCTGGCAGCTCTTCTTGGTGCTCAACTTGACTAACGTGTGGAATTAACTAAAACTCAAGTTGTTGGAGTTTCCTTAATTAAACCATTTGACATTGGAAGAGCCATTTTAATCTGGATCTTCTGAGGTGGAAAGATCCACCTGAAATAGGAAGCACATCTTCTGGGGACAGCCTAGGTAAAGGACAAGGAAGAAGGAAGCGCTTCCTCTGTGCCTCCTTGCCCTCGCTCTTACGGCAAGCTTGTTACTTCACTGGCATTAGAGTCTACTTCTGTGGGCATCCAGTGCATTCTGGAGACCTGCTGAGACATCCACTTCGTGAACTGAGCGATACAGGACTCCGGGAACTTCCCATCAGTAGACTGGCAGCGACGGACTAACTGAAACGCAGTCTGTAAGCCACTCTAGTAAATCCTATACCCATTACCTCTCAGTCTGTTCCTCTAGAGGACCCTGACTAATGTATTATGGTTCCAGATATCCACCAGGAATCTTGACTTATATCTTCCACAGAGAAGGAGGGACAAGTGTAACGCTAGAGCCTTGGCATGGCACCAACCTAAAGGAAAATAAAAGCTTAGGCTGCTAAGTTAAACTCTCCGGCGCTAAACATTACATTCTTAGTGTGGTCTTGGTGAACAAGTGTGAAGCCCTGGACTCAATCCTCAACCCCCGCCCCCATCCCTCCCCCACCCATCCTTTCTCCTAACAAAGAGAAACTAGGTTACAGCTCAGTGGGCAAGCATATGCCTCCCAAACACGTAGTGTTCAAAATCGACCCACCTGTAGTGCAGGAAGCTTGCTGGAGCATTTTTGCCTCGTGATTCTAGAGCCGGGGAGAATGGTGCAGTGTGATCAGCCCTAGTCCCACAAAAAGAATCAGAAACAACAACAACAACAACAACAACAACAACAACAACAGCAAACCATGCTGCTGGTTCACCCCAAAATATACTGGTACTCCTTCCCATTAAGACGGAAAAGGAAAGAACGGAGGCGTCAGGTTACCAACAGAATCCTGTAAGGGAAGAGGAAACATGAAGAATGGCAGAGAAAAAGCCTATCAGAAGTACTCAGATTACTGAGTGCCTAGAGGACACAACACCCTTTGGGCATGCCCACTCTGCTCTATGGTGACAGACACAAGAGGGCTGCTCTCGCCCTGGTGAGGACTATTTTTATGACAATAATAAGAAAGAAGGTTTGCCTGCTAATGGCATAGCAGACGTAAGAGAGCAAGACACAATGGTCTTAATAAAAAAGCAAATCATAAAAGAAATTGGGAATATGATAATAGCTTGAGACCATCAATTCTAACGCAAGAGAGCATGACAGTGCCTAATTGCTCCCTTCTAGTTATGCAGAGAAAACCAAAGCGCAGGACATGCTAACTTGAGCTAATGTAACTAAGTGGCATTCTGAGGGTCTCTCTCTCTGCTCTGGTTTCCCTCACTTTGGTACTGGGAATAAAACTCAGACTCTCACACATAATAAAAATACATGATATATACACCATTTAACTATATACCCTCATTTCCATTTTAAAAGTAGAATTAAAAAGACATCCCAATCTTTTTAAACACATAATAATCCGTTTCCCTCTGTATCTTTCAAGGACTTCAGAGACCAGAAAATGGAAGTTAATGCAAGATCTTGTTCATTCCCTCCCGCCTTCTCAGTACTCTTCTGCAGTTACTCCTGTGTCACTCTCAGCTCCACAGTCAGTTCAACTGATACTGAGTAGGCACCATACTAGGTGCAGACGCACTGATAGGAAGCGTGATAAGTTTCCTAGGTGATGGAACCTTTGGGTTTATGGTTATCTATGATATAGCAAAGGAATGAAAGAGACCTACTATAGGGTGCGGCCATCACACACGGAAAGGGTGAGCAGCCTGGAGGAAGGAGGAAGCAGCGCCTTTCCAGACACAGTGAATCCAGGGTAAAGAAAAGACCTATCCTAGACCACAGAGACACAATAGATCACAGAGACCCAATATAAATCTTGGTTTTTGTCTTTTATCAGAAGCTGAGATCTGGCCTGAATAATTTTGACCTTCTTCACCTCACTGGTAAAATGGGAAACACTTTAAAATCCACTTCCTAGAAATTTAGCTATAACTACACATAAATGTCTTTAATATAATGCGAAGACGCAGCAATCAATAATGTTACTGATTATCATGTCAGTTCTCCCTAGGTAAATTTAAAAACTAAAACTGTTAATTAAAAGGATTAAAAGCTAGATGGCCAAACCACTCATGTACCCACCGTCAGTGGAAATTTGGATGTTCGCATGATTTTTGGAAAATCCTTGCTCCGCCTTTTCCTTAAGCTCTTGTGGGATCTTGGAGAAGAGCTACGTCTGAGAGCCAGGGCCACAGATGGGAAAAAGGCAGTACTTGCTTGCACAGCACATCTGGCTTCCTTGGCAACTCCTCAGTGCCAACAGTCCTTCGTTAGTTCTAAAAACAAAACACCCCATTTGTGCCCCTGGTCCAGGAGGTAAGTCAGCACAGGTGGCTGTGTGGACAGAGAAGGGTCTGGCATGTGAAGAGGCCCAAGGTTAAGCCCAACCTGCAGGTGTTTCCAATTGCATGCATGGCGCAGGGACCACAAGGAACTGTACACACAAGTGAACCAGGCTGCAGAAAGAGTTCTAAGTCTCATTACCTTTTAAAAATAAACCCAGGGCTGGGGATATGTAACTCAAGTGGTAGGATGCCTGCCTACTATGGACACAACCCTGGGTTCTATCCCCAGCACTGCATTAGCCAGATAAGGGCATGTTGGGGCATATCCGTATTCCTTGCACCCCAAAGAGTGGAAGCAGGAGACCATAAGGTAATCCTCGGGTACACGGCAAGTCCAAGGTCAGGCTGAACTACAGGAGACTTTATCTCAGTAACAAAATGAAGTCTTTGTTCCCAGATGACCCAGCTCTACCCATCATTAATACACTGGGAACTAGAAAGCAGACACCTGGACAAGGGCAATGGCTCAGTGGGTAGGAATACTTGGTCACACATGAGGACCTGAGTTCGGATCTGTGGCATCCACACAAAAAGCCAGTTACATCAATGTGTACCAATAATCCCAGCACTAGAACAGGTAAGAAACAGAGAATCTCTGAGACTTACTGGCCACCAGCCAAACTAGACTCCCCTGAGTCTCAATGCATGCACGCACGCACGCACGCACGCACGCACGCACGCACCAGACACAATGGCTGTCCAAGTCTGCTAAAGGTGACTGCTGACAAAATAGCCAACTTCCCCTTCCATTGCAGCACTCAGACCATCTGTTCTCCACGGGGAAGATGGAGTGGTGGTTCCAGAAGCTATCTCTGGCTTTTCTTTTATCCATCAATCATTGAACCACATACAAAGTCACACAACGTATCTCCTTACTGACAAATACATCTTTCTTCCTATTCTAGAATTAATTTTTGTTTGCTTTCTAAGACAACATCCATGAGAAAATTGAAGCCTATTGTAAGATTAAATTAATACTAAACATTTAAGGATGCTCCCCAAAAAGGGGTGACATGCACTGCCTGCCGTCAGCTACTGAACACATAAACACAGCTCAAGGTAAGGCACCCCGTTCAGCAGGGAAAGGGGGCAAATAGAAAATGATATCTTCAAAAGCACAGGCACAGAAAGGGATTAATGATTTCAAATGGACATTGGTTCGGGGTGTTTTTAAAAGTTTATCTTTTAAGTCTATATCAGAGTTGCTTTCAGGAAAAGCTAAACTGTAAAATAAAAATACCAAAAGCTTATCAACTCAACATTTTGGCCAAAGGTACAGTCCTTTATGCCTGCTGGCAGAGAAGGTCTCTTCATCTTTACAATCTGTCTAGCACTAAAACAGTATTTCCTTTAAGGGGCTGTCCTTAAAAATAATACAAAATCGAAAACTTGCTTAAGACATTAGGAGATTTTGTTGCCTTTGAGTCTGGGGTAATTGGACCAATTGCACATTGTTAACGACAACTTCATATTACATCATAAAGAGGATGTACACCCCTGAGCACCCCAAGAGAGAAACGCAACTCTGTCAGCACTTTTACTTTGAAGCTGTAAGATCACACCAGGCTGCCAACCTTCAGAAATTAAGAGTGTAGTGTCTCGGCTACTAAGCCTGTGGTGAGGCAGCAACAGCAGCAAAACAAAACATAGGCTCCGGTGGAAGAAATCATTGTGTTTACCTGTTTAGGCCAAAAGGTCAGTAGGCGCTACCTCCATGTTGCTATGTTTTCTATGTGTTCCTGCAAAATTGCTACATTCAAACTTGAAGCTCTTGCGGTAGTTTAAAGAGGTATGGCCTTTAAGGAAGAAGTTACCAAAACTTGGCTCTCATCTACACGGTACTGACCTCATAAAGTGCACAGCAACTGCTCTTTCTCTCTGAGAGGCAGAAGAAGGCGTGGTCTATGAGGCACAGGCCCTTGGCAAGCCCTGACTCTACTAATGCTCCTAGCCTCCAGGACACTGAGCAGCACAGCTCTTGCTAGGCACTGCCCAGCCTAAGGAATTTTCATTGTTGTAGAAGCTCCAATGACTAATACCCATAACGCATTGTTTACAAACACGTTTTATTAAGTGTAAAAGTTGCATGAGATAGCCATGTGTGTAATGCCGAAGACAGCCAGCAGTGTTTGAGGAAGTCTTTGAGAAATAACTATCATGGCTATAAAACCACTTCAGGACATTCTGAAAGGCAAACAAACAAACAAAAATCTTACCAGCCATGCCAATATCCACCATACGTAAGTTGAGAACTTATGTTTCACACATACAAAGATGTCATACGCACATACTGACATGCTATACTTACTGACACCAAGACCCTCCATGTGCTCACCACCAGCACTACCCACATCCAAAACACAGACACCAGTGTCACCGCTAGAGGCTGCTGCACATGGTATCTCAGGAACCTCCGCTTGAGACAATATACTTTTTCTGATATGAGAGTGAACTTTCCTTTCTTCCTTCCTTCCTTCCTTCCTTCCTTCCTTCCTTCCTTCCTTCCTTCTCTCCTTCCTTTAAGCTGTCCTTTTAAGTAGTTTATTGAGACTTCTGAAGAGTCACAAATCATCGTGAAGCTATTTGTGTATTAGTAAAGCCACATCTGGAAGAAAATATTACAAAAGTATTGGCTGTCCAAAAGCGAAGGCCACTATGTAACTGTAGTTAACACACCATGAACCTTCCAATCATGATGTTGAGCAATACACAAAGGAAAACAGAACAGTGTGTGGCTTTACTTATGAAAACTAGCAAAGTGGCTAGAATACATCTGTGTTGCTGCCAATGCTGCAGGTACTTACTGCCTAGGAAAGTCATGAGGGGAGGCCTAGGAGATGTTAAGGCAATACAGACAGGACTCATAGAGAGCTGCAGGAACTGGGTGCTGGTCATTGTGGCAGGGAGGGCTGTTTCAGTTCCTGAAAACGTACCAAGCTTGAACAGCTCAGTTATAGCTCATTCCCTTTTCTGTATGCCCATTATACCTTCAAAAAACAAACAAACAAACAAACTGGAAACATGAGCAAAAATAAACAAAACTAGGATAAGACCAGTTACCTGGGCACGTAAGCCAATATTGATATTGATAATATTGGCAGCTGCAAAAAAAGAAAAACAACAATAGAAAAGGTTGAATTAGTATAATTCAACATGTATTAATGTGTAAAGAGCCTTTCTTTCCTTGAATATCATTAAAAGATAAAAAATGAGAAATAAAAATATCATTAACATAAATGTTGCTGCAGTCCTCAATCCATGCAGTTTATCATGTCAAATTATTACATTTCTGGCTATTAGAAAACACACTCTGCCCCCAGCCCTCCAAGATGGCAATATTCCCACTGTAAAGGAAAGCCTAACACACTAAAAGGCTAAAACTTACATCCAGGGATGGGGGGTGGAAGGGTTGGTTCACTTACAGATAGGATGCCATCTAGCCAGCACAGAGCACTGACCACAGAATGGTTCACCCATAGCTCTAGACAGTCACTGAAGGAAAACTGAAATTAGCTTTTAGAAAACAAATGGCTCAATTATTTCTTTAAATGTTAAGCCACAGATGACCAGATTCTTGGCAAAATGGGCTACCACAACACATTTTCTCTCAACAGAAATCACTTCCTATTCGAGTCCCACAGCCGGACCCCTCATAAGAGAAGCTCCTGGCAGCCTTCCCAAATGACTAAACAAGGCTGACTTATGTTTGCAATTAATTTTCAATGTGTTTTATGACTGACAGTAATATATCGTACACTATTAAAAATAATCACACATGTCCATGTGGTTAAACACTCAAAGACTTGCTCAAAATCTTATCAAGACTACAATACCCTAGTATTTTGTGTGAGTAAAACCCACAGACAATGCCTGGGTTGTTTGCCAGGAGTCTTACTATGACATCAAATAGTACTAATAAATAGGCTTATAGAATACAGAATTTTGATGGGCACGGTACTGGGTAGCTTGAGAAAAGTAAACACTGAAAAATAAACAGCCACAATTTGAGCATGTGCCAATGCTGGGCGCTTTCGGGCAAGTGTTTGGACTCAAGATTTGATTTTTCCCTACTCATCTGTGAAATAGGTTTATTGGCGAGTGCTGCATACTGAATTCCAAACTGATGAAAATATGCGAGCTGCCAACATCGTCTCGTGACAATGGAAGAACTCTCACAATGTTCCATAGTGTGGATTCCCCACAGAACTCAGCATTCTGCTCCGACTCCTGCCTTGACTTCAGGGATCAAATGCAGCTGCCCAGAAGCTCCTTTGCTAGTAACGTTATCTCCTAGTTGGGGGAGGGGGTCTCAGTATCTCCTTCAATAGGGGTTTCATATAGGAGGAGGAGGAAGAGGAGGAGGAAGAGGAAGAAAGAGGGCACAGTGGAGGAGGAGGAAAGAGGGTACAGTGGAGGAGGAGGAGAGAGGACACAGTGGAGGAAGAGGAAGAGGCAGCTGAACAGAGGGATAAGAGCAGTTTGGCAACTTGGGAAAAAATGATGTCCACATAATCTAAACCGTGTTTTTCAGAAACCAAAACAAGTGCACACTAACCCGAGAGCCAGCTCAATCTGCATTCCTCTCTCCCTAAGAATGGGCTCCAGGGCTACAGAGATGGGTCAGCGGGGCAAGAGCACAAGCCGCTCTCCTAGAGGTCCTGAGTTCAATTCCCAGCAACCACAGAATGGCTCACAACCATCTGTAGTGGAATCTGATGTGCTCTTCTGGTGTGCATGGAAACAGAGCACTCATATACATAAAATACATAAATAATTTTAAAAAAAGAATGGGCTCTATGAGAGTCTGGAGGTAGACATAAAGTGTGTGTGTGT
>OU015745.1:47995547-48023721 GCA_907169655.1 Acomys percivali | reverse complement strand
AGAGAGAGAGAGAGAGAGAGAGAGAGAGAGAGAGAGAGAGAGAGAGATCTCAGAGTCTTGTACATATTAAAGCCATTAAATTACAACTCAGCATTTTGGTGACATCATCGATGCCTTAGGCCTTCAGTATACCATTCTGTTTTAGCTGCTGTCTCCTATTCTCTTTATTTCCTTTTTTACTTTTCTTTTCCCCCAAATGTTTTAAAATGTTTTTAAAAATCGAGTTTCATTTTCATTTGCCTGTAATTTTTAAATGTACCCATTTGGTACAACATTTATTTTCTTTAAACCAGGGACTTCAAGGAAACACAGCACAAAAGACTGTAAGATATTTTGACATTTCATTAGTTCAGACATATCTAACGGGAAAAGAAGAATGTGGCAAAAGGGTCACTTAATAGCCATGGCAAATGGAATCTCTAGGTTCATTCATATCCAACACTTTATTTCTTATTTGAAACATCTGTACCTCCCAGGATTCCGATCCACCTTGACAAGTCAACTCATAAGTATGATAAAGGCCATTCATGATAAGCCAGTGTTTAAAAATACATGACTGTGTACAAGAAACTAATAACCCTCTCTAGTGTATTTACTTTCTTTCTCCAAGTAATATAATTAATTTGCATTAATGTCGCATTTTATAGTGAAATCTAAGGAATCTAAACTATTTAAATGCAAATGAGAACATTCTTATTTTATACTAAGTATTCATATGCCATTATTTGGCAGATTCAAGAATTGATATTTACAATTTTAGTACCCACTAGTACCATATATAGATGTGCCTTCTCGGTGGCTGAACCAGAATGCAGCCCTTCTGTTCAACCACCCTCTATCTTCCTCACTGATTACATTAAACTTCGTGTTTATTCCTGCTTTAATTTAAAATTTGGTGTCATGGATAACAGATTAGAACAGATCTGAAATCAAAATGGGTGTTGCTTGACTAATAAAAGTACTAGGGACTGCAATGTGGTTCCTTCAGCATGCCACTCACATCACCCCATGTGCACAGAAGCTGTGACGTCATGATCAAACTGATGTTTCACTCAACGAACCCAAGATGCCGTGGGTACGTCTAGTCCTGAGTAAGAGGTATCAGGTATCGCACACAGGATCACAAGGCCAAAGGACGATAGAGTTTCACTGGAAAACATGAGAACTCAACTCTGGTGCAGAATTAAAGGCTGTTCAGGAGGATAAACAGCTCTACTTGCTGATAGGTTAACTCTGCTGTTAAGGGACAGAGAACATTCAATGAAGGCATGAGGTTATTGTGTAATTCAATGCTGATTTATGTACCCTTGTGGTTGCAATCCTTGTTCTGAGAACCTCCTGTCTCAATGTTGTATAAATACTGCTTCCCCAATTGTCCCCTGATATGCCAATAAAGCAACTTATAGCCAATCACTGGGCAGGGGAGAGAATAGGGCTGGACTTCCTGCCAGCCAGGGGAGGAGGAGTTAGAGGAGAATACAGGGGATTCAGCCATGGGAGAGGTCCAGGTGACATCAGAGAGAAGCTAAAGCAAGGAAGCTACAAAGTGCAAGTATCTCTGGGATGTGCACTGGGAGGAAACCAGATTAACTAGAGGGATAAAAACAGAGTAATAACTTCTCAGTTATTGTGCTGTGAAGCTTATGGTTAAACAAATATAAGAGTCTTATTTATTTGTATGATAGTCGGGTTAATAGAGAAACTGAGAAACAAACACAGTTTTGCAAAAATAACTAACAATTCAAGGCTTTCTAGGTTCTTAAAGACTCTGAAAAACCGGTTGGAGATCACTGGCAAGGGCAGACTATCAGCTGTCATGGGTATACAGGGAAAACGACATTTGGCTTAAAAAAAAAAAAAAAAAAAGGATGGGGCCAGGCTTTCCTTGAAGGCATCACTTTGGTAACTGCTGGCTGCCACACCTCAATTATGCCATCCGCCCTGTCTCAATGTCTTTGAGGTGTCTACTTTATAATATGAATATAAAGCATTTTACAAACAATAAAGCCAGATGTGGTATCAGGCATGCCTGTGGTTCCAGCCCCATGGGAAAATGCGGTAAGAGGACCATTGGAGTTCTAGAGCTCAAGGCCAGCCTACACAACACAGAGGGAAATTGCCATGTTGTTATTGTTAATAATGACACAACACCACCTCCTGATACCCGCACAGTCACTGACAGTTGAACACCTTCCATCTCTGTTCACAAATAGATCATAAATGTGACATTTTTGGAGACAACTTCTTAGAAATGAAGACATGATTAACAAAGGCAAAAAACAGTGTTTGCTTCTCTCTGAAGGATTCTGATACACAGCTTCAAATAGATGCAGGTCAGATTACAGTCACATCCTACCAACACAACCTCAGCTCAAACAAGTTTCCACAGCACCTGCGTGGCCCTGCCTATCTTCACACAGGACCAGTGTGTCAGCTCTGCAGCAACTAGCCGAATGGCCCCACAGGTGAGTACCACCAGCCACAGATGTTGTGCTTGAGACGGGAAGTCACAATACATTAAAGGACAAAGGAGAAGCACACATACCCTCCTCCCCAAAATGTGGCACGGGGCTACTGGAATTCTCCCGGTCTGCTCTCCGGTTCCAACACTAACTGCAAAGTCAGACCACATTAGAGTCACCAGCCACAAGGGAGGAACACAGCTAGTAGTGGCCTTTATGTTTTGCTAGTAAAATATTCAGCGGCTACTACTAGCTGTTTTCATAGGCTACAGCTGCCTCCTGCTGCTTGGCAACAGTAAGCATCTTATTTACGGTCTAAATGATCAGCGCATACTAACTCATATTTGTCATACCCCGTCTCTTCTGCTATGCTATATTCTCCAACATTCTATCTGTGTTGGTCTCTGTGGCTCTTCTAATCATGTCCTGTCTGAATGTGCTGTCTGGTTCCCTAGAGGGATAACCCCAATTCCCTAGAGGGATAACCCCAAATTTCACATTTGTTTCAAGCTGTTTAAAGTAACTAGTGCAGAAATTCTCAAACTCAGACTTAGGACACTTGTGGCTGAAAACTTCTTCCATCGTGGTGACTACACTGTAGGTAGTGGGACATTTAGCATTATTACTTATCTCTTAACATATGTGAGCAACAAAAATATCTCCAGGACATGTCAGTATGTGCCAGGGATGAGGCTGGAGAGGTGGATTAGCAGTTAAGAACGTTTGCTGTGCAATCATCTGGGCTAGATCCCCAAACTCACATAATAGGCTAGGGGTAACTCAAGCTCAGAGAGATCTGACATCTTTTGGTCTCCACACATGTGTGCACAAGCACCTGCACACATGAACATATATATTCATGCAAATACACACATAAGATAAAATGGGAAAATGTGCTTGTGTTGGTAGGAGAACTGTGGTGGAGGAGAGCACTAGAAACATTAGGTCTTGTGTGTTTCATGTTTTTCAGACAGCATCTTGTGTGGCCCAGGATGGTCTCAAACTCACTATGAAGCCAACTTCTGATCATTCCACCTCTACTTCCTAAAGTACATGCCTGGGATTACAGGCACATACACTCAAGACTAGTTTTATTCAATGCTGACGTTTAAACCCAGGGCTTTTGCACATTAGGCAAGGCCCCATGCTGAGCTACATACAGCACCAATCTGAAGGTCTTATTTTTTTTTCCCCCTGGTTTTTGTTTTTTGTTTTTTGTTTTTTCATGTAGTCTTGGCTGTCCTGGACTTGCTTTGGTCTCAAACTCACTGAGATCCACCTGCCTCTGCCTCCTGGAGTGCTAGGATTAAAGGCGTGCACCACCATGCCCAGTGAAGGTCTTGTTTTTATACATTTTTTCCCCTTTAAGACATTATAAATCCATGGTAAATGGTACAGAAGAGACAAGACCCTTGTACCCATCACCTGTTTGCTCATATTAGTTCTGCCTTAAATAACTACAGTAGAATTGCAAACATAAAAAGTGACGCTGGTGCGTGCATTTATATATGCGTTCTGTGTTAGTACATTACCTGAGTATTAATATAATCGAATGTCCCACCACCTTCCATACAAGTTTACATACACAAACGTTAACTCCAGGAAGAATGGCTCTTATCAAGAAGACAGAATAACAATTACTAAAAAAGAACTCCTGCATATTGTTGATAGGAAGACAGTGCTTCCGTTCCTCCAGGAAAGGGAAAATAGAACTGCTGTATGATCCAACATTCTCGCTGGCAGGTATATATCAGGGAAATGAAATAGGTTTGCGTTAGAGACAGCTGCTCTCCCACTATGGGGCTATTCTAACAAATCACTCAAACTAAAGTGAGGTAATTTGTGCTTTTCTAGTCACTCTTCCCTGTCATCTCACTCACATCTGTACAGGGCAGAGGTTCTCAACTCCTGTTGGGGAAGTCAAACAACCCTTTCACGGGGACCACCTAAGACCATCTGCATATCAGATATTTATTTACATTATGACTCATAACCGTAGCAAAATTACAATTAGGAAGTAGCAGCAAAGTCAGCACAACATGAGAAACTGTATTAAAGGGTCGCAGCATGAGGAAGGTTGAGGACCACTGGTATAGAGAACAGGGAGTTTTCCCTGTTTGGTCTGTTGGTCTGCCTAGTCCGTTGATCTGCCCTTAAGACTGAGCCCAGTGCTTCACATGCTAAGCAAGTGCCCTACCATTGAGTGACTCCCAAAAGTCTGAACTGTGGTGGAAGTTTTGGTGTCTTGAAAAACTCAGTGATGTGAATATGTTTTTGTTTTAATCAAGGGTGTGAAATACGGGGCTGCTTTAGGTTGTTTACAGCAGCTGACCATTTGCCAGATGCATGTGATTTAGTTCTGGGGACTCCGAGAGGGTATACACATCAGAACCCAGGGGCAGGGGGCTCCACGGAAGAAGGCGGCTACTGCTCTCCTGTGCCTCCTCTCGTTGCTGCTGATGCAGCTTGATGAGAAGAAGTTGGAAATATCCTAACTACGAAGATTGGACTTACCCCAAGGAACCCAACAACCCTAACCAGCAGGAAGTAGCTAAAGAGAACCATGCCCCACCCTCTCCCCACTAATCTTCTTTCTCTACTATCTGGTGTTGGAAGAGATAAGGGTTGGAAGTAAGGTAGAGGTATAAGAACCCCAATAAAATATCTTTAAAAATGCATGCCAACGTGGAATGTCGTTAAAATCTCTGTAATAATATCTTCTGTTTCATCTTTTATACAAGCAATTGGTGCCCTTTCTGTTTATCAGCTTTGGTGGATACCTGGCACTTTTATTGATGTTTTCAGTATTTTACTGATTTTCTCCAGTATGCTTTACTTCCACTGACTGCTGACTGTATTATCAGGGGTGCATTGCTTTGATAAAACACCATGGCTGAGGCAACACATAGAAGGGAGGCTTTGTTGACTGCACAGTTGCAGAGCTTTTGGTTGAGAAAGAATGGCACCATGATGAAGGCTGGAGTAGCAACTTAGAGCCCACATCTTGAGCCACAAACAGGAAGCAGAGAGAGTGCACTAGAAACAGCATATGGCTCTTGAAAACTCAAAGCCGACCCCCAATAACAGACCTCCTCCAGGAAAGCCACATCTCCCAAAGCTACCCAAACAATGTCACTAACTGGGGGCCATGTATTTAGATGCCTGAAAATATGAGTAACAGCTTACTTGAAGCACCACACTGACCATGTATTTATTTATTAATTTATTTCTATAATTTAGTGGCATTTATTCAGCCTGCCGTGTAACCTCTGGAAATGGGACCTTACCTTTTCTGTGTTTAAATTTTCCTTTTATAAAATAAAAGAAACTTAAGAGTCCTAAATTCCCTTTATGCCTTGTTGCACTAACACATGAACCTATTTCTACAGCATGCACTTAAGGTAGACCTTCAAATGTGGACATTTTTTTTTTTAATTTAAATTACAATGACTCCATATAAGCCAACTGGAACTATCTGAGAGATACCGAGGGTTCAGTTAAAAAAAAAAAAAGTCATCACCCAGTTGATAACACAGATACCTAAGAATAATAGTTACAAAATAGCCACCAGTTAAATATTTACAATTAAGTCACTGTTAACTATGTAACTAGTTAAGTATCAGTGTGCACAATTTTACCATTTTAGTTTTTTTACAGGTCCTTCCTTGCTTCAGACTTCTACCACAGAAGTTGCTCTACCTCCATCAAATTTTTATGACCATTTCTCTAACATTCAAACAAATGCCACGTCCCTGAGTTATAGGGCTGTTTCCTACAGAGCAGGAAGTAGCTGATTTTTCCCTCCTGGGTGTCTTAAGACACAGCAAATCAACAGTTCTACCTTTTTACAACAGTGCAATTTGCACACTGGGAAGGGAGGAGGTAATAAAAGGTTATTTAATCAAGCAAAGAAATTCACACCCATTTTCTCATTTTGTTTAGCTCCTGGATTTTGTGAATGTGCAATTTTAACATCATTTCAGCTAAAAGAAATTCTTGGGCTGCAGCAAAATGCCTTTCTGTAGCTCCTTCTTTTGAACCCACAGGGTGCCATGGGCAAAGTCACGACGGCCATCTGTTGCTTGGCCAGTTCTATTTCCATCTGACTCCTCTGCTTAATTCTGGAGCCAGATCGGTGCTGCTCACAGGACTGGGTGATAGAAGCCTTCCTGTGGAAACTCTTCTCTGCCTTCTCCTTACGCCTGTGGAAGGAAACTCTTCGCTACACGAGTCCACTACCTAGAGGTCTACAGCTCTTTACTCTTGTGGGCTTCCTGATGGTCAGAATTTCACTGCCACATCAAAATCACGGACAAAAATAACTTAAGAGAGGAACAATTTACATTGGATCGTGGTTCAGGAGTCCCCACTGCTGGGGCCCGTGTGCTTGCGGCTAAAGGGATGCAGAAGCGATCAGTCATGGTGCCCAGAAAATGTAGAAACAGATTAGAGCCTCCAACAACCTTCAGTGACTTACTCCATCCAGTTACATCCCACTTTTTATATTTCACCAGATAACTCCTAATAATACCTGTTACAACATGAATCCATGAGAGGACTCCTAACGCTTTGTTATCTCAGAAATCTAGTTATCCAATCACTCTCTGAATGTCATTCTGTTACCAGCCTGGGAAAGACAATTCCCAAGCTGTAATATGTTAGTATGTAGCCACCACAACGGTCCTCAGTGGTTCCCGCCTCCGGGTTTTTGTGTTTCTCTATCCGTATAGTAAGAACTCACTAATTCACTTTTAACCTAAGTGTCATTTTTAGTCAAGATTTAAGAAGACTGCACCTTCTGACTCAGATGAGCTCTGCTAGTCCTCCCCGGAGGAACCAACTGTCACAGAGAAATCCATTAGCAGAGGGTGGGGGGCTTGGGGGGGGGCTAAGAAGTAAGGGACCAGGCATGCAGCGATGACACATCCTAGCAGTACCACTCAGGCCTCTGGATGAGACCTCAGCCCAGCTGTCATCAGATCCCTGGATCAATAAGTAAATTCATCAGAACCACATGTGGAAGTCCAAAGTAAAGCCACGCTCAGATTACTGACCCACACACTCAAGGAAATACTACATCTATTATCTTAAGCTATTAAATTTTGAGATACATTTATCACACCACAATAAATGACTAAGAGAAGTTCCCAGCTAGACACATTTACTGGGACAACAAAGCTGTCAACTGTTATGTAGCTCACTCGTGTTCAAAGACTCCTGATTCTAGAGGTTCTAAACCCACCTCCCCTAATCAATGCGCAGAACAGGAAACTTAATCATCACCAGGACTTAAACTTCAGCAAAACTACTAGATAGATGAGAAGACTCAAAAAGACAAGAGCAGATCGTTGGCAAGGTTTCCACTGGTAAAAACCCTTCCTATATGAATGGCCCAGGCTTGATCCCAGCATGAGGGGCAGGAGGTGACGGGGCCCTTGAGATAGCTCCATGGCTAAAGGAACTTGAAACAAAGCCTGAAGACCTGAGTTCAATTCCCAGGACCGACATTGTAGAAAGAGAACCTGATTCCTCTAAGTTGTTCTCTGACGTCCACAAGCATGCCACAACATATTCATGCACATGCATACATACACACATGTGGACACATGTTCATACACAATTAATTAAGCAAATGATAATACTAGAAAGCAAGGCTCAATCTTGTGCACGGTTTTCAACACTGACCTCCTGGAAAGGAGACTGGTGGTTAAACATTGTTAAAGACCTTATTTCCTATTTGGGGTGAACTCTGGGAGGTCATAGCATATCAAAAGCTCTGATCCTGGACAGGCTAGATATCCTCTGTCCCCCACAGATGGACCATGGCAGATGTGAGCCACACACACACATATAAATTACACAGTATAAATGAATATATTTTTTAAAGAAATAAAACCTCTAATCCTTACCAAAAACCTTGTTTCAGTTTAACACACCCTTCATACCCATAATATGTATGTACTATGGAAATTTTGCTGAATCCGCATTCTGAACGATACACTTTGGTGATGATATAGTCAAGAGGAAGCTATCTCTAAGTGCAGTTTAAAAATAAGTAAATGTGGGATGGAGAGATGTCTCAACAATTGAAGAGCCTTGGCTGCTTTTCCAGAAGACTAGAACCCACAGGACAGCCTATCAGAATGCACATGACAGTTCACAACTGTCTATAACCTCAGGTTCAGGGGATCTGACACCCTCTCATGGTCACTACTGACAGCTCACAACTGTCTATAACCTCAGGTTCAGGGGATCTGACACCCTCTCATGGTCACTACAGGCATTGCAAGCATGTAGCGCAAACAGATGCGCAGGCATAACACACATAAAAAATAAATATACTTACACTTAAACAAAAAAATTCAAATCCAACTCGTATAAGACATGGGTGTTGTTTGTTTTATGATTTGTTTCCCAACACCAAGTAGACACCTGAGTATAGAGAAATTCAATATTGAATGAGACAGTGCCCCACCTCCACCAGTTAGTTCAAAGAGTGTGGAGCCCTACAGCCACTCACTCACGGCAGTTTCCAGGATTAAGGGTATGTCCCCTCTTCCGGCCATGCACTTTTAAGCTGTTTCGTTTTGCCGCTCTGAAACCTTTAGAAAATAAGTCATGTCAAGCATGGTAAAGATGGGCTCTGGAGTAATTCTGCGTTGCTATGTGGCTCTGTCTCCTACAACCCATGTTAAATAGCTTTGCCGAGCTTCCCCATGCTGTCTGTAAAAGGCAGCTACCTCAGTGAGACCGTGAGTACTTTTTGGTACACCACCTAGGATAGGACAGACTCTATAAACATCATGACAATTCTCCTCATCCAATATGTTGGATCTTAAATTAATGAACCCGAACTTCTGACCCAGGCTGACACCTCAGAGTGCTTTAATCTTGTCCTTTCGCAACTATGCAGAGGTCCTCACTGGGCCACTGCACTGTCAGGGTGATGAAACTCTACTCTCATGTGACAATGTTCAGGACTTCATCCTGTCTATCCCAGTCACACCTGCCTTGACCTTCCCCAGGTCCAGACCACAGACAAGACTACTGTGCTAAAATCACAATTTTGAAAGTTTCATAATCCTTTAAAAAAAAAAAAAGGTTTTGATTTGTTTGCTTCCCAAACCACCCATGACACCACACAATGTTTCCATGGCCTTACACCTTACAACATAACACACGTTAGTCAAACCATCAGAGAGCTTGGTCCTTCTTGCCTAGTGAAAGACTAGGACAGATCAACAGCCAGCTGACCACTCTCAAACTTTCCTAAAGCTTGTGAATCAAAGCTGCAGATCAGTAGTGGTACTGACACACTGAGCACATCCTGTGGCAAGTTCAGAGCCTGTAGATGCTGACTCGGTGCCCGGCTGCTCACACACAGTGCTCAGAAATGAACTGGTTACGCTCTTCCTTCTGCAAAAATTACACCCAAGTAAACTCACCACACACATGCACACGAGCACATACCTGTGACTCCTAAAGGAGACTACACTGCCGGCAAACTAGTCGTATCCTGGGATATTTGCCATGATGTCAATGAAGACTTCAGTAACAGTTGAAAAGAGAATTTTCGCCCCAGAAATGTGATGTCACTGCGGAGTGCAGGAAGCAAGTCAGAGCTGCACAGGATGCAGCCTAGCCTCTGACCAGATTTTGTAGGATACTCAGCTAGCCTAGACACTGTACCCTCGATGGAGGACAGAAGTCAGGAACTCCATTTTCTGGTGGTGAGAGCTGGAGGATGGAGGATGCTCTGCCTCCATGCTCATCACAAGGCAATGAAGCCAGGAAGGGGCGCTAGGCTCATCGAAGGAAATAATATTAAACACCTAAGTGGTGATGACCTCAGGACTGTGTGGGGCCTTGGTAACAGTTCCGAGGTCGCTCCTGTTATTACTCCCATCACACATAAACTGTAGGTCTGACAGTAATATT
This sequence comes from Acomys percivali, assembly GCA_907169655.1. Taxonomy (NCBI): domain Eukaryota; kingdom Metazoa; phylum Chordata; class Mammalia; order Rodentia; family Muridae; genus Acomys; species Acomys percivali. Next base: position 48,013,321 of record OU015745.1, on the reverse strand, counting down.
TACCCAGGACACTTAGAACATGGTGGAACTAAAATTCAGGTCTAAGCACCTGAGTCTAGGGCCTGTGTTCCCAGCCATAGGAGCACAACACAGCCCATCTGAGGAAGCCCTTGAATGCATAATCTGAAAGGATGAATGGATTGAAAATGTAATGAGCTGACATTATCTTCTTGGGCCTCATATTTAAATGAAGAAGGAAATTTTGTTCTTAACAGGTTCCAAAGATCAGCATAGTCACTCTGAGAAATGAAGCACCTCTGTTTATACCAATTTTTTTTGTTAGTTCATCTTAAAACACGTCATATTTTAATTAAATGACATATTCCCTATAAGTGAGAAAAACCTTGTATTTTCCAAAATAAAGATAACTTTGTATACAGTACTTTTTTTTTTTTTCCCAAGCTTCCCACATCTGGTCAACCAAAGTATATTGTGTCATACCTACTTATGTACTTAACTTCTTTTTTTAAATGTATTTTATTAATTTATTCATATTACATCTCAATTGTTATCCCATCCCTTGCATCCTCCCATTCCTCCCTCCCTTCCATTTTCCCCTTACTCCCCTCCCCTATGACTGTTAAGACAATTATTTCCTGAGCTAAATTCTCACTGTCCTGCGGGCAGGTACCTGAAGTAAACAGTGACACATAATAAAACAATTGGGTACAAAGCAACAAATGACCCTCCAGACAATTGTCTTCTTTGTAAATACAAAATCCTATCTGCTAAACAACTATTACCGTGACAAATCACAAGTCTGAGACAGAGGCTTCCAAGTGCAGATTTAAAGCTCCAGAATTTCTATAAACTTAATAACATTAACTCTAAGGCAGATGGCTGAATGCCTTAGAAATCCCAAATTCTTAAGAGGATCCTGGATGGAAAGTCCCTGGCTGGGTTTGTAATTTTTATCTCTGTATCAGAAAAATACTGGCACCACCTGGTGGTTCTTTCTGTGAGCTATAAAATTAGGACCTGGACAGCACTCCTGTAGTGGAAGCAACCCACATTAAAATTAAAAAAAGTAAAAAAATAAAAAAACACCATTCTGTTCTTAATTTCTAAGTTTTTCATATAATTCCAACTGAAGTATTGAACAAATGTAGCTTTTATCGATATGGAGGTATTCCCATCTCTTTAGCATGCTCTGAAGTATATTTAGTGACGCACATGATAAATACAAAAACATACAAGTCAAGCCTGGGACAATGGTGCATGCCTATAGTGCCAGACACAACTCAAGAGAAGCTCAGTCGATGCAGTGAGACTTTGTCTTAAAAAAAAAGAAAAAAGAAAACTCAATTTAATAAAATATTTTTTAAAAATGAGTTCAAAAACACCCAGGATTCATACTGAACATAGTGTGACCACCCCTGAATTTTTGCACAAGGGGGAAACTCACATTATTCGTGTATCATTTTATTCTGGAGATAGGAAAATTCCTTTATATAAGTAAATGTACTTTTGAACACCCCTTAGCTATCAAGAAAAATATATCATTCAACTTCTGTTTATTTTTTCACTCTCTCACCTATCCATTCAAGTGAGGTACAATGATTTTTACAGTTAAATGTCATCACCGCTTCTTTGCAGAGCTGGCGGTGGAGCCCTGCCCCTTCTTATCCACAGTAAGCAAGCGTTCACTGAGCTCCAGCCTGGGCCCTCAACGTGTTCTCATGATGCTGCTCATCAGTTTGCAAGGAGTGGGTGGGGAGTGAGTGCCAGAGCTCAGACTTCAGCCTGTTCCCACAATGCTCCCTGCTCCCCTTGGTTTGCTTTACCAATCTGACCAGGAGCCAGCACCTACACAAAACTGAGAGTTCTAAGGAACTTAAAAATCCCACTAACCAACGGCAGCTAGAATGAAAATTGAAACCAAAGTACGGGTGCAACATGCACAACTGGTGTGCAAACTTTACTCATTGGTTTACAATCCCGTTGACAGTGGATACCTCAGAAGTTCTAAATAAAACTGGTAGAAGCTAAAATGCAACAACAGAGGGTCAGAACTCTTCAGTAGAGAGCAAGTGTGTCTGTCAAATTCACTGGGAGGACCGAGAAGCAGCAGTGAGTTAGAAGAAACCTAGTTTGACATCTGTTTGGGTTACTGGAAGTGTGGTCAACATAGGAACTGTCTGTGACACTGAATGAAATTTTCAATAAAAGAAAGCCAAATGGGAAACATCTGAGAGTGTTAAAGGGGTGGGCCAAGTGGAGCAAAGCGACCAGGAACGCTCTAGACCCCATATGGACAATCTTAATGAGATGCTTAAAAATGACATCCTAGGGCCTGCAAATCCAAGCTAGTCCTTAAGTACATTTACTCCTGGCCTCTTGGAGCCAGCATCACTCAGCTTATACTACAGCTCTTACAGAAACCTGACAGTCACTCTTTAATTAAAGTTCATTACAAATGGCAAGGCACAATCTATACAAAGAAAACTACTGCTCTCTCCATAGAAACATCCAGCTTCTGTTGTATCTGCATTTCCCCCTAAGCTGTGAGTTCATTAAAGGAAATAAACTGACCCTCTAACTTATTAAGTGATGAGGTGTTAACCCAGGGATCAGGTCAGTAGTAGTCAAAAGCCTAAACGCTGTACTCAGTCCTGAAATGGAGACCAGTCACCTGGGGAATGTCCCTTCAACAAGCTTAGTCTCAAGTTCAGATGCAAAAGCCTCTCTGCTGGAGAAGACTCAGTGTAGACTCAATTTTCTTAACCAAAATATTTTATTAACAACTTAGTGACCGAGCCTACATCAATTATAACCCAAGTAACCAAAACAGTAGAAAATGAGGATTAATGGACACAATAACAAAACCTTAAGGATATCAGTTCTGAGGAACGATTCTCCGGTCGGGAGCCACAGGATTTCTTCCACTGGAACCTGGGGTAACTAGACCCCAGAGCCTCAGCAGGAGCCAGAGCTCTGAAGCCTTCCCTCCAGCAGGTCTCTCTAGGAGCGTCTGGAAGGGCAGCGATGAACAGCCAAATCTATACCAAGTCTCCTACCTGCCCAGCGGCCAGTTCTGGGCTCATTTATATATTTCCTCCCAGAGTCTGTTCACGGGATCTTTTCAGATGGCAGCAATTAAGCTCCTGCACGAGGTGGTTGCTCTTCTAGTGAATTAACATCACCTGTTTTGATCCCACACTTGGGATCCTAAAGAACAGGTTTCTCTCCTTCAACTCAGAGTAGCTCACCAAATATTTCTGACTGCTGGCTGTACATGAGAGATGCCATTTCCTAGTCGCCTGGCTTGTGGGTGGCTGGGGACCTGTGATCAAGTAGGCAAAAAAGGAGTAAGCAAGTCCCTGCAGACCAAGCTCGACATTGCAACTTCAAGACCACCCGGAGCCTCTTTCCCTTTTGATGGGGGACTAGATCCACTGCTGGGATAGTGGCTTCTCTCTCATCCTCAGAGGTGAAGTTGAGCAAAGTCACTGTCCCCACACCAACCTATTTGTTACACATGTACTTGAGGTAGGAATCAGTAGCAGGGGCAGAAAGCTTAACAAAAAACACTGGGACTCGGTTCTTGTGTCAAATGATGCTGACAGACTACTTCATAGTGATAGAAATGAAAGGAAATAAATCCTCTCACACAGCCCAAAAGGGTCACAGGGTGTCAAGGTGTAAGTACTCTGCCCTGAGGGGCACAACATGGACCAGATATAGCTCTATATACCTCCACATCTTGTGAAGAAAGAGCAAAATATCAATTAACATCATTTTCTCCATTCTTTCCAGATGCATTTGGCTACCTATGGGAAGTTAATAAAAAAGGAAAAAAAAATGTTCTATAGATCTGAGGCAAGAGAAATGGGGGGGGGGGGGGGCGTGGCGGTGAGAAGGAAAAATGAGCCCTCATCCAGGCATTTGTTTTAAGCTTCTCAGCAGCAGGAGAGCAAGAATTCCAGCAGGACCACCACTGTTCACGGCCCTCGCCTCCCTACCTCACTCCCTACAGATTGCTTGGAATCTCATCAGAAATTCCACACACACAGGGCACGAACATAAAGCCCTAGTGAGCCTTGTCAGACTCTAACTCCAACTGAGGCATCTCCATTATCAAAGGGGGCGGGGATCGTCTCTTGGCAGCCTTTTGAGATATAAAGTGAAAGTCACCCAGAGGGTGTATATGGCTAATGCTAAGACAACCATTAACCGTTTACTCTCCAGAAGAGGCCAGTGTCCACACATAGGTGTTTGTCTTGCTTTCTGGCACTCTCCTTTGGAAAGCACATACTGACTACCACACTCTTGAGTGTACCTGTCTTTCTGAGTGCCTCTCTTTCTTGTAAGCCTATAGTAGAAGATCTTTAATAAAAATCATTAACCAGGCTAGGCACGGTGGCACACACCTGTAATCCCAGTGTTCGCAGAGGCAGAGGGAGAGGCAGCCAGATCTCTGTGAGTTTGAGGCCATCCTTGTCCACAAAGTGAGTCCAGGAGAGCCAAGGCTACACAGAGACACCCTGTCTCCAAGGGTGGTGAGGAAGAAATCAGCAACCTAATTGACTAACAGTTTCACTAACTGACCAGTGCAACCCTTCAGTTCTTTTTTTGTTCAAGTCAGTGATCCCTTTGAGTTGGGGTCTCTAAAAGTTGGGGGAAACTCTTCATGCTTTGGAAGGTAGCCATATAGAGCTGGGGTTCTGTTCCCAGTGAGCCAGCCTCAAAACAGACTCTTCCTCTGTATTGCTGATAGGCAAGTTGTTTTAGTAGTTCTTCACTATGAAGAAGAAATACATATCAGAATTAGCTGATCAACAGTCCGGGAATATCGTATTATTCTGAAAATAACACTGGAGGAAGTACAACACATCGCTACCAAACTCATCTGAACAGCCTGTTTTCTTTACTAAAAATCATGCTAATCTCAACATACCTATGCAGAAATGTGCTAAAGTTTTTTGAAACCCCATTTAGGCCAGGCTCTACAATGTAAACATAAACCTCTCCTATTTGCATTATGCAAATGAGAATGGCCACATAGTCACATGCACAGGACACTTAGCACAGGACACTTGGCTTCAGCACCAAACCTCCTGCTAGCTCAGGTGGCCTCTGAGCATTCCAGCAAACACACCCCTAGACTGTTCTGGGCTGTCCAAATTTTAGTTTCTAATGGTTTAAGATTTTAAAAGTGAAAGTCCCACATCTCAGATACACCTTCAAACCAGGACTGCTGGTCTCAGTAATGCAAAGACATCCTTGGAGTGTCAAGATAAGAAAGATACATCTTCCTGGAGTGTAAAGATATAAGGGAGGGACATTACATCATCTGAGAGAGTCTTCCATTAAAACCAAGATAAGAAATAATATATGATATAAACTCTGGATGAACTTCTAGGGCAAAACAAAAGCTGTCAAAGTAACGTGGGGTTTCTGCCTTTTGTTTTTATAGGAGTATGGCAGACGACATGACTGATACGCAATGCCGGAGAACAAAAGCCATGAGGGTAGACTGTGCCGTCCACTTCTCTCGCCTCCTGCATGAGCCTAGATCAGGCATTAAGATCCCTAGACCTTTAAAAAAAAAAAATCAGGAAAGCAGAGAATATGCTTGGGTACCTGAAATTTATACAGAGAAAATACTTGCTATACAGTGTTTTTGTTAAATGAGTAGGCTAATCTCTAAGCCACCTATACAACATTCTTATTATGATCGTGGAAAGTCCTAACACAGGCAACACACACACACACACACACACACACACACACACACACACACACACACACCACATAGACTTATTTTCATTTTTGATGCTTGAGAAAATCTACCATCATAAGAAGAAGCTGCATGCTTTCTTTCAGAAGGGGGAGCAAAGGCTGAAGTTTGTAGGGTGGGCATGGGGCAGGTTGTCAAAGGAGATGAAAGGGAACATGCTTAGCTAGGTGTGGAGGGCTACAGGGCACCCTGGGTAGGTAAGCCTGGTGGTGTAATTCCATCTAGCATAGCTAAGAACAAGCCACACAGAAAATGAGTTCCGGGACCAGTGACTCCTACACCATTTCTCCCTGGTCCTATCACAGAAAAGAAACCTGCCCAAAGAAATCCACTTGGGAGGTTCCAGATAACCACACAGCCAGGTAGTGACAGAAGCTGGAGGGCCACTGTCTAAGACCGTTAACAGAGTTAAGTGTAGCCAGACATAAGGAGGGAACTGATTAGACGCAGTGAAACGACCCCCAGTGTGGAAGTTTACCTAACACATTAGGCAGTGTCTGTGTGTACGACTCCATCCACTACTTCTAATGCTAGAAGACACTTTGTATTAGATGAAGTTTTATTAGAAAAGGCCTGTGTAGCTACTCAGAGATATTCCACCAGCATCCTCTGTTGATACACAGCTTAAGATTTAGAGAGAAAGTTCCAGATCTTCACAACCTCTAGACTGCCCAATGCAACCTACCACAGCCAACAGCTCCAGCCTGTGAACATGACTATACTGTGTGTTGTGACTCGATCTGCTGCTGCATGTTTAATGCCCTGAGGAGAGGGTTCCTGGCAGGGCAAAGATCACTGTTCATTGCTCCGTGCATACTTTATCCTTATAAAAGGGCTAATGCCGAGTTCCATTCCTGAAACACTTCAACACTCAAAGTCCAAAACATGGACCATACTTTTTACCAGCTGCTAGGCACTGAAGCCTCACCCTATTTGTCCTGTGCCTACTGTCCTCCCAGGCAGCCTGATGTTAGAGAAACATGGGATGAAGTTCTGGACCAGTAAACAAACCTTAAGATGTACCCAAAAAGGTCGGGGGAGTGGCATAAGGGGGAAGCCTGTCTCTAGCTACACAAGACCACACTTTATTTGCTTGTTTACAGTGATTCCCTCTGCTAGACAACCGTTTTGCTACTGACACTAAAAGTGAGAATCCCTTCAAAGCAAATGGGTCTTCACCATCAGGATCCATCCCAAGTGCCCCTGACAAAACCACACTGGTTCTGAACAAATTCTAGCCTATTATTTGAAATATATTACAGGGCGCGGCAGGGTGGAGAACAAAAGAACAACAGGAAAACCTAAATCCAAGAAGCTCCTTCCTTCCACACAGGGGCACTATGCCCATCATCTATTCTCTGTACATACAAGACAGAGGATTTTTAAAAAAACATTGAAGCAATGGCATGCGAACACATTTCTTCTCTAAAACACTCAAGGAATCTTAAACCAGTATCTTCAGCATTGTTAAAACCCCATTACGAAATAAATGGCCCATCAAGATAAAGAAGAATGGCTTTGAAGAACAGACATTGAAGAACACACACTCATGTGCACATACACCTCCAAACAGATAACTAACTCTCCAACATGCTCATGGAGAAGCTAGACACTGGTCTTACAAACATCACTAAATGGAATACTGTCCTTCGGGGGGGGGGGGGGGGGGGGGGGGGGGGGGCGGTGCTTAGCTGAGGAGTTTCGCAACCAAAACAAATCAGGCCTCACTGTCCTGTCACCTGGTTCCTCTGTTCAAACCATGACCCATAGACCTCCCAGGGCGCCATGACAGATGGCCACACAGATGAAAAAATGAAAATACCTATTTCGAGCTCACTTTAGCAGTAGAATTGGCATCCTCAGATTAGGGGCTGCCAACCCCAGGACTTACATGTGGGCCCCAAAGATCGGCAATTAAGCATAACACCTGCTAGTACGTTTGAGGGAATGGCACCACCAGCCACCAAAGAGTGCTGAGTCCTAACCTCCCCTGCAAGCGGTAAGCAGAGAAATACTGAAAAAAACTGCTGAAAGAGACTTCCATGAAAGTTCCTTAAAAAGACGGGTGGCTGTTGCTGGCCCTTTCCACTCCCCTCTTGCTCCTCCCCCACACTGCACTCTACACGGAGCCGCCTCAGCTTGAAGAGAACAAGATTACTGCTTAGGGGTGGATGAACACAAAGCAGAAAGAATTATGTGGTTTAAGTGTCCAAGGCCATCTTCCCCCCCCCCCCAGGCTTTTCATTTCTTAGGACAAAAGTAAATCATGTTTAGTCCATTCTTTAGTCTCTCGGTAGTCTCCTCCCTGAATAACTCCCGATGGGCCCAGAGCCCCATGAGTAGCTAGGCTAGGCCAGAGCAATGAAACAGGAACTAATGAGGACATGCCACAGGGGCCACCTGAGGCTCTAGGACCTCACTCAGATGTGGGTGTGATCCCTGGTTCTGCCAGAGACTAGTGAGTAGGCTCATTGGACAAGCATCTTACTCTGGAGGGCCTCAGTCTCCCCAGAGAGGAAGTGAGGACCAAACTCCAAGGAAGGGGACGGGATGTCAGTGTACCCATGGAGCACTTGGCATACAGGATGGATTCTGCCAAAGATGGCATCAGGAAGAGGAGCTTGTGTGGGTCTAGAAGATGAGAAAGCCTAGGTAAAGTCTGCTTTGGGGCCTGTTGAAAGAGGTCACTACAATAAATAACTGGGAGGAAAGGTAATTAAGTAAATGAAGTCAGAAGGGGGCAGATGGCTCAAGGACAATTTAAACTTGGATATCCCCATCCCCATGGCTAGATTGGCACGGCAAAGGAAAAGAAGGACAGCCAGGCCCATGCAAATCCCTTCATTTGTCTGTGGCTTGCTACCACATCACTCCCTCACCTGCTCATGCATCGGAGTCACTGGGAGCTTCTTCCCTCATGCTCTGTCCTGAACTCTGGTGGTAAGCACATAGAGATATGTCCAGACCACATGCGTGTGTGCACACATTCACACACAGAAAATGGTCTTACTACTTCTACAACTCTGTGGCAGATGCAGGAATAAAGAGTACTTCTGATCTGAATTGTCCTATATGGAAGCCACAAATGGCTACTAAACACTTAAAAGTGTTACCGAAACTCAACCTGGGATTTTCTTAATTGTATGTCATTTAAACAAATGTATATTTCTATTTAAATAGCCTCATTGGGCTAATGACTACCACAAATTGATAGGAAATCAATTTCGATGGGATGTCCTGGATAGGGCCCTTGGGTTAGGGAACAAGAAGAGCAGAAGAGGCCCCAGAAGAGTGAATGCAGATTTTACTGGAATACTTCTCTATACACAATGAGTTTTCTATGCACTTGATAGCTCAAAAATTGTGTTTCTATTACCTCCCTCAGCATAGGAACATGCTTTCCTCAAGGGACAAAAAAAATTTACAAATGAGTGGCAGGTGATATAAAGGATTAAAGTTTAGCCAGGTGTGGTGGTGCACGGCTTTAATCCCAGCAGAGGCAGGCGGATCACTGAGTTCAAGGCCAGCCTGGTCTACAAAGTGTCTAGGACAGCCAAGGCTACACAGAGAAACCCTGTCTCAAAAAACAAACAAACAACAACAACAAAAAAGGATTAAAGGTCCTGTTGGATGAAGGGTATACCAGAACACCACAGTATGAAGTGAGTAATCTTGGCAGGTTCCTGAACCAACCTGATGCACACAGCATATTGCATGATGCTATGTCCCTCTCATACTTCCCTGAACAAAGACAAACAAGGCCACCTTCACATCAGAGGACAGATGCTGCAACATTACAGAAAACCAGATCGGGAAGGGAGCAGCCTAGACTTCTCCACACTACTCAGACATACATTGGATAAGCTTGTCCAGTGCCACATGGCAATGCCAACGGCACTTGTTCAAGAGGTAAATCTGCCACCTCAATATGGATGCCTGGGACAAACCAGTTGAGAGCTAAAGGTCGTGCCTTCTCTACGAAGTTGTAATGGCATCCTCACTTAAGCAGCATCAAGAAACAGCAGTTGACTCTCCAGGAGTTTCCATGCATGCTGAAGTTTCTAAGAGGCGTAACAAGAGGAGAAACACCAGCACATACAGAGCCTGACTTCATTTTACCTTAACCCATTCCCTATTAGAAATTGTCCCCTACCCTACCACACACACCAGCACTGTAGGAGAGCCAACATTCTTCAAGAGCCCTGTTTACTCAACAGGAATTTATAAACCCAGTCAGCAGTAATGAGGCTTAGCAGGGCTGCGTGTGCACAAGCTACACCTGGCAGAAATGCAATGCTTGTTTCCTAAGTGCCTTAGCCTTCGTTTATAAGGTCATCAACCAGGCATGCTCAGCAGCATTCCAAAACAGAAAAGAGCCAGTCTTTATGATGACTGGCAAGAAGGTTCCTGGAGAAAGAAACCAGAAAGGGGAGCTCAAAATACGAGGCCATTTTAGAGGTGACAAATCACTGAAACACAGAGGTACAACCAAGTCACCTGATATCAGACATGTCCTATTTTTCACATTTTAGGAACTTAAAAAATTATAAAATTCTGTTAATTATCACCGTGTAATAGTCTGCAAATCAGAACATTCTCAGAGCTGTTCTCCAATTCACACCTACTAACCCAAACATGACTCTAGCCAGAGCAGATGCAACCACTTTCAAATCACATGCAAGAACTAGAGTCCAGGTCAGAGAGTTCAGAATCAAACAGTTCTGGCATCCATTGTAGAGATAGTTGTATTAAAGGGTAAAAGGGTTGGGCGTGATGGTCATGAGGACTGTTAAGGTTTGGTGGTGGCAGTAGTGGCTTTCTTTTCTTTCCTTTTCCTTTTTTTTTTTTTTTTTTAACGTTTTCAAATCTAGTATTTCCCTCTGGGAAGAATAAATAAGCCTGAGATACTGTCTCTAGTGAAATTCTGAAAACTGTGATGCACCAGAAGCTGCAGATGGCCACCCACAAGCCTTTGCTCGCATTTCCTCCTTTTACGGGGCACATTAAAAAACACACCATGCAGCTGGAAAGATGAATGAACAGTTCAGAACAGCTAGTGTGCAAACATAAGGGCTACAACTTGGATACTGCACTCAGGTAACAAGGAGAGCATTCCAAACACCTGTAACTCCAGCTTCGGGGGACCTGACTCCCTTTTCTGGTCTCCATATGTGCCCAACTGAGATGCACACACACTTTTTTTTAAAAAAAAAGACACTTTATGGGCCTGAGGGGATGGCTCAATGCATCACAGGCAAGAGAGCCTGAGTTTAGATCCGCAATACCCATTTAAAATTTGGATGCAAAAGCTTACCTATATAACCTGGAGCTGGGGGTAAGGGGCAGAAACAGATGATACTGGAGCTCTCTGGTCAGTCAATCTAGCCAAATGTGTAAGCTGTAGGTTCCATGGCAAACACTATCTTTAAAAAAAAAAAAAAAAAGGAGGGATGGTGTAGGAAGTGATTAAGAAACCATCCAACATTGACCTCTGACCTACACACACACACACACACACACACACACACACACACACACACACACACACACACACACACACACACACACCCCTCTCTTGGGAATTTAAATGAGGTAGGGTGACAAGGAAACAGGAAAGGAACAAATAGGTCTAACTATAAAACATTCTAGTGATTAAACAGACATTCATGAAAACCTAGTATTTCCTACAGTATTAATTCTAAAATGGTGCTTACAAGTAAATGCTTTAACAGTCACCTAGGTGTAAATGTGATCATTACCACCAAACAAAAATGCAGGACCCTGGAAGTCTCCAGATGACTTCAGAAGGAACTCAGTGTTCACATGCTTTACAGAGCTATGCCAAGTGGTTAGATGGAGTGGTGCCCCAGTCTGTAACTCCTGATGCTAGCTAGTTGTTATGGAGACAACACATCAATGGGTCCCAGCTGCATTCAACTAATTTTTAATCTTGTCTATTTTGCTGCTCTGCCTGGCTGGGTAATGCCATTAATAAATTAGAAAAGATGAGATTCAGGATTTTCAAAGTCCCGATAAGGATAACTAAATCACTGCATCTTCCCTGCAGGAACTGCAAATTCTTTTACCTTCAATCCCATTCCACTCAGCATCTCCTCATCAGATGTAATTGTGAACATTTCTGTCTTGTGAGAAGAGGGAAGAGAGAGGAGAGCCCCACTGTGAGTGGAAACCTTCACTTAGTAAAACACTTTGGGGCTGGTTTGTCTTCTCTGCAAGAATCTCTCATCAGTGATGGGCAAGGGATGAAACCTCACCGCAACTTCCAAAATTTATGTTTTCAAATATCCAGCATCTAGCCGCACAAGAGCGGGAGGACACCAAAGCCCACTTCCCCGTTGCTGTGTGCATTGTTTCAGAGGTAATACGTATGCCCTCAACTCTGAATGAGCTAGTGCCATGTGAGCATGGCCAACACAAGGATGCCCAGAACCATTAAAATGACAGAGCAAATATGCTAACAAAGGAGCCTGCAGGGCAGGCCCTTGTCTGAAGTCCTGGCACTGGGCAGGGATAGAGGTTGAGGGGGCAGCACGAGAAAAATCTTACAAAAGGTTGAAAGGAGCTCCATGCCATCCACTATACCAAGGTCTTTGAACATAAGGTTCTATTTAGTTTCTTTGTGAGAACTGCAGACAAATGTATGTAAAGACAGTCATCTTTACCGGTAAGATGAAGATTGTGCCAGAAGTCACAGATCTGGTCAGAGCAGATGCCAGGCCACACGGTACTGTTGCCCAAATACACTCCCATGCTAATTTAAGGAGAAGCCTTCAGGTACCCTGCAGGGATTTCTAGGCATACTTTTAACAAGAGCTGTGGGGACTTGCCATGGTGATGGCATCCTCAGCCAGCTGCCGAGCAGCGGGTCCCCCTAGGACTGTGTCAGAAGCCTGCCTTCCCAAAGGAGGGATCCTTGGGAGAGAAAACAGGATGTAGACAGCAAGCTTGGGGGATGGGCTGCCTCTTCCACTTCTTGCAGCTCATTTGAGGAGGGAGGCCATCCTTTATAGAATTAAATGTGTTTGACATGATACAAATATTTATTCTTTGAGCCATTTCAAAGTAACTAGCAATTATGACTTTCCCCCTCATTTTCCTATTAGAATAACATACAGAATTCAAAGAAGAGGGCGGAGTTGTCCTTTAATAAAGGGTTTGTTTTCATTCAGCAAAACAAAATAAAACATGAAAATCCAGCCATGACTCTTACGCATACACCTGTAACAGATAATTAAATCATTACACATTTATACTATGAAAAACAGCTTTGAATATATACAAGGGTCTTTCTTACTCCCATCCCCATCCTACATCTGTTTTCAGATGCAGCCAAAGAGTAAGTGCCCTGAGGACCACTCTCCTCTGCTACAAACTCATTGAGTGAGCCTCTTTCAATGTTCTTTCATATCCATTGAAAAGATTATGTGATTATTGCCCGTCTCTTGTACTAGTAGTAAATGAATAGCATCAGAAAGACTTCTCTTTTTAACTTTTAAATAGGTTAATGAATGAATGAACATTCAACAGAATAGAAAATGAAATGTTTATATATATATATATATATATATATATATATATATATATATATATATATATATGGAAAAATTAAGTTTCACAGTTTGCAGCAGAATCCTATTAAAGAAAAATGATAGCCCAACATGCATATGCAGGGGCCAACAGTAAATGATTGGGGACCTGAGATCAACCTCTAAAACCTACATAGAGATAGAACCAAGCCCACGAAGTTGCCCTCTGACCCTCACATGTAGTATCAACACACTGTGACAATACACATACAATATTAAAAAAAAATACACACACACACACACACACATACACACACACACACACACACACACACACACACACCCCACATACATACACACCTCAAGGCTTACCACCGGCTAACTAATTTAAACAAGTGGGGAGATGACTTGCTTACTCCCCAGCCACAAAGCCCATATTGTCTCAAGTCTGGACCATCCAGGATGCCCATCAGTCATGGAAGGGTGATCTACAGCATATGCCAAGTGGCCTCATCAACAACGCTCAGCTACACATCTGAAGCAGACAAAATGGTGGTTTCCTTCCCATTTCCCAACTTGCAGAGTTCCTTTTGCAGAAATGGCCCTGTGCCCTCCACTGCTGTTTTCCTCCAGGCTCTTGGGAGAAACACCAGGAGGCTTTTCGTGGCTACTGACTAGAAACATTGGACTGACATGAAAAGCCTTCCTAGTGACACTGCCACTGTCCACATCCAAGTAAGAGTTCAATGAGGGCTTTACTGAGATTAGAAATATTCTTTTTTTTTTTTTTTTAAATCAAACATTTCACAGAAAAGGCTGCTAAGGGATCACTATATTGTAATGCTAGAGACTCCGCAGCATTCCCTGTGGCAACTGCCCAAGGAAATATGGTATTCCGAAAGACAGCACCCTGAAAACTCATATTTGCGTTTGTTTGTTTGCTTATACTCTGAGACAGCACCCCATGTATGCTATGCTTGCCTGAAGTCCCCACAGAGCCAGTGAATGTCCTTGAACATCTGACCTTCCTGCCTCTAACTCCCCAGTGCTGGGATTATGGGTATGCTCCCCCAGGACTGACTTACGCAATGCTGGGGCTCAAGCGCAGGGACTCATACATGCTAGGCAAGTCCCACTTACCAGCTTTTAACACCAGAAATACCAACAGCTTACTTAGGAGCATGTACACGAAATATTACTGAGGGGGCGGAAGGTTTTAAAACACAATGTATGAATTGATTTTATTTTCATAATGTAAACATATGTTCTCTGTGTAAAGATGTAAACTACACACATGTATGAAATACATATAGCAGAAAATACACACACACAGAACTACTCTACAGTGACAAAGAGAAGAAGGTTGGGAGGAACTGCTGGTAAGTGCTACAGCTACTTTTCTTTCTTTCTTCCGCCTCCCCCCTGAAATGATATGTACATTTAAATGAGAATAAATGTGATTAACAAAGAAAGCAAACTCTCTGGGGATATAGGAAGAGAATCCAGGCCTAGAGCTCACCACCAGGCCTCGAACACCTCTTCAATCCCCATTTTACTTCTGACACACAGAGGTGAGGAATGGCAGGACTGTTTAGGGATTGTGGGCTTCGGAACAAAGGATCTACAGCGATGCAGTAGCCTGTGTGTACCCAGATACTTTGCGCATGGCCTACTGAAACTCTTACAGCCCTTCGCCCCTCACCTGGGAAATCTACCCTGTCTTCTGGGGGTCAGCTGCTATCACGCTGATGGAATAGACTAGCAAAACTCATGGCCAACTGCAGGAAGGCCAGGTACCTAGAGAACAGA
This sequence comes from Acomys percivali, assembly GCA_907169655.1. Lineage (NCBI taxonomy): Eukaryota > Metazoa > Chordata > Mammalia > Rodentia > Muridae > Acomys > Acomys percivali. The sequence continues at coordinate 47,998,225 of OU015745.1, read as the reverse complement.
GCAGAAGGTGGCAGTTTTAATGCTGGAGACTGAAAGCCAAGTAGCTGGTCTGCTGCATTTGCCTGCTGCTCAGGCAGAAGAACTGAGCTGTCAACCTCACTTTGAGTCTTTTTTTTTAAACTTTGTTATTTTAAAAAAATGTCACCGACAAAGAAATCATCACACAACAAAATTAACCAGAAAAAAAAAAAAAAAAAAAAAAAGATTATATAAACTCAATGAATTTCTATACAATGAGAGTGGGCATTTGGGATGAAAGTTCACATTAGATTTTATACGTTCACTATCAAATATATTTCATGCACTCATCTTCCACCAAAGGCAAAAAACTCATGGCAGAGTTAGAACCAGGAAGACAAACAGCCTCCACCTTCTCCCACGACTCCTGCCCTCGCCTGCAGCCAGTTTGTTGCTTCCTAAAATTTGACTTTTCTTGATCTCTTTTCTTCATGTTACACTGCACCCAAACATATATTTGTTTACGGAGACACATATATTGTTGGCTAGATTCTTTTACAAGATGTCTTTTTTTTTTTTTTTTTTTTTTTTTTTTTCCTTAAAGCAAACCTTTTCAACTTGCCCCAGAAGAAAAATGCCCTTGATTGCTAAAATGAGCCCTGGGGAGTTACTATGGCACACCCTAGCTTGGCCCCACCTGTGAATGTGTAGATCACTGCAATGCCTAAGCTAGGCGTGGTGAGGTATATCCCAAACCTAAGCAAGATGGGAGCTAGAGTTTGAGGCCAGCCTAAGGTACCCGGCAAGCCCATGTCTAGAGTGTATGAGTTGTTATCCATTCTCTAGAGTAGGGAAGTAACATGATCAAAGCTAATTCTTCAACTGATGTTACTAGAAGTATGTTGCTGCTCATCAGACTCAATCCATACACAGTTAAGAAAATACTTCAAAACCAAACACATTCTAAGAGCTGTTGTGAAATTTAAATGAGTTACGTACGCAAAGTACTCAAAGAAAAGTCACCCAACCCAAGAAATTCCTCAGCTTTTACTCTCCCAACTTCCCTAACTGTAAGCTCCCAGACCTCAAGCCCTGAGCTGACATGATCCTAGTGCACCAGGCCCTGGCACAGTGGCTGACACAGTGTGGACATTGCTCTCCAGCCTGGAACAATCCCTCAAGAGCTCAGGTCCATGGGGGCTCATGTGCATCATCAGTCTAGCCTTCTAAGCCCTCCCTGCAGGGTTCCTTCTTCTTACCCCACCCCAAGGCCCCCACCAAACACTTTGGGCTTCATTGGAGGCTTAGGTGTGTCAGGTGAGAAAGGATGGGAACAACAGATGGCAGTCCCCGGAGCTCCTTGTCACCACTGATCTATCAGGAACCAACTGCCAGTCTTGCCTGCTCTGTCATTTGCTTACAAGCCAGCCTGCTGAGGAAACTCCCTGGGAGTTTTTCTGGTCCATATGCTGTTCTGCAAAATTGGTCCTGGGATGGGCAGAGGAAGTAAGGAGCCTGAGCTTCCTATTGCTGGCCTCACGGAACCTGTCAGAGCTTAACTGTTACTGCAGCCATCTTGCCAGAGAGTCTCCCCAAACCTGCAGGCATCATGCTGGACATCTGAACATTAGGCACAAGAGAGGCAAGGCACCCAGAATCTGGAGAGCAACCCCTTGGGGGTAAGTGCCAATATCCTGCTTTCACAGAAGAGGAGACCATAATCAGAGAAGCAACCTGTCAAATACAGGGCTCTGACTGAAGAGGTTGAACTCTGAAGATGAAGCCTAAGGCGTTTCACCTTCCATCTCCCATATAGACTCTCAACGTCCTGGAGGAAGGGCTCTGTGTCTTCCCAGTTCATAACCTCTGTGGGGATACTCCCTGGCACCCCACTTCCCTCCCAAGAGGGAAAAAGTCTGCACTATGCATGAGGATAGAATTAGTTCTCAAGGGCTGACTAATAACTCCTGGCCAATGAGAGCAAAGGTATCAGCAGGAGCCACTCTCCTCTGCACGCTGCAAAGACCTGGGAAAAGAGTTCTTTGATGCTATTGAATAAACACAGGGCAGGGGCATCTCTTGAATATGCTACACTCAATGAACTGTGCCTTTAAGAGAAAAATACAGATGATTAACAAGCAAAGCAAACTCTATGGGGAAATGGAGAGAATCCTGAGCTGCGGCTGAGAAAAGTCAGCTGACCCAGCAGTTTACCCAACTCTTCAATGAAGTCAACCTCGTCTATTCAATTCAATACTAGCATCTGCTATTCCCTGTTTTTTTCCAGTCCTCTGATCTGTTCTGTTTAGTGCGTGCATGCACGCATGTGGGCGTGTGTGTATTTTGCAGGAGCACACCTGCCTCAGAGCACACGTGGAGGTCAGACACAACCTGCAGGAGTTGGCTCTCTCCTTCTATTACATGGGTTCTGGGGATCGAACTCAGGTCATCAGTGTCAGCAGCAAGAACCTTTAGCAGAGGGCTTGAGGCACAGATAAGGCTAACCAGGGATCAGGACCACTAACACCATGGCTATGCAAGGACCTCTGGCAAATACCAGGAAGGAACCTCCAGACACTGCCCTAGAGACATTACTAAACATCACAGAAAGACAGATTTCCCAGCTTCCCTTTCCTCTTCTCCCCATATAGACACTGTCCCTCTTAGAGCACTACACACACACACACACACACACACACACACACACACACACACACACA
>OU015745.1:47980247-47995537 GCA_907169655.1 Acomys percivali | reverse complement strand
ACACACACACACACACACACACACACACACACACACACACACACACACAATTCCCTGGCTGGTTAAGGCTACCTGTGAATAGCTCTCTACTTACTTTGCCCTATAAGTATGGGGATTCCATTTTCTCTGTGTCTGTCTATCACATTTTCTTCTGCAGTCTGTACATCAGTGTGAGCCTATCAGCATCCTGCCCCTACTAGCATGCCAGTTGTATGACATGGGAACATGTTACTGAACCCCTGATGCCTTCAGCATTACAGTTTGGCTCTTAATTGACCCCCAAAATTTGCCACAGCAACAGGAAGACAATGAACACATTCAGCCTCCTAGCTGTGGCAAACTTGAAATAACAGTAGACCAGCTGGTGGGGTTGAAGATAAAGTTTAATAACTATGTGGGCCGCCCAGTAGATCCCGGCTGCCCTTCACTGTGCCTTTCAGTTAGTGTTCTGCCCTGTGAACCATGGGCTCACCATCAGCCTCACTCACAGGTGAGCACAATGTTCACTGAAGCTGAACACACACACACACACACACACACACACACACACACACACACACGTACACAGAAACACACAAAAATCAGAACCTATTTGGTAGCATCTTCTAAAGTCACACAGACATCTATTCTAGGACTTAGGCTCTCTACACCTATATAAACCCACTAAGGAATGTGTTCCTTAAAAAAAAAAGTACTAGGAAAGAAAAGAGCATCAGCAATGAAAATATTGCCATGTTATAAACTACACAACTACCTAAGAACAGAAAAGTTAGTACATATAACATGATCATAAAGTGGAATATTACATAACCAATAAAAAGACTACCAATATATTCAAAATGAATATGTATCTTAAACATAAAGAAAAAATGTCAACCGGACATATAAGAACACATATTATAGTTAGTTCTTATTGAAAATCATGAGCAAGAAACGAAAATTGTCTAGTGATAACCAAAGGAGTCAGGGCAGTGCTAAGGCGAGGGGACGCTAAGGTACCGGCACTGATCCATAGCTCCATCTAGTGGTGGCTACAGAAGAGATACTGGTTCAAATATCAAGCTGTGTTTCTATTAAAGTACTTTATGTACTTTAAGTGTTTTCTAATTCAGTTTTTTAAATGAGTAAAGGCAATAAAAACATCAAAACTGGGGAAGCAGCCAAGATGGCAAGCTCTGCTGCTGTCCACAGGCGGAGTGCTGACTTGCGATCTGGCTGAGGCCTCAGACAACCTTGTGTACAGGGCTGGGAAGGACAACACTCAGAGTTTGGGTCAGACGCAGCTGCTGTGGTAGGGCCTCACAGGAAACCTCGGGCCTGCAGAGGTTTGCAGCTCACACTCACAGTTACTCATTTCCTCCTCGCACACTGTCCTGGGCTGACTTCAACATTAATCCTATGTTGTATTTTCTGGCACATATGGTAGCTCTTGCTTGGGGACACTATGGTCTCCGCTGTCCCTTTACCAGAACCAAAACATACCCCTCCAAATGTTTACTCTCAGCTCATAACGGTTTCAGAGTAACAAGAAGGGATTAGGACCCATACGTTAGTGTAAGGTATGCTACTACCTCAGTGGCACATATTCTGTTGGAGAGGGCAGTGCACACAAGAGCGGTGGTTATCACAAGGCCCCCAGATCCAGGCATGAGTGGCACATGGCCACAATCCAGCATTCAGGAGCTAAGGCACGAAGGCCTTAATGCCAGAGGCCAGCATGTGCACACACTGAGTTTCACACCCAGCCTAGGCTGCACAAGGAGATCCTGTATCAGCAAATGAAACAAGGGCTGAAGACCATCTCCTGGGCAAAGCACTTGGCACACACCCAACGACCTGAATCCAGACCTCCAGAGCTCCCAAAAAACCTAGACACAGTGTCGGCAAATGTGTCTATAATCCCGATACATCCCTATAGGAGGATCAGGGGTAAAGACAGGAAACTCCCAGAAGCTCTTGGGCCAGCTAGCCATGCCCACACAGAAGTAAACAAGAGAGACCTTCTTCTAAACAAGGTAAGTATGGGCCTGCACTCACTCCTCTCTCCCACCACACAATTGTGGGTGGGTGGGTGCGTGTGTGCGTGCATGCGTGTGTGCGTGCATGCATATTGAAAAGACAGTGTTCTCACTCTGTAGGGAGGGGCTCAGCACCCTGATGAAGGTATCTATCTCCTCTGGGCTTCTCTGGAGGACTAGGCCTTCTGCTCCAGCTCAAATACTTCCTGATTCTTAAAAATTAGTTACACACTCGTGACCAGTATGACAACAATGAGAGAGAAAACAAAACTGTTAATACACTGATTCACTGGACTTGTTCATTGGTTTGCCTTTGCCTAGGAGTTAGGTTGTGTTGTTGTTTTGTGTTGTGTTTCATTTTTGAGAGGTACTCTGGAGAAGAATTACAAACACATACACACACACACACACACACACACACACACAATGTAAAAAAAAACCTCAAAAATGTCATGAAAAGCAATATATAACGGTAGCCTATTATGTAGTTCAGCTGTGACTGTCCACCACACCCAAGCATTGAGATGAGACCACGCCACAGGTGGAGCTTTAATAAAACAAAAACACTTGGGCTCAGAATGTAGGCCAATAGTAGAGCACTTGGCTAACACATACCAGGCCCTGGTTCCATTAGCAGCACACATGCACATGCACAAAATGGGTCGCAAAAACAGTAACACCTGAAATCTCAAGAAGAACTGAAGGCTTACTATATGCACATGGAGGTAAACAACACATGAAGTTAGACATGACACCATGTGAGATAGGCCCCTGGAAAACAGGAAGCCAAAATAGTGGACACTGGCATCACTGTAGGGACGTTCAAACCCCCTGTGTGGTGCTCGGGGCTGAACCTGGCCTTTGCACGTGCCACACAGGAGCTCTCTACCACTGACTTAATACGTCCTGCCCTCATTTTGTTCCATTAAAGTAGTGCAGTAGGTAATTTCACGGCATTCTGTGGTACTTGTGGTGGGTAGAGGCACTTCATGCTACTGCACCTTCTTGGCAAGCAGAGGCCTGGGCTCCAGCCTCAGCACCACAAAAAGTAACAACGCAGGACCTCAAAGGCCATCTCTCAAGGATAGGTCATAATCAGCTCTCCCTGTAGCCTGGCCTAGGGGACATTCGCCTAAAGAATATGCTAGGGAGCTGTCCAGGAAGACATCTTCAAACAAAATAAGCAGGTTCTGATGTCACTGATGTAATGACCCACAAGAAACAACTCATCACCCAGAAGAGAAGAAGCCCTCCCACGGGAAGGGCAGCACACGGCCTCCCCATAGGCAAGAACAGCTCACGTACCCATGGACACTTTCATGGGTTTTTCTCCACTTCCACCCAGGGCCCAACTCCCCAGAGATGACCTCATGGGAATCCACTGCAAAGCAGGCTCCCACTGGGGAGAAGGACTCTCAGCCCACTCTCCTTCTGTAAGGCGAGGAGAATGTACAGAAACACTCCCACTGGAACAGCTCCCAGCATCTTCAATTGACAATAAGAAGCAGAAGTTTTTTGATCCTATGCAAAAACACAGGCCTCGGCCATACCACCCAGGCCCACTTCTATCAGAGGCTTTCGGCCTCAAGCCAGAAGATTGATATAAATAAGAACAGAGGCCCATTCTTTATACACCAAATCAAGGGAAGAATGTGTTTTCCTCCCATCATGAAGTGTTTATTAAACTCCAAGATGAGAGGAGAAATGAAAAATAAAAGCACACAACAAACCAAACGGGCAGGATTCCCACCAGGATTGCACTTGCGTTCCCAACACTATCCTACATGTCAATGCTGTCAGCCTGTTTCCAAACCACGCGGAGCCTGGTCCTGGCCACAGCTCAAAGGAGGCTGCCAGGACTGATTTACAGACACCTCTGACCAGCAGCTACTCTGATTTGTCTATGAAACTGAGTAGGGGATCAGGCAGAGGTGGGAAGAGATTTTTGCATGGGGCACTTCCCCTGGGCTGCCATCATTCAGCCTGTCTGTAAGCTTTCCCTGCCCCTGTGGCCAGAGTTCTGGCTCCACGGTTTGCTGGGATCAGAATCATTATCAGCCCTGCTGAGCAATGGCTGTCATGGCTATGCCAGCAATCTGCCTTAAAAGAAAAAAAAAACTTAATAAACAAGAGAATTCCCAGCTGACAGGCTGCAGCCTAATTGGGATGAGTCATCTCACAGTGCACCCAGGACCTGTGCTGAAATGCTCCTCAAAAATGGCTCACCTTGTTGATGCAAAACCATAAATGAAAACAGAAGCAAAAATCACTGGGTCTCAGGATGGCAAGGAAGGCCTTGAGAAGCAACCACTCTCACTGCACTTCCTTAAGGCCAGAAAAAGCAGGCCCATTGGCACCTGCATACATGAAGTTCCCTACAGAAAAAGCCAGGGCTTTCTCTAAGGAAGAAGCCAGCCTCCTGTAGGACTGCAGCCTTGGTTAAAGTAACGGCACTACATTTTGCACAAATATTACAGGCACTAAAGGACACCATGATCAATGGTTTGCCAATATAACAACCCCAGAAAACTAAGCTGTCTTCATTCAAATCCCAGCTCCCTATATCCTGGCTGTGTGTCCAAGAAACAAAAATGTAAACCTCCCTATTCTCAGAAACATTTTTAAACTGACGATAACAGTAATTGCTCCAACTCAAATATGTACCTGTACATAAGGAGTAAAATGTGGTAATGTCATGTTATGGTATTTTGAAGGAGAACAGCCCCCATTGACTTCCTAAGATTGAATACTCAGTCCCAAATATGTGGAATTGTTTGGGAAGAATCAGGAGGTGTGGCCTTGCTGGAGGAGGTGTGCCACGGGGAGGGGCTTTGAGATTACAAGATTGATGCCACGTCCAGTGTGCTCTTTGCTATCTGTGGATTACAATATGAGCTCTCTGCTGCTGCTCCATGCTATGACTGTCTTCAGCCATGCTTCCCACCATGATAGTGATGGACTCCTATCCCTCTGGAACTGTAAGCTCCAAATACACCCTTCCTTCTCTAAGTGTTTCATCACAAGAATAAAAAGTAATTAAGACAGGTGGTTTATCTTACTGCCATATTATAGACAACAAAAGCCACCTCAGAACTGATCCAGCCCTGGGAAGTGGCAGAATCTTATATGGCAGACTGAGTTCACACCCATGACTAGCCTAGCCTCCTCTCCCCTTATACTCTTCCACTTGATCATTCTATCAGACACTTGAAGCCACCTGTTGAATGTCCATGTGGTAAAAGTCTTTGAATAAAATTCCCTTAAAAGCCAAAATTAGCAATAATGGTGACAAAGGGGCACTAGGGTGTAGCAATGGTGTTTGATACTGTTGATATAGTCATTAGTGCCTCTCTGGGTGGGTATCAGAGATAAGGTACATACAGATAGCATCTCACCCCCCACATCAGGAGAGAGTCAGATAAGGATTCAAAGACTTCAGAATGAGAACACAGAAGAAATGTGTTGGCAGGAGGATTTAAACGGGAAATATTCCGGAACACTTCCAAACCAAGGACCTTTAGGATGGATGGATGGATGGGTGGACGGACGGACGGACGGACGGACAGACAGACAGACAGACAGACAGACAGACAGACAGACAGAGAGTTGGTGTATCAAATGGTCATTTCAAAAGGCAAATATTCTATGCTAAAATCTGGAGAGATGATGGGTAGCTGACAACTGCAGTTGACAAGACGACATCTTGCCCTAAACCATTGCAACAGCAAACATGAAAAAGGGATGCTCTTTGTTTTTTGTTTTGTTTTGTTTTCACTGCATGGAGAATGAAGTTCAAAGCAATAGTTGTACCCTTGTGAACTAAAGAAAAACTGAACACAGTACTACTAGCCTCGGACACATCTCAGCAGTGTCTCATCACTTTTGTCCTCTTTACCATTTTGATGGAGCATGTGACGTCTCTGCCTCCTGACTTTCAGCTGTCTACATCCTGAGATCAAGAAGAAAAACAATGTGTATTACTAGCTGGTACTCACTCAGTACCTAAAGAAATCTCTGGGACCAATGCGTCTTAGGTAGGGTTTCTACTGCTGCAACAAAACACCATGACCAAAATGCAAGTTGTGGAGGAAAGGGTTTATGCAGTTTACACTTCCACATTGCTGTCCATCACCAAAGGAAGTCAGGACAAAACCTCAAACAGGGCAGGATCCTGGAGGCAGGAGCTGAGGCATAAGTCATGGAGGGGTGCAGCTTACTGGCTTGCTCAGCTTGCTTTCTTATAGAACCAGGACCGCCAGCCCAAACCCACAACATGCTGGGCCCTCCCCCATTAATCACTAATAGATAAAATGCCTTACAGCTGGATCGCAAGGAGGCCGTTTCTCTACTGAGTTTCTTTCCTCTCTGATGACTCCAGCTTAGGTCAACGTGACACACAAAACCAGCCAATACAAGGAGGCAGATAATAAACATGGGCTGAGTGCATAAACGATGTACCTCAGTCTCTTAAGTGAATGGCAACCGACATGCACTGTGCACATAGCTGACTCATCACAGGCTCCCTTCATCCTCAGCTTCGGGATCATCCCTGTTAACTCCTCCCTTCTAATCAGAAGGAAAAACGGAAAGAAAAATGGCATCACAAATTATTCCTCCATTGAAACAGGGCTTCAGATATTAAAACGTTATTATATTTGTTTTGTTTTTTTAGACAGGATTTCCCTATGTAGCTCTGGTTAGACTAGAATTTACTATGTACACCAGGCTGGTCTTGAACTCACAGAGATCTGCCTGCCTCTGCCTCTCCTACTGAGAGCAGGGAGGGAGGGAGATGCTTTTAGTTTTTACCATATTTCCACCTCATATCTAGCTCTCTGTGGCTCAAATACTGCACATGCATTCTTTAAAAATACGAACTCCTGTTATACACCACATGTGCACAAGGAACCCTCAGCCACTCTTACAACAACAACAATAACAACAACAAAGGCCTCTTGTTAATAATAATAGTGGTAGGTAGTACTGACTCCCTGGGAAGGAGAGGGACTGTATTTAAATGAGGACAAATGAGTGAGATGGTGCCAACTATGAAAATGTCCCTGTGGGGGAGGGGAGGCTAGCCAGGTGAATCTCCCTATGGGTGGACATGTTAGGCGCTTTCTTTGGTAGTCAGTAGGGGGATGTGCTCAAGCAGAACACGTTCACATCCACACCAGCAAGAGAAGTGCTCTAGACACCACAGAGTGAATGAGAATGACTACGACTCCAGCCCTGCATGCTGGAGACCACAGAAAGGAGGAGGAACTGGGAGTCCAAGGCATTCTTAAGGAAAGAAGATCGAGCACAGAGGAGCCAAGTGGAGAGTGGGCAGGAACAGTTATGGGCTGAGAACCAAACTCTAAGGTAGACAGAATCACTGACGGTAAGACCTAGAAAAGAGCTCTCAGGAAAAGAGGTACCGGCATCCTTAAAATAGGTGGCCAACGCTATGAAAAGAACATGGAAACCGTCCTGCTCCCTCACCACACCGCAGTCATCACACCACACCGCAGTCATCACACCACACCGCAGTCATCACCTCGGTCGGCTACATCTGTAATCCATACACAGGGCCCTTGGTGCCTCCTGGCAGATGTGCAAACTGCTCCCGAGCACCACTTCAAATAGATGATACTTCCCAGAAAGCATCACGTACAAATTTAAATTCAATCTCTTGTATTAAAGGGCAAAATGGTCTTGGGGTGCAAATTGCACAGGAGTTGGAAAACTAGGGTTTTAATGCCGGTTTTGTTGTTAATTTACCAGGTGGTCTTTAGCAAGCCAATAAACAACCTTCTGTCTTCAATTCCCTATCTACAAAATAATTACCCTAACAGTAAAACACTGAGAGGCAGGGGGTATAACTCAGTGGTAGGGAACTTGCCTAGTGAGGCCCTAGTTGGAGTCTCAGAACTGCAAACCAATTTTAAAGATCTAAAATTAAAAACCACAGCACTAAAACTGTATTCATGAGAACTGTCAAAATTTTATCTACAAGGAGCAACGGCAGAGCAGGGCTCAGTAGTAGTCTGTAATGTCAGCGTGTGAGCAGATGAGGCAGGAGGATTACTTTGACTGGGATATATAATGAGACTGTCACAGAAAGAAAGAAAGAAAGAAAGAAAGAAAGAAAGAAAGAAAGAAAGAAAGAAAGAAAGAAAGAAAGAGAGAAAGAGAGAGAAAGAGAGAAAGAGAAAGAATTCAAAGCATTTATTTACAAATTGTTTTTGTCTTTCAATGCAAAAAAAAAGTGTATTTCAAGAGATTATATCTGCTTAATTCTTTAGAACCTGAGTTTTTAAGACTCTGCCAGAATATATTTAAATAATCAGTAAGACAATTCATGGTACAAATGTCAAGACAGACTAAGAAGGGTGGGTGACCAGACTGCTCGAGTCAGACCTTGAACAGCACAGAACTTGAATCAAACAGAGCTCCCAGGAGACACCGTCTGAGGGTAAATTCTCGTTCCACCACTCCAGCAGGTGAGCATGACTTTGGCCTTCACCTTTCTAACACATGAAAAACGCAGTTGAACACTGCCTTAGCTGACAGTCCACCACAATGAACCAAGGCTACAATGTAGCCAACAAAATGTGCCCCAGTGTAGACCAGAGACTCAACCAGAAGGAACCACATTTAGCTTCAGAAACTAAAACAGGAGGAGCGGCTATAACCTCCCATCTGTAGATGATGAAATCAGGGCACTGAGTTAATGGCCATTCATCCAGGGAAACAACTGACCTGAAGTCACACAGCTGAGACTCTGAGTTCTCCGAAGTCCGGATAGGTTTCTGGGAACATAGGGTCCTACATCAACACTTAACCTGGAGAGCTGTGCCTCTCAGCCAAGCACAGATGGAATCTTATGGATGGGCCTAATAATATTTCTGACTCATGGAAGGAGTACAGAAGCATCCAAGCACCCATGCAAGAGTCCAGTGTGAACAGAGGAGGGCAGGGTGGACCTGAAACTGTTAGTGAAATGATTTCTACTCAGCCTTAAACCAGGCCATGCACTGAGGAGACTGTGATCTCCAGTTTCTGCCCAGGAATCATCTCCTCATGTCTTTCTAAATTTACCCAGGTACTTCTGATAACCACTCTGAAGAGGAGGTGATACCCTAAAATGCCTTTCATCATTCACAATGACCATGTCACAGAGACACGAGAGCATCTGCAAAGCTGATAGATGTGGCTAGAACACGGGGCTGACTACAAGCACAGTTATGAAGTCAGGAGCTGGGTCTGGGGGGGGGGGGGCTCGTATTTACAATCTCAGCACTAGAGAGCCAAAGACAGATGGTCAGTTTGAGACCAATCTGAGTTACCAAGCAAAATTCTTTTAAAAATAAAAACAGAAAAAGGTCATATTTCCATCAGGGATCACACATCTAACTCTTCCTTGCTTCCTAAGCCTTCTGTTTCGGAAGTTCCTTTGACTTCCTGTGTGGTTGCCAACAGGAAGCACATGCACAATACCACCCAGAACATTCCATCCCGGCAGGTAACTTTCCTTTTGTGAATTCCTATGAGCTACATATGAGTATGTATGAGGCAGATTCACATGAACTGGTTGGGTAGACAACCCCCAGGGAGGGGAATTAAGGAGAAGAAGGGGAAAGAAAGAACCAGAAAAAGAAATAAAGTATGCATGCAGAAAATAACCAAGTGTGCTTCACAAGTCAGGGACCTAGCCACCTACATCAGAAATCTGTACAACTCTGTGTCTTCTCCCATTTCTTTAGCATCTCAGTTATTCATCAGAACAAACTACACCAAAAAGTTAAAGCCACAGGTCTGGAAGTGCAATGGATTTTCAAACTCCAAAACAGAACTCAAAAACTGGCATTAAAAATCAGCAAGAGGCTGAAGGGGCAGTACAGTGGTGCAGTGCTTGCCTAGCTTGCATCAGGCCCTAGATTTGATCCCCTATAGTCTCTCAAAAGTAATTAATTAAAATTTTAAATGAGAAGCTGGGGAAATGACCTAGTCAACAAAAATTTTGCTGAGCAAATGTGAAACTTAGAACTCTGATCCCCAAAATCCACTCAAAAAACCAGATAGACATGGAGGCTGCCTGTAATGACAGCGCTCAGGAGCCGAGATGGGGATCCCAAAGAAAAGCCAGACGAGCCAATGGGCAAGCCCTGGGCTCACTGAGAGACCCTGGCTCAGTAAATACTGGTGGGGATTGGTAGTGGAAGAAGATACCCGATATCCACCCCAAGCTTCCACATGCATGCTCATACATGCACCCGCACACACATGTGCCAATACACATGCAAACATACATATGCCACACATACAAAAGCAGCTTAATGACCACAAAAGCCAATAAATATTCAATAAGGCACCAAAAATTTCACTATACAGAACAGTTGCTGAAATTAGGTTTTGTGTTTATAAAGTAAGTTGGAAATAAGTATTCAAAATAAATTGCCCAGGCAGCATTCTCATTAGCAACTTCTAGCTTGAAAGAATAATAAAATAATTCTGAAATGTGACCCTAAAAAAGGAACAAAAGTATTTTATAAGCAGGGTGGGTCTGAATAAAATTTTAATACTTGTTATACAAATAACTCTTTGCAACAATTATAAATAAGGTTATTCCTGGAAGTGCACAGACATTGGCTGTGTGCTAAAACATACTGCTAGACCACCCAGTTTCAATGGCTGAACTAGCAACATGTACTATTCTCAAAAGATACTGTTTTTAAAAAGAGATTTGCTGTTCTAAACAATGACATCAAAGGGCCTAGCACGTAGCTCAATGGAAAACATTTACCCAGCATTCATGAAGGGCTGTGCTCAATGGCAAGAGCTAGAGGCGGGTAGGCACTGGCACTAGGACATCCAGTAGTGACTGAGACCTGAGCGCACTCCTGAACTGCCTCTGGGCTGCCCTGCTGCAAACCTTTCTGGTCTTATTTCCTCATCTCACTCTCGGGAGAGAAGACCACAGAGACAGTAACAATCATTTATCTTGTTTATGCACATTGTCTCCATGCTTTTCATAAAATGTAAAATAAAACTCCCTCGGCGAAGCCACAGTCGGTGCATTTCCTGTTCACTGGGAAGAAATAAGTTGTTCAATCGTAATTGTCCAGGCTAGCAAGAAGAAAAAAAGGAAGAAATCTTGCAGAATCACTTTCTACATGGGAAGGAAAAGGGAAACACACAGAAGCAGAGATTCTAGCCGAAAGGGCACCTATCCCACAGAAGAATGAAAATGAGAAGACAGGATGAAAGAAACCATCCAACACCTCATTAGATAGATCTAAAGGTGATGGCCGGCTAATTAGCTTCCTAAATTGACACTGCAACAGACAGGCAGGCCATGGCTCTCAAGCAACTGCACTGAGCCATCAGCAGCCTCTGCTTAGCTACAGCAAGGCACTGATGACAGAACGCAGAACATGAGGTATCTAGGGGAAGACTCATTACCAAGATGAAAGAACAAATAACACACCCTGGAGTGAGAGATAAAGGCAGGACCTGCACAAGCACACATCCAGAAGCACACAGAAGGCGTGAACAACAGCCGCTTCTCCTAGTGGAGAAGCGGACAGCCTTAAGCTGCTGCACAAAGTGGATCTGAGTCAACCTCTAGACTATTAAAATACGAAACTACCCAAGAACTAAAGTTCCTACTGTATGAGTAAACACTTAAGTGATATTACTGAACATCAGTGGGAAAAGCATAAAGAAATGTCTGGCTCAGATGGCTAAGTGCTCTTGTGCAGTCATGAGGGCCTGAGGAAAAGTGACGCAAGATGGTGCACACTAGTCTCCTCAGTGTAAGAGGTGGACCCCTGGGGCCTGTGACAGACAGCTTGCCTTAGCCCTAATGCAAACTCTATCCCTAACCTTAATCCTAACCCTAGCTCAGATCCCTGTGAAAAACCCTGGCCTACACACACGCACACACACACACACACATACACACACACACACACACACACTGACATGTCCTTATCTATACATTGTGCTATTTGTAAAGGAATGTTACATGGCGGCCATCTAAGGAGATATTACAGTTTCATCTGCACAAGCTTGATAAATTTTTAAAAATCACTTTACAGTGCAGCAATGTTATATAGCTGAAGTTTCAAACTGGAATGGGATAACTGTTCACTACATTAACAACAGCAGATTTCCATATCTCCCTGTTTGACAGTTCTAAATCATCTGTTTCCCAGCAAAATCTTTCTCCTATTCTTCACAGAATACTCATATCTAATTGGCCTGCTGTTGGCAAAATTATATGTATTATTTGTATACACAAAGATGAGATTTTTTTTAAAAAAGCAAATGGCTTTTTCATTTATATTTGATACATCTATGAGATTTTTTTTTCAGTCATTTGTGCACTTTGAAACACAAATGGCTTCAGGATTCCTTTAAACATCACAGCATTGTGAGTCGCCCGTGATCCACATCCTCCCATCCCTGCAAATACTCAGTTGAACATATGGCTGCCCTGATTAAAGGCTGTCACTGCAGCTGCTCAGGGACTTCTGAGACACGAGGAGAAGGAAGCAGTGTGCCATTCCTGGCTCATACTTGTGAGAAAAGGAGATGTGTTCGCTCCTGGTCCCCTGTCCCCTCCCTACTATCCACAGCAGGCAAGAGGTAAATCTCGTGTGGACCCTGGACTGTGGGTGCTCACTACCAGAAGAGACAGATGTGAATGGCTGTGCTACTGCAATCCCCACGAAGTGGATTCCAGCTGTACAGGGCTGATGCAAACAAATAAGCTGAGCCAGGGAGCTATTTCATCTCCCCAAGGTGACACACAGTTGCCTTCAAGAAAATCAAGAAAATTCTAAATGACCTTAAGCTGCCAATCCCTTGATGATAGTTTAAAAAATTAAGTGTCCAGTCAATATTAATGTGTCTGTACAAACTCATAAAAAACAAGGTATACTTCAAACACTGACTGAGAACCTTTCAAATGTTAGTAAAGTCAGCATACTTCTAACCAGGTAAGAGATTCCAAAGACTACAAACATATTTAATATACATAGAGGAAAATGTACCTTCAAGTAGTCACTAATAGAGAATTAGAATTGTGTTAATGGAAATTCCCGGGAAAAAAGAGCACATGTTAAACTGTCAAGCTCAATGGAACTTCAGAAAATTGGGGGGAGTTAGAATGTTCCAAGTTGCCAAATTATCTTGGGTTATTTTACCCCCTTAAATAGACAGATGATGCCCATCTTTATATTTGACTTAGCATCCTTGTGGCATTCTCCACCAACCCAAGGTTAAGAACGCCATCACAAGGTACCTGAGGCCAGAGCACAGACCTCCTGCTCTTCTGTAACCTGTCTGCTAGAGGTTTCCACCAATGCATTGGAAAGCTGTCCTGTTTTATGAGTTCCTTTGTTCTGGTACTATAAAAACCTCACAAAACTGTTGCTACATGGCAACGTGGAATCTGCGGTGCAGGAGGCACGGAGGTCCTAGTGCTTATAGATAACCACTGCTGGAACCAGGAATGTTAGGGAACAAAGGTGTTCCTTCAAGGGAAGGAATGTAATACCTGGTTTCTGTCCAGAAGGCTGGAGCAGGCATGCATTCTAGCCCGGTGACATGGGACCCTTCCCCAGCCCCTTTCCTAGTCATCTACACAACATATCAGTATGGAAGGTGTCTGGTGCACATTATGAAGTAGAGTTTCAATGTAGGCACATTCAAGCTTTACAAAGCATACTTTATTCCTCAAGAAGTTTATGTATGCTTTATTGTACACACAGGATTGAGTTAATTATCACCAGGAATGTTTTCACCAAATTGTGCTATGCTTAAATATGCCTAAAATTATCTATTCAAGATTAAAATTCCAAAGTTTGCATCAATACAGGCTAGTTTAGTCCAGCTGAATGAATGAAATCCCTTCTTCCCTCTTGAGGATCCTTACTCAGCTGGCCATGGTTGCAGAGAGACCAACGTTAGGGTATCCTAAATCTGTGTTCTCCAAACATGGTCATTCATATTTGGCTCCAGAATAAACTCTCTTATTCCCTTTGAGAAGAAAGCTGATGTTGACAACAGGGAAGTAACAGAAAATGCAGTTTCCTGCTCCATAAGGCAGTGTTTTAGTTGGATTTTCATAATAGGCCTGCATCAATTTAATAGCATACAAAAGAGACAAAGACGAACTGTATTGGTTATCTGTGCCCCTATAGAGAGAGGGAGGGAAGGAGAGAGATAGGGAAGATGAGGAAGAAGTGAACAAAATTTCCATTGACAATTAAACCAAAGACTTACAATGTAAGTTTATGTATTTTCGAACTCTACTATATATAAGCAACTACAGCATACTATAAATCTTGAATCTGTGTCTGTAACTTCCTTTGCCTTTAACAGATACCACAGCTCCTCTAAGACAGGAAGAGGGAGAGAAGAAACAAGGGAGGAAGAAATTAAAAGTTCTCTAAATAATGGGGGATAGTGGCATGAGTATTTAATCCCAGTGCCTAAGAGGCAGATGGAGGTGGATCTCTGTGAGTTCAAAGCCAGCCTGTCTTACAAAGTGGGTTTCAGAAAAACAAGGACTACATAGTGAGACCCTATCTTCAAAAAAAAATCATAAAAATAAATACCCTATATGTGGTTAAGGCACAATAAGACACAACAGTACTTTCGATTTGGGTGGCCGATCAATTCATCATTGAGCCCTAACTAATATCTTATCACCATATGAGGATATGGTTGGGTGATCATGGTCAGACTCATGGCTCAATAAAATACTCACCTCCCAGTAATTATTCCACAAAAGAGCACAAAAATACCAGTCTGAATGATAACACAGTGAACACACCTTCATATCGGGCACACTCAACAGGATCAACTGTCAGACCTAGTACTATGAGGCCAGTATCTACAACTAGGCAGTCATTAGTTCCACACGTTTTACTGTGTTTTGACAATAATGAGGGTCAGCTGTCAAGACGGGTCAGCCATTAGTGGCACGCGCACAAGGGCCTGACAACCTGTGTTCCTTTCCCAGATGCCACAAGACGGCAAGAGAACTGACTACCAAGATTTGTCCCTCTGACCTCCACATGTGCACTCTAGCATGACCTTGCCTGCACAAATAAATACATACACATTTTTAAAAGAAGGCTATCATAAAGCAAGCCTTGTTTGAAATCAACAGCAGCCAGTTGTTTTAAGATTCTCAGCTGATCACCTAAATTAACTTACTACTGTAAAAGCAATCCCTACTAACCAAGTCCCCATGCCCTGGTGGTAAGGGAAAAG
>OU015745.1:47936747-47978927 GCA_907169655.1 Acomys percivali | reverse complement strand
TGGGATGGGATGGGATGGGATGGGATGGGATGGGATGGGATGGGATGGGATGGGATGGGATGGGATGGGATGGGATGGGACAGGAACAAAGAACAGAGAACAAGAGATTCCCATAAGCAAAGGGGAAACCACAACTGTAGCCCAAGTTCAGAACTATGCAAGCTGCAGACTGAAATCTTCCCATTTGTATTTAATAGCATCTGAAATCACATAAACATTAACCATGGAAAGAAAAAGCAATAAAATTTATACCTTGTTTCCCACAGTAAAGCCCATTTTAATGAAACTTGCGCAATGACTAATTCTTTAAAGAATGAGGTGTGCCTACAATGGCAGTAAACAATGTGCTGGGTCCCCGCTAGCCCTCAGAGAGCACATCCAGCCCTCACTCCACACTGGCCAGCCACTGAGCCAGGGCTCTGCTGCACAGTAAGCGGCTCCACTGAAACACAAGTGTTAGGGAAGCCTAGGTAACTCGGAACTGATGGATTGAGGTGATCAGTTAAGTGCTCTAAGCATGCTCTGTCTTCTAAGTTAATTATGTCATCTGAAAGTCACATCCCACTTTCTGGAGAAGTCTCTCCCTGTAGCACACAGTGCAACCAAAGGTGGTAAGTACACCCAAACTTCAACATGTTCTATATAATACTTGACAAATCTCAGGTTATTCACAGCAACCCTACACAGCTGGAAAACTTAGATATAAAACAATGTAGTTCAGACTTGTGACAAGTGACCACTTATAACAATATTAGGCTGAACAAGGAGACACATACACAGAGTTCTAAGCACATGCTATATATAGAAGGTTCATTGTATACACTGGGCACACTGGAAACTTCCGTTTCCAATGTAGCACTCTCCATCCCTCACCATCCGGCAATGCACATCACTAAAACACTGCCTGCTCACAAATTCCCCTAAGGCTCAGGGACTCTAACTGGAAAACTGTATTTCTTTAGTTATATTACAAGGAAAAAAGTCCCCAATCTACAGCCACCCCCCCCCCCGGGAAAGGAAAAAAAATTAATAAAGCAGAGTATTTATAACCATCTAATGAATATAAAAAGTAACAAATTTTATTACACAGTTTACTGACATCCGTACTCATTCACTGGGTTATTTTTGCCTCCTTCCCCCGTGCCCCCAGGCCCAAAACATGGTTTCTCTGTATAGCCATGGCTGTCCTGGACTCATTTTGTAAACCTATCTTGCCTCCTACTCAGAGATCCACCTGCCTCTTCCTCCTGGAGTGCTGGGGGTTACAGGCATGCACTATTTTGCCAAGATTATCAGGAACTACAGAACTGAATTTAAACAAGGTGGTGGCTAACTTGTGCTGCTTTAGAGTGATCTTTGTATTCAGACAAACTTGGGAAATGGTAGATTATCTCATGGACTTTTCTCAAAAATCCCAGCAGCAGGAACCGTGACCAGATCCACTTGACAGCTGTAGAGATGGAGGTGTGGAGTGGTCCTTCAGACACTCAAAGAAAGACAAACCCAGAAGCCTGGGCACACCTACAGCTTTCAGACTAATACCCAACGCACAAAGGAAAAGTGCTTAACACTCTTATTTTAAGGAGCAAAACTTTAGAAAGAAGATTCTTTTCAAACTCGTTGTCCAAAAAGGCCACCTCATTAAAAAAAGCCTGTTCCGTGGTTTTCAAATGAACAAAATCTCCAGGACCAGTCATTCGGCTGTTTTTATGCCATCCAACTGAAGTCACTTCTGAACAAAGTGAAGACAGAGTATACCAATATAGAATATTTATAGACTAAATATGTATTCTTACAGTTCCAAGTACCATATGTATTTTAATTGCTCTATTATTGTTTTGTATTTCATGGAAATTATGTTAAAACTTGCTTCTTCCCTAGAAAAAGGTACTTAAAAAATCAGTAGGGCCAGCCAGCCATGACAGTGTACAGCTTTAATCCTAGCACTCTGGAAAACGAGGCAAGCAGATCTCTGTTGAGTTTGAGGCCAGCCTGGGCTATTACACAGAGAAACCCTATTTCAAAACAAACAAACAAACAAAGATAGGGCCAGCAAGTTGGCTCAACGTGCCCTCAAGCCTGACCACCATACTTCAATCCCCAGAACCACCTGGTGGAGAGAAATAGACTTCTGCATCTTATACACCAAGCACATGTACACGTGTCCCATGGTAAAATGTAAACAAACTTGTGACTCTTTTTAAAAGGTAAAATGTAATTCATATCAATATCTCCATGTATTCTCAAACAGTTTAACAAAAAATAATGGCCACAAATATTTATTGGCAGCTCACAAATATCCACTCACCAATTCTCATAGATGTCTAGGAAGAATGAAGGAACGAACATCAGCTCCATTTACAGTCAATGGAACAAACCCAAAGGAGTCAGACACTCATTGAAGGCCACACGGACGCTAACTGTGAAAACAATATTCATACCTAGAAGGAGAATACTATGTCTTCACTGTGGCAACAACGTCATTCCAAGTATACTGCCACCCACATGTTATCCCAAAACCCAATGGTTTTAGCTAACTCGGCCCACTTCATTATCCTTTACCACTTTCCAAGTCTCTATTAAGGAAGCCTGGAGATCACTTCTCAGCTTGTTGCTAAGATCAAGTGTAAAGGAAGCCTGGAGATTCACCCCCAGGAAGACTGAAGGTGGCTTGAGAAGCAAGGGCTAGAAGCCCAAGGACCTTAGCTGTGGCAGGCCATGGGGACAGATAGGTGTGGCCTTTCCAGGTGTGTGCTCGAGTTTCTTCACAGCCTGCTGGACAGACTGCCAAGTCAAGTGTCCCAAGAGAATGAACTGAAAGTCTTACCATCTTGCTGTGGGTTCTTAGAGCCTCACTTCCCCTCAACTCAAGGAGAAGGAACCAGACACCTTCACCCACCTCCCTGTGGAGACAAGATTCCCCCCTACACCCTGTAACAGTGCATGAGGAAAGGGGGGGGGGGACCACTGTCAACACAGTTCTGTCAGGATTCCTAAAAAGCAGTGGGTAATGTTGCCCCTACCAGACGGTGATAAAAAAGAACTTCACCAAGGCTGTGTGCCTCATGGTCATATAAGACACTAAATAATGATACTTGGGCAAAAACGCCAAATTCTCCAAGGATTCCTTCATGCAGTGCTTAGAAACATGCTATTCAAACTGTACTATTCACAGTTAAGAGCACTAGCGGTTCTAGAGGACCCAAGGTTCACTTCCTAGAACCTACGTGAGAGCTAGCAACTATCTATACTACCATCTGTTTCTGGGGGGTCTACTATCTTCTCTCCTAAGCTCTTCAGGCACTACATACACATGGTGCATAGACACGCATGCAGGCAAAGCAGCCGTACACATAAGATACAAGCACATTTCAAAATCATTAAAATGACAAAAAATAAATAAATAAATAAGCCATCCCACCCAAATGCCAACAAAGAAAACCATGTATCAATTACTAAATTGAAAGGTAACAGATGACAGCCTTTCAATAAAGTAACACCATGTTATGAGTCATTTTGACTGTTGTGGCTTTCATTGTCATTTTTAATGCAGACAAACGGAAGAGAGAAAATAACCAAAAGAATTCCATGAGAAGAGCAAAACTACCTCGGGTCACACCAGTCAAGGCACTCCAGAGGAACACAATGGAGTCGGTGGCCATGAACTGTGTCTAGCTCTGTCGGAAGAGGAAGGCACCTCAGCACCCTTCACACTCTTCAGAGAGCCTGTCCCAGCTCTGAGCAGGTCTTTTGCATGGGGAATTTCACAACCATCTTTACTGCAGGCCAAGGCCACTTGCATCATTCACATTAATTACCTTATGGAAACGTGCAATGTGCATGTTTACTGTTGTCATGGAACCTTCATAGGAGGTCAAAGCACACACACCCATCATTGTGACATTCCTAAACAGAACTGAATAGTATCGGGGAATGGAGGTGCTACATCATGTGATTTATTGAAACGTAAAAGCTCGCCCCTCTGCAGATATCTTGGTGTTCATGGGGGAATAGAGCAACGCGTACATAATCAAGAGTAATCAAGAGTAACGTGGCAATAAATGCATCAGTCTTTTATCTCTCTTTGTGTTGACCGGACAGGAGGCATATGTGACTGCACCTCTAGCAGGCATTGACTGATCCCACATGGGCAGCATCAGCACTCCTCAGGACTTGCAGAAAGTCCAAGAAGAGTGTTTCCTTGGAAAGCTCAGCGCCTCTCTCCCAGGGCCTCTCTTTCCACCCAATGCCACGGCCACGGGCACAAGCAAAACAATAAATGAAATACATGGAAAATTTATTAGCCCAGGAGGTTATGTGACATCTTGGAATTTCAGAAATTAAACTGTCACCTCAGAGTGAGAGGCTACAAGTGGCATAAATATTTTTAATTCATTCCAGAAGGCAAAGCACAGGACACGCTACCTTCATCTTCACACAGTAACCAGGCCTTACACTTTGCCAAACCCCTGTACCAAAACCGCTTGTAATATGTCTGGTGATCAATTCTCCATCCCAGGGAAAAACTGAACTATGGAGTGAGGTGACAGGCTCAATCCTAACAACTAATTTCTTATATTCAATTGGAAGGTAAAGTCTTATTCAAATTCACGTCAATGACCCTCCACATTAATATGGAGACATAATGTTGATCTAGACTATTCAGACACTTATTTTTGTCCTCTGAAGAGTCCTTCAGTTAGTAAACTATAATAACTATTAAGTCCAAAATATTTTCATCTCTCTGCTAACCTACTAATGGTTCAGCCCTCCTTGGCTGCTAGAAGCACGTAAGCGGCCTGCCTGTTCTATGACAACACTCACTTGGCACTCTTCCAGCTCAGAAAGGAGACAGGACTGACCCACCACTACCTTCCACTGCTTCTCTGGAACAGCCAATCACAGCAGACACTGACAACCACCACGTCACACAGCTGGAGCCACAGAGTCATGAGGGACAGGAGGTTTTTCCTAAAGGCAGTGGTCAAAGGCAAATGATGCACAAGAACTCAAATTCAGACACTGGGGGTAACAGACAAGAGCAGGAAAAGAAACTGAGGACCCAGACCAAACAGAAACCACAGGGATACCAAATAGTAAGGGTTGCTATCATCTCTACAACGGAGATCACAACATCAAAAGCACAGCCAGGTCCAGCACTGGGAGGAAGGTGATCAGGAAAGCAAAACATGGTTGTATGTGTTTTGATAGCAAACAAAGGGACCTTAACATCATCTAAACCATGAGCTCAGCAATTCCACAGCTGGGGAACTTGTCTGACGGAAAGAAAAAAAAGTACTTACCATGTGGACAGATATTAAGATGCTTATCTCCACGTTCTTTTTTAAAACATGAAAAACTAAAGGCAGCCAAGCTACTACTCAGTAGTGCTTACAGAGAGAGGCTATCCAGCCCTGTGATGGAATGCTCTTAAAGAGGGTAGTATAAAATAATGTGGGTTTCTTTCTTTTTTTAACATAGTAGCATGGTCATGATTTAATAGGAAATGAAAATGAAAAGAAGATGTGTGCATTTCACCACTGATTTTTGTCTTACACACACATACATAGTGCATCTGGACTAACATATTCCTGAAAGATAACACTCATCAAATCTAGTGGAATTATAGGTGGGTTTTTCTGAGGGGAAAAGGTGCTTTCTTTCTAATAGTTTAGCGATAGCTGTGTACTACTACAAATATTAATTGAAAATTTGAGGTATTTCAACATCCTGCTACATGGACTGCTATTTATAGGCAAAATGTTTCCAAGGAAAATAGACATTTGTTCCCTAATATCAATTTAAAGCATAAAACCAACCATTTAACTTAGGATCTAGTCATTATTAGCTTGTTCCTTAAAATGTTTAAGGATAATGCCTTAGACAAGACATAAGCCAGAGCTTGGTATACCTGTGGGTGGAGTGGCTCTCTCTATAGAAGGCCTGCTCAAAATGATTCTCTCAGCTTGTCTATTTCTGCCAAGAGTTGATCCAGAATCCAACCTCAGCTATGCTCTAACACCAAATATTTCTTCTTCTCAAACAGAAGTCCACTGACAACTATAAAGAATGAAAGAAAGAAAGGAGGGGCAAAAGGGGGGCGAGTCTTAGGGAAATTCTCTTTCTAAAACTCTAGAGAAAAGATGTAATAAAATGTCATGGCAACAAAATTTCACCGTGATAACACACTAAGTTGGCATTTACTTGTAAAAGTTAATATACATGTGAATATTATATATGTACACATGTGTACATGTGCAAAATTCATGTGCACATATATACATAAATACAATTTAAATTGTTGATAAGCATCAGTTTACAGCTCATTCGTTTCCATGATTCATTTCACAGTTCTTATTGCTTTGAAACACTATATAAAATCTTTCCAAATATACACACATGAAACTATGAATGAAAATAACAGCAACTAAACAAAAGGTATGAATTCTACATGTGGATCTCCTTCTGAAATGGAAACTGCCCACAGCACAAACCCTCAGTGGTGAGAGGAAATCCAGAGTCACTCGGGCACACATAAGCTTGTAATTTTCAATGCACCTACAGGACCATTCAACTGAGGAAACTAGGCTTGGAAAGATATGGTAGCACACATTTTTAGTTCCAGCATAGGGAGGCATAGTAAGTAGATGAGTTCGAAACCAGTCTGTTTTACATAGCAAGTTCCAAGCCTGCCAGGGCTGCATAGTGAGATCCTGTCTCAAAACAAAATAGATAGATAGATAGATAGATAGATAGATAGATAGATAGATAGATAGATAGATATAGAGAGATGGATGGACAGACGGACGGACGGACGGACAGACAGACAGACAGACAGACAAACAGACCAGGTGTGGTGTGACACATAAGAAGGCAGGAAAAGTATGTCAACCTTAGGAAACCCTGAGGTCACCTCAGAGGTGCTGACAGAAAGGAGAAATGTCTCCATGCCATATTGTCACCATTTGATAGGACTCAGTTACCAACCCTAACAACACAATAATAGAGAGACAAAGTCAAGACAGGTACAAGAGAGAACGATAATAAACCATCCTCTTCTTCATGCTTGAAAATGGGTTCACAGTAAAGCCCTTGGCATCAAGTCCCCGCGCATGTATGACAAGATCCCCAAAGAGATTTTTGATAGCTTCTAAAATATTTTACCTAATTCACTTATATTTTGGATTAGAACTGCAAAAGAGGATTAAAGTTAAAATTATATTAAGGAATGAAAATTAAAACAAACCCTTTCCGAAACACAAGTTTCCCAGATGCTACAGAAGTCTTGGTTAAGTTCAAAGTGAACCTGCTCCGATGGCCTTAAATCCATGGAAATCCAGACCTTGCTCACCGAGAAACAGTTTCAGGTCTTAATCACTTGCATGCTTAGATCAAAGAGAATAATTAAAAGTACTAAAGGAATTTCAGATTTGCTTTCACGTTATCATGTATCCAGTGAAACCAATTACCTAAACTAAAAGCATACAGCACTTTCTATCCTCTTGGCAAACTCTGCTTCTTGGCAGTTTCTAGGACAAGTGATGGGTACCACATACCCAGTTTTTGGACCTTGGGAGTTATTTCAGGGACACATGCACTATCTTATCTTTCATCGTACCAGGCCTCCGTGAATTCAATCATTTTCTTTTTCAAATGTCATCACTTAGGACAGAAAAAAATGTAAACACACCATCAAAGACCAACCTTCAAAATAAGCTCTCATTCCATGAGAATCAGGTGGGAATCCAACAGACATAAAGCGCATCGTTGTAATTTGGGGAAGGTAACAACGGTGTGGATGAAAACCGAATGAGTCGTGTGTTACTTGTCTAATCTGAAACAGGGCCTGGGATATAGAAGGCATTCAGCATTCAGTAAGTGCCCACGTACTGATAATACCTTACCACAGTTATTTTGCCAATATCTGCCTGTCCCAT
Organism: Acomys percivali; assembly: GCA_907169655.1. NCBI lineage: Eukaryota > Metazoa > Chordata > Mammalia > Rodentia > Muridae > Acomys > Acomys percivali. The sequence continues at coordinate 47,970,990 of OU015745.1, read as the reverse complement.
GGCAGTCACGTAAACACAACTGTTGAACTTGGTCTGGTAACCCTTTGTTCTGCTTGGTTTTTGCCTTGCTGGGTATGGGACCTAACAAGCAGTAACTCCATCGACCCCCATCTGGACTTCCAGCCCCTTGACGTGATCGAGGAGCCCAAGATTGGAGTAGAGTTGGGGTTTCTAAGGACTGGAGGAGCATCTCAGCCAGAGGATTGCTTAGCATATACGATGCTCTATGTTTGACCCACAGAATTAAAAGAAGTTCCTACAAAGCCAGGTGATGGGGCTGGGGGTAGGGGTGGTACACGCCTTTAATCCAAGCAGAGGCAGAGGAGGAGGCAAGCAGATCACCTAATTAGAGGCCAATCTGGTCTACAGAGTGAGTTCCAGGACAGCCAAGGCTACAGAGAGAAACCCTGTCAGGGAAAGAGAAAAGGGATGTGTGGTGGGGTGGGGTGGGGGTGGGGGAGGAACCTCACAGTGTAGGGGCTGACCGTGTGGCTCAAAGGGTAAATAAAGGCGCTTACCACGAAACCTGAAAGTCTACTTTCCATCCCCAGGACCCACGTGATAAACACAGAGAACAAACTTCCCCAAGTTGTCCCCTGATGTCCACACATCCCCACACACAAATACATGTGACTGTAAAGAAAACTGACAATGGCGGACTGAATTCCGCAGCCATTTCTTGCTCCTGAGATGGTGACAACGGATGTGCTGCTGGCCCCTGTGCTGCATGCCATCCCCCTTCCCAAGCCACAGATGTGGGCTTCTGACCACAGTGCCCATTTCTTTCAAACACACCACAAAGACAACGATTCAAACTTCAGTCTGACATGATCACTGAGAATGTGGGCAGCCAGGGCCTGGGAAGAAAATCGACAAAGTACGAAGATCACATGAAGCAAGGAATGACAGATACAGAAAAACCTACCAGACGGTGTTGCTTCGGAGACTTGAGGCGCACTGGCATCCCTCAGATGCCCTGTGCCCTTAAGTTACACCCTTTCTCTTTTACATGTGCTCAAGAGCATTGCAATGCTGACAGCTCAGAGTCATACATGAAAGCATTTCCTCCCTACTGAAGCAATCATCATCAGTCAAGACCGAGAAAGTTGAGGCCACAGAAAGGAAAGTGCATACAAGCCAGGGTGGCCCGTGAAGAGGAGGAACCACCAGAACAGACACAAGGAAGCTCTGAGAAAGCCTATGAATTATGTTTCTGTTCACCCTCGGCGAACGATGAGAGGAGCTCGGTGTCTGAACTGGCTGGTGATAGCGGAGCTGTTTTTACAATGTTTCAGAATGTGTGAATCCCACATTCTTTTCCTTTTCTTGCACAGTCTTACTTGAGACTCTGGCAAAACGCTGCACTTGGGAAGCAATTGAAAGTTGGCTAATGTGAAGTTCTGTGCTTCTCAATTAAAAACACTCTCTCGCTGGCTGGTTGCTACCACTGTGGAAAATAATGAGTTGCGAGGGGGGCTTCCCTCCTATTGAAAACGGTTCTGCTAAGCTTCAGCATGGTGAAAATCACTTAGCTACCTACACAAACCACGGCTCTGATCCCAGGTCCGGGCAATCGGGCACATTTCTGCACAGACTAATTTTTCTGTTTTCATTCCTTAAGGGCCCTCCATGAATGTGCATTTATATATCCAAGAATGCCCAAAACTCAAAAGGCCTGTAATTACCACGCTTCCTCGCAGCCCAGGCTTATTCTGTTTCAGGATACGCTTGCCAGGTTTGCAGTTCACTATTATCAACAGAAAAAAAAAAAAAAAATTAAAACTTTCACCACCCAAAAACAACCACCGAGACCATCCTACTCTAAAGAACAGCACAGCACGCTTTGTACTTTTTCCCCCCAAGTGCTGTTTATTGAATGCTGAAGAATGCAAAATGGCATGCGTGCGCACAAACACACACAGGGTCTTTGTGAGCACTCCTTAAAGGGGACTGACCGGAATCTCTAACAGAGGAATGGTGGGGAATAAATACCTGAATTTGCAAGTGCTTGCTGAGTAATGCTTTTACAGGTATTTTATTGCTGTACAAACAAAAGGGGGGTGAGACGAGTAAAGCTGAAGGAGAATCTCAGTCATCTCTGTGTCCTGTCCTGTCTTACTGGTAGGTTGTGGCCAAGGCGGACAGGGAGAAACCCAGATTGCCATCACTCAGAGTGACACCTACTCTCAAATGGAATAAAAGTAAGTGAAACCAAGATGGCCCCCTAACAATAAAATTTCCAGACAATACAAGAAGACAGCAGCCAACAAACACTTATTAGGAAAGGCAGGGATTACCCTTGCCCCTGAATATGCAACAGAAAACCTCAACACTCTCTGGTCCTGAAGGAAGCACTGATGTCCTCTTAAGAGTATCAAGCACAAGGGTTGGGTTTTAGCAGTGATAAACTAGGTCGCTGGGGCTTTCTTACCATACCTGACTGTAGCTCCACCCCCCCCCTCCACCCTTAATTCCAACTTGGCACTTGCAGGCAGGGCTCCTGCAGCAACTCTCGAAAAGGGGCGGGACGACCACGGCCTTGCTCTCAGCTGCTGGCAGGACCCGAGCAGTGCACAGGCCAAGGGCAGGGCAGAACACCAGCCCTTCTCTCAAGCTTGAAAGCAAAACTAACCCAGCAACATCAACCCCCACAACACTAACAGGAGAGAGAACTGATAACGCACTAAAGAGCAGTTAGCAAAATCACAGAGGTTAAGGACCAAATGCAGGGGAAATGGAAGGAATTGTGGGTATCACTAACTGGCTGGAATGAAGCCACCAAAATTACCTGGGTAAAAAGAGCCCCTGGAAGATGCTCGCATTGGTGATGCGGAGGAGCGGGAGGCACACAGCTTAACTGAAGCTTTCCTGTACTTGTAGGAATGGAGAGGAAAACTTGGGCAACAGGATTGGGTGTGTATTCTGCTCTGCCACTTCACAGCTGAGAGTGACCTTGAGCAACTTTCTTCTAAGGTTCAGTTTCCTCATCTACACGATAGGAATAATAGGTCTGTACATCTCATAGGGTAGCGTGAGAATTAAAAGCTTAGCACACAAAAGTCCCCACAGTAAACCATCAACATCTGCCCCTCCCCTTCTTCCTTCCCTCCCCCTCATCCATTTCCTTAAAGGAAGTGACCGGAAGGGAACTCTTTCCTTTTTATTGTATCCTCACCAATGGTTTTCTTTTTAAAGTTCTTACAGTGCTCTTTATAAAAATGGCCCAATTTTCAGTTTGTTTAAAATTAGGTACAAAAAAATAATAATAAAGCCTCACTCCTGAAAACCGCGTGAATCTAAGAATTCGGAAAGAACAACCAGCTACCCTGTGAGGAGGCTGCGGAGCTGGCATGATAATCTTCTGACTCAGTTTTTACTTTTCCTATCTCAGGCTTTCAGAAGCACAGTCTCACACCAGCGGCTGAGCCGTCCATGAGATAAGCATCCAGGAGAGCCAGGGAATGCCCGATGCTCTCTAAGATTTGCCCAGCCTAATTTCTTATATAACCCAGAGTCACCTGCCCAGCAGTGGTACCATCCACGGTGAGCTGGGCCATCACAAATCAATCATGAATCAAGGAAACGCCACTTGCTTACAGGCCAACTGAATGCTCCCTTCTAGATGACTCCAGTTTCTGTCAAGCTGACAAAAACAAAACAAAACAAAACAAAACAAAACAAAACAAAACAAAACAAAACACAATTGTACTACTTTCCAGGATCAAGTGGGGACACTAGAAGATGGTAATGTTTTTATTTTATTTTTTTTGTCCATTGTTACCAAACGCTTATTGTGTACAAGATTGAATTTGGTGTCTGCTGACTCACTACTGCACACAATCCCCACAAAACAAGTAGTATATCCCACTTCAAGAACGAGCACCGGGGCTGGAGAGATGGCTCAGTGGTTAAGAGCACTGCCTGCTCTTCCAAAGGTCCCGAGTTCAATTCCCAGCAACCACATGGTGGCTCATAACCATCTGTAATGTCATATAGCGCCCTCTTCTGGCTTGCAGGAGTACATGCAAGCAGAGCACTATATACATAATAATAAATAAATAAATCTTTAAAAAAAAAAAAAAAGAATGAGCACCAAGTGTGAAAATGATAGTCCTGCCCATAGGGCCACACAATGTCCATTTAGTCAAATGTGACTCAAGCACAGAGGGGAATTCTTGAGAAGGGAAAGGTGGAAGTGAGGATGATTTTATTCAAAGAGCACTTCTTTCCTTGAGTGGTCACTGATGATGAAGCCTGTGTCTTCCTTCAAGCCTGTCCATGTCAGTACACACATTTGAGTGTCCACGGACCCAGTTTCAAAAGCAGAGCAAGGTTAAATACAACAATCCAACATTTCACCAGAACAGAGTTTTGTTTTGTTTTGTTTTTAAGGTCTCTTTCTAAAACCATACACATCATGGTGGCTGATTTGAAGTGTGTGTCTCCCGCCTGCTCTGACAGAGGCAGAACAAGAAAGGAAACCTGGCTTGAGCAGGTGAGAGGTTGAAGGACCAAGGCTGGGATTAAAATTTCATTCCAAGTGGACAATTCATATATGGATCATCAAGGTTTGGTCTGATTAGAAACAGCGCCTATCTGCTTGTCTCTTTCTGGACTCTTTTGTTTGATGTGATAAACAAGTTCCTCAAACTAAGATATTCTGACTTTGGGATACTTTCTTTAAGTAACAGAAAAGTACATCTTTCAAATTATACATAAAATCAAAGTTAGTTACAAAAATAAGAACAAGGGGCCCAGAAAACTAGATCCACTTAACTATTTACCGTGGGACCTGGGCTAAGTAAGGACTTCATCTCTTGGTGCCAGCAGGTTCCTTAGTAAAATAGGGGAAAATATTACCTCACAAAATCACTGTGGGCTGGAGTGCAGCTCCTGAGAGGGCTGTGTGTTTGGCATGCGAGAAGTCCCAAACCCCAGCACAGAGGAGAGGGTGAATATATATTTATAGTTATTATATATGGAATCATCAAGTCTGAAACAAATCTGCCTGGCAGGGTGCAGGACAAGTCCACCTGGGTCTAGGTTTTGACAGTGTGCATGCTGATGATGTCCAGGCATTATAACCTGTTGCCTTAACTGCAAGTCACCAAAATAAGGAGAGTTCCAGCAGTCCATCGGACAGCAGGAGAAAGGAAAAGGTCTCATATCAGTTTGACTGTTTCAAATACTACTTTAGTTAAATACATTTCTTATTTGACAAATCTGAATTTTGAGAAATAAGACCATTTAAGTGGAATGAGAATTATGGTTGTATGCCCCACTGTTGAGTCTGAAACATAGCTCCATGTTTTTAAGCTAATAGAGAGATAACCCTTTAAAAAAAAAAAAGTGTGTACAAAACTAAAGGACAGTTAGCATTCCTCAAGGCCACATTCCTAAGGGATTCAACTGATTGGGAAGCCCTGTGCTGGGCAAACAGAATATCTGCCTTCACCATCGCATGCTGCTCAGAGCTTAACTTAGGATCCCTGCCAACCTCTACATGATGGAATAAAAAATGCTTCCCAAACACACCCAGAGGCAGCAGTTTCTTGCAGTGAATTCTCACGTCATAGCTGTACCCTTGAGGATTAAAAAGCAGGGTAAATCATAATCAACCAAGCACCAGTGAGGAGATGCTCAGTAGGACTCTGTCCACAGGCAGCAGATGGTGCTCTGCAAACACAACCAGACAGGGAGTTCTACCCACAGGGAAGGGTTTCTCTGGTTAACAATGAACTGGTATTAGTCAACTCACTGGTTTTTCATTAAGTGATGTAAAAGCCAGCAACATTGATCCTAGAGCAAAAATCAATTTCGTAGCACTGACTAACCTGACCCCACAAGTAAGCACATTCCAAAGCGGTCCATCCCGGCTGCATGGGTTCTGCGATCAGGAAGCCGAACATCAACAGAGCGGAGGACATGTTACCCTTGAGCCAGGCAGGCCTCAAGATATTCAAGTATAATTCAGTGACAACAAAAGGCAACGCTTCCAGCACCCCATGCAAAGCCAAACCAAACAAGGCAGAGCAGGTGCAGGACTGCCATCAATAAGATCTGAACCTAATGTTCCAAATTATCTACTGACCGCACTAATGTATGAATCACCACGCTGAGGACAGTGACAAGCAGGTGTGTCAATCAAGGGTGCAGGGCCAGGAGCAGGCACAACACCAACAACTTAGTATGCCTTCCCCACCCCTACATACTAGAATAGAAAACATTTCCCAAACGTACCCACACAGAGCATCTTGCAGCAAAACCCCACTGTGAATGGGTTCAGAGCCCTGTAATACACGCTGAGTGACCTCGGGTGACGTTTAATCACTTCTGGACCTCAGTTTCTCCATGTGTGAGACGATGGTGATACCACTAGTCTCTGGGGGTGGGGTAGTTGTTAAAGTTACATAGCAATAAATTTATAAAGCTCTGAGCATATAGTAGCTACCCAATAAAAGGTAGTTTACCAAGCATAATGGCTCACGCCCGGTATCTTAGTGCTTTGGATAGAGAGAGACACAAAGACTGTCGTGAGTTCAAGACCAGCTTGATCTACAAAGCAGTTAGTTCCAGGATAACCTGGGATATACTGTGGGGCTCTGCTCCCCATCTCCTGCAAAAAAAAAAAAAAAAGTAGATTCATTTTATAACCATGTTGAGAACAATTCTTGAGAAGAGCCTTTTACTCTGAAGTGCAGAAGAAGCTATGCCTCTTGTTGGAGTCACGGCTGAATGCTGAACCATCTACAGAAATGCTGCTCAGAGCCCAGAGACCAAAACATTCGTACATTCACATGTTAGCAACACCTTGTACATAGTCAGCATTAATTCTGCTAAATATTTTCAAACACTCATGCAAAAGTACAAACCCAGACACGTGTGCCTCCTAATAGACACTTTCCTGGCAAACACCTTGGAGCAGGCACAGTCATTTGCCCTCCATAATTCGCACCTACTCTCGCCAGCAGAGGGTCTGTATACTTGCTCCTTTTTAGACAGCAAACACTACTCCCTGCAGAAAATCTAAATTCCAGCTTGTTGGATCTATTTTTTTGTTGTTTGTTTCTTTTTTCTTTTTGTTTTTTAAAATCCTTAATGAGCCTGGACTGGGAAGAGGAAAAGTGGTGAAGAATGCACAGGTGCTTCCGACCTAATTAAAAGAGACGTTTACAGCAGCACTGAGGGAGTGCATCATTCAAGTGGCCCGCAGCTCCATCGAGAGCCACGCTTCATGTGCCGCCTTCTCCTTCCTTGGTAAAAAGATGGTTATCAGGTAACTGAGGGTATTTTCTGCTTCCCAGCTTTCGTCCCTATGGACATCCCAGTTTGTTTGTATTTCCTGGATTCTAAAAATAATGAAATAACCCTAAAATATGAGGCTCAGAGCCTAGCAATTCAAGACTTGAATTATACTGGATCAAATCATACCAAAAGAAAGATGCAAATATATGTATTTGCTGTCATTTGTGCACATGGTTATATGAGCCGATTATATAATCATATAATGCCTAAGAAATATACTCACAGGGCCAGCGAGGGGCCTCAGTGGGTAAAGACACTTATTACCCAGCCTGATGACTTGAGTTTAATGCCCAGGATTAACATGGTGGAAGGAAAGGTCAGACTCCCACAAGTTACCCTTTGTCCACCATACATGTGCTATAGCATACATACACACACAAATAAATATAAAAAAGCCTTATATGTGTAATTCACATATTTTTCTCACACAGCCACATACTACATGGTGACCATCTAGTCAAGGATGAACTGCATATGGCAGGGGTTCTATGAATATTTTATCACCATAGCGACTCTGTACCCGTCAGTATAATTACACTCTATGTTTTCTCAGCAAGAAATCATCTAATAACAATTTTGTCATAAATACATGTGTGGTACCCATGTATATAGGAACTTTCACATCTGTGTAGATATATGTATGTATGTGATCAGGAGGACATATATGTGTGTGTACATGTTGAGGCCTGAGGCTGATGCCCAGCATTTTCCTCCGTCGCTCTCTACCTTATATGACCTTTCAACTAAACCCAGAGCTCATAAAAAAGATTAAGCTAGCCTTGGAGATGCTTGGGATTGCAGGTGGGTCACCATCCCACCTGGTATGTAGGTGCTCAGAATCCAAACTTGGGTCTATACATTAACACAGCAAGTGCTTTATCTATCTAGCCCCTAATGACACATTTCTCAAACATGTCTTTGGCTTTACATGACATATAGCATAGCACATACTAAACACCTATACGCTGATACCCATCACAACCCAAAAAAAAACAAATAGTGTAATGAAATGCTGAACGTGAGAAGGTGATTGTGGCAGAGTAAGCAGAGATGAACTAGTCTCTGTTCGGTCTCTTACTTGTCCTAACAACTTACTTTGGGCTCTCTCTAAATATACTATCTGGACTATTCAAACATTCTCTTATTTTTAAACAAAAATATTTACTTTACATTTATGGATATTTTGACTGTGTGTCTATCTGTGCACATGTGTGTGTCTGGTGCCCATGGAGGCCAGAAGAGGGTATCACATCCCCTGGAACAGATGAGGGAGCTAGGTACCTTGGGGTGATGAGACTGGACACTGGGTCTCTCTAAGAGCAGCTACTGCTCTCTAACTGCTGAGGACCAGCCAATATTTTTTAAATTAATGTTTTGCCAGTTTTTGCTACTTAAACTTTATGCACAGGCATTTGCCTTTTTTTTTTTTCCAAATAAAATACAGAAACTTCTGAAAACACAAACATCACACTTTACCTTAGGCTCCAAATTATATTTGTTCTTTACTTCTTTTCATTATTAGTAGTATTAGAAACATTAAATAAATATAAGTACTAGCTAACAAATACTATAAAAGAAGTTTTGTTCAGAACCAAGCTTGGTGGTTCTCGCCACTAATCCCAGCACTCTGGTAGCAGAGGCAAGCAGAAGTCTGTGCTACATAGCCAGACTCTGTCTCAAAAACATACAAAAACCCCAAAACAAACAAAAAGCACCCTTGTGTTTAGGACAAGGAATTAAGATATTTTATCTCCTCCAACATATAATGCCTTTAACCAAATATTTTAATTCTCTCACACCCTGTAAAACCTTTGTCTACATAAGGCCCTGCTACATTCCAGGATTAAAGTGCCTGGCCTTTTCCTCTTCACATCCTTTGAACCAGTTATTTTAAAGCTAGTCAATCACAAAAAAAAAAAACTGAGGTCAGACACCAACCAATGGAGAAAAGATATAGTCACCACCTGCATTTCAATAAAAACTAAATATGAGTCCTGACCCAGAGAGCCTGCTCCTTTGATTTGGTCAAAGTTCTCCCTGGTCAAGACACTTCCATTGGACTGGCAGTCTCTTTCTTTGCAACCCAGGCTTATTTTTGACATTAGCATTTTTTTAGGGGGTAAGGAGTTATTCCCACAAACAACACTAGTGAAACACTACTATATAACACATGTAAGAACATCCAAAAGCCAGGACAATGACAACACCAAATGCTGGAAGGATGTGGAAAACAGGAACTCCTGTTCATTGTTTCGGGAATGAACAATGGAGCGGCAAACGTAAAAGGCAGTTTGGTAGTTTCTTACAGAGGAAAACATCATCTCACCACAGGGTCTTGCAGTCAGGTTCCCACTTTACCCAATGCAGTTGAAAACCTGTATCAACCCGAGACCACTTCCCAGCAAACTTTAGAACAACTTTCTCTACTGCTTGGAAAGAAGACGTGCTCAGTAGGCATATCCAAACAGGAAGGAGTTGGTGATGGTGAGGTGTGGTGAATAGACAGCACAGAGCAACTTTGCAGCAGTGAAATTGCACCCATTGAGAACGTAACTGAACTTCATGCCAAATTAACAGCAGTCACCTGTCCAAATCCACAGACTATACTACACCGAAAGCAAAGCCTAGGGTCAACTGTTAGCATAATGACGATACATCAGTGTGGGCGCCTAAGCTTTAACAAATGTGCCCCACTTGGTGGAAGCGCTGAGAGTGGAGCGAACCTATACCAGCTGGCTGAAGAAACATGAGAAATCTCTCTGTGCCTGCCTCTCAGTGTTGCTGGTAATTAAACCTACTGCAACAAATAAAGTTATTTGTTAAAAGCTACTCAAACAAATAAATAAACAAACGAACAAATTATGCCGAATTGATTTTATAGTTACAAAAATATGTCTACCTATTGAGGAAAGGTCAAAACAACTACACATAAATTTATCCCATCATTTAAAATGTTATTAAAACCCTGAAAGACCATCTGTAATTTTTAAAAAGTAAGGTACACGACTATATTAATTAGGCCAGCTTCCTGCACCCTTTACTTCTGTTTATCTTGACTAACACCCTGAATCTGAAGTGATCGCCTGCATTGTACTCCCGTAGACCTACAAGGGCATGCAGCGGCTCAGCAGTCAGCAACTGGCCTCTTTTCGCCCTCTACAAATGAGTCATTTTCATCTACCATTTGGATGCTAAGCATGTCAGCTTAAATTAATGTTTGCCTGAACCCAGTGAACTTTAAATATTCTTCACTCGAAATTGTTCCACAAGTAAGTGAAAGCAAGATGGTAAGAAGAGGTCAGTTGTACACAGGAGTGATCTTTATTGAAGAATAATTAACTTCATTTAAAAAAAAAAATATAGGAGGACCAAAACACAATGAGCCGACAGTAGCTCCAAGGGCACAGAGCTGGAGTACTGCAACATTCTGGCAGAAATGGCCTGTTCGCAAGTGGTTGTGTGAGAAACAAGGCAAGTCAGTAAACACACACTGTACCAGCCTCCTATCCTGCTCAGCTCACTGCATCAGCTTTTTCTCTGGACCAAAGTGAATTAATCTCACTTAATTTGAGTAAGTTTTCACCCCTAGGAGATGAAACGCTGACTTCTGATTCTGAAATTATAAATGTATGAGCAACTGGAGTTTCCATTCCTTAACCTCCAAAATGCTTACATAAGCAAAGGTTCCCAGGAGCTAGTGTAGTGTATTCTAGCCTGTGTTTCCCCTCCCTCCCAATGCTTCTACTGTGGACGGATACACTGCAAGACGTGTGTCCACAAATACTCTCTTAGCATCCTTCTACTGCTCTGGATATCATAACTCAGTAAACTTTATCCAACTATCACATGCCTGCAAGCCTCCTTTCAACATTTTTCAATCTTTGTCCCCTTTCTATCTATTTCAGATTCCTAGAAACTGAGGAATAATAGAAATCTGTGAGGACATCTAGTCTACTTTCTGACCCAATGTTTCAGTGCACACAAACTTACTGGGGTGACCTAGACTGAGCAGAATCAGAGAAGGAGGGAAACATTTACAAACAGCTACAATAACTATAGGAAACTATATGTTTCTCAAATTACTCCCGTTGTACTGTTCATATATGTAGTGATGTGGTTTGTGTGCGTGTGTGTACGCACACGTGCATACACATGCATGAGAGCACATCCATGCATGCATGTGCATGTGTGTTCAATCTGCTGTAAGGCGAGCAGCTTTTCCATATGCTCACACCACTGTGATGTCGCAGTCTCATCATAGGCCCACAGTCAATAGAAGTACAGGCTGCACGCTCTGAAGCCACAGGTCAAACTCACTCACTCCTCCCCGAAAGCTGCTCCTCAGGAATCTCGGTGACAGATGTAGTACGCTACTTAACACATCACGTCTTAAGGAAACACAAGAAACCTGACTTTTGTTGCACACACCGGCTCTCCCAGCCACATAAGCATCTGTATGTTATTCTTCTAAATAAACACCTCAGACTCAATTTCTATGAGGCCTCTGCAATAGTCATTAAAGGCATTGAAACTCAAAGCCAAGGAATTCTAAATTTACTTTCTTTTTAAGTATAAGCAAGTGCACATATTGAGTCTACAAATTCTGCCAGTCAAACACAAACACCGAATGAATCTCTAATGTTGAACCATCTCTTTTTAAAGTCATGACACATGTGTCACATGAAAACCTACTATCTGTTGCCCTGGATGCGATCACCTCAAGGCACACCATACATACAGGTTCCATCCTCTCCTGGAACTTAAGACACATTTATAAAACAATGAAGCATAATTAAATTTAGCCCTTTTTGACATTTTCAAATAGGTTCTTAACATTTATTCAATTTCACATTTCAGGGGGAAAAATAAAATTAAGATTAAATTGAAATACCTCCCATGGATTTTAATTTATAATCACATTTATATTTAGTAAGAATACAAAAGAGTTGGAAACAATTTTATCGTTGTAATTGGCTTTACTTTCAAAATGAGAGATTGTAATTACCCAGAAAACTCAAACATGATTTTGTCTTATATTATCATTTCAACAAACTGCAGAATTAATACTGCATATCTGTGGGAAGAAACCTAGCACATGGTGCATTGTGAGAGTGTAGCGATCTGCAATCAAAAAACCTTAATCTAAGAAGTTAATCTTCCTCTGTTGGCCCACATTGCAGCTTTGACCCTCAATTTTTTGAACAATTTTTTTTTTTTTTACCAGGTGGGCCTTGGTGGCAATGCATGTAATCACCACTACTCAGGAGGCTGAGGCAGGAGGGTAACAGGTTCAAGGCCCACCTGGGCTACGCGTAAGTTCAGAGGCAGCCTGTGAGATGTACTGAGACCCAGTGTTAAAGTGAAAATAGAAAGAGAGCTGGGGAAATGCTAGAGCCCTTGTCTTGCATTCACAGGTGCTAGTTTCTCTTCCCCAGTGCAGAGCCAACACACAGATAGACAGACAGACTGACGGACCATCCCACTGACAGACCAAAAACAAAAAAAAAATCTATTGTTATCATACTAGAACTACCAATAAACATCAAGATAGAGGTTCTTATATCAATTTGGAATAAAGCAATGAGGATGGTGTAGAATATGCATTTGGGATGAGTTTTCAACGATACGAACAAACATGCAAATATATGTAATATATATTCTATATAATCTATATATTCTATATATTACATCATCAGGCTCCTTAAAAACTCCACAGATAGAGGTATTCTGTGATCAGTCTCCTCCTATAGAAAGAAAGACACTAAGAGATGGAACCCCATGCACCAAAAAGCTAAAATTCTAAGGACGGTGTCCACCCTTTTAACATCGCAACAGGACATCAGGTACACTTGTGCTGAGCCTCTCTCACGTCTCTTTCTGGGACACATGCAGCCCATGGGCCTTACGCTGAGCATGCCTGCCTAACAGATGAAATGTCATGCAAACTCACAGAAAGAGCAGCAGACTAGGTCAAGTTCACAGAAGAACATCAAGAGAGACAGCTGAAGGCTGAGTTTCTGGGCTGCTGTGTCCCTCCCTACAATGACCTTCTTTAGAAATGAGCACTAGATCATACCAGATTAGAGTAGGCCTTAAGACTAATATGACGAATGTGGGTTTTTTTTAGAAAAGGAGGCACTTGAACATGCATGAACATGAACAACACGTGTGTGTGCGCACCCACACTCCACTTCAACAATATGGAAAGAAACATAGATCAAGAGTAGGTAGGTCAGCTTTTTCTCACTTAAAAATATCTCAAGATGAAGCTTCCTTTAGCTTACAGCTTTGGAGATTTCAGTGTGTGATCAAATGGCCTTCTGAACTGGAGCTGGAAGACCACACAGCCAGGAAGCAAACCAAAGGAAGGAGAAGCTCAAGGCGTTCAAACACGGGCACCGGGTCTCCTACAACTGCAGTTAAGGGTGACTGTGAGCCATAGCCTACGTGCTGGAACTTGAATCTAGGTCCTCCGCAGCAGCAACAAGCACTCTTAACCACTGCTCCATCCTTCCAGCCCCAATACACATTACTTAAAATAAAAAGTAAAACTGAACCCCTCAAACCTAAGTTACAGCCCGCAGCCATAAAGCAAGAGACCTGGGGAAAGCGGGCGGGCGCCTGGCAAAAACTCAGAAGACACAGGGAGAGGCCTCACAGATCTCACCATCCTCCTTGACTTCAGGGTTCTACTTTCCAGAACTCTGAAACAACACGTTTCTGTTGGTAAAAAGCTACCCAATTTTTAAAGCAGCCTGGAGAAGCCATGACACGTGGGAAGAGAATGCAATGAATCAAGTAGCACTGCGATGCCGACACTCCGACTGTGAAGACTATCTGAGAGCCTGACGCAGAGGCAGCAACGGGAGCCAGGCAGTCAGAAGATAACTAGGTTAGTGTCAAATGACAAGCCCTGGTGGCTCTGCAGCCAGACATCAGCAACCGTGATTGGAGTGTTAACACTGCTCCCGATCCGAAGCAGTGCAACTTCGCTCTAAAACAGTATGTCTGGCCAGGAAAGCACAAGAGATTAACTACAGGACAAATCTGCAAGGATAGCCTACCTTACGGCACACACATCTCAAGAAATTTGCTCATCAACCTGAAATTTTGATTCCGCTACCCAAGGTTCATATGTCTCAGGGAAAAGGCTTTCAACAATAAGATGTAAGATCTGATGCTTTTTCTATTCAGTCTACATGCTTCTGTTCATCCCACAGCTGGGCAGATGCCAAGCCTGTACTCAATAAGTATTACAGAGAACATACGAGGCTACAGGCATGCTTTTCCTTACAGATGTGGGAATAAACATGGCAAATATATGTCTATCTTTTAAAGATAGCAAAAAATGAAAGGTGTGTGTATGGGGGGGGGGGGTGGCCATAGGTTAACCTTGGGTCAACCTTGAATACTGGTCATCAGGAGCTGTCTGCCCACTCTATTTACAGAAACCCAGTCTTTCACTGAGCCTGCAACTCACTAATTTGGCTTAGGCCAGGAGAATCCACCTGCCTCCACCACCCACCCCAACCATCGCATTCCGCCCCCTCTCCTAGAAGCTAGAGATAAAATTCAGATCCATGAAGGCATTTTGCTTATTGAACTCTTCGCCCTGAGACAGTTTTTTAAGAAATAATTTGTATAAGGACAAGTGCCAAGGGGACATGGTGAGTGGTAGGAAGACAGCAGCCAAGGCTGTCTAGACTATACAAGATGCAAGAACACCTAACCATAAATCACGTGGGACTATAGGGCTCACTACAGACACAGTGTGACCCCAAGAGTGATGTGTTCTCATCACCACACAGACACAACTCCAACTAGTGTCAGCTCTCTATGACAACAAAAAAACAGGGACCAAATCCTGCATGTCTCATGGATAAATCTGGATTTTATATTGATTAAGTTGAAGACACATTAAGTATCTGTGTGAGCAGAAACTGTAATTTGTCTAACACTATTTCATTACTTATTAGATAAATATGATAATTCAAGGAGATGTATGAATAATTAAAGCTAAGCCCATCTGTAAAAGATGCTACTTTGGCTCTTTAACAATTGATGGGCATTTAAATGTTAGATGAAAAGCTAGTTTTCCCATCTTTGTGGCTATAAAGGAGTTGCGTGCTTTCTTATTCAGGTGCTCTTTCATTGGTTGAAAGTAGGTTCACAAGCCCCAATCAAAGCTTCCACAGACCAATTTCTTGCCTTCAAGATACTGAGAGGGCGGGTCACCATCATACAGAGACGCCTGTCCCCATGCAGGGAACTGCAAAACTGGAAACTCACGCCTCTAATAGATAGCACAGTTTCTAGCATGGGCTGGGAACTAAAGGGCTAGAGAATTAGCCCAGCAGATAAAAGAGATAAACAGGGTGCTGGCCTCACAAGGTGAATAAAACACACATAAAAGCTGGGCCCACCTCTAATTCCATTTGAAGAAGGTATAGATAATGAATTAACAGAGCAGAGTAGCCACTCAGTCTAGCTGAAACTGTTGAGCTCTCGTCTCACTGAGAGACCCCATTGCCTGAGTATAGATTAAGACACACTGAATACATGTCAAAGAATAAGTTTTAAACTTTCCAAAGAGGTAAATTATATTAAATGTTATTAATTAAATTAAATATATATTAAAGAATGTTCAAAGATGATATCCAAGGTCAACTTCAGATCTATACTACACACATACTTATAGAAAAAAAGGAGAAACAGAGATTTCTATACCACAAAGATACTAAGGGAAAAACACAATGTTCCTCATCACGAAGGCACAGTGAGGCCATCTGCATCTAAAACTATTGGTGAGCAAGAACAAATACAAAGAAAACTAATGACATAGACAAATGAAAATACCACAGTGAAACCGATTGTTTGAGAGGTTTGGTTTGCTTTTGTTTTGTTGTAATTAAAAAGGCAAAAAAAAAAAAAAATCCAGTGTCAGTCATAGTTTGGTTAGGACACCTCAGCCGCATTCCCAGAGTGGTTTCTAATGGAAAAGTTACATTAAAAACCTATCTCTGAACGCTTGGCATGGTGGCACATGCCTAAATCCCAGCACTCGTGAAGTAGAGGCAGGCGGATTTCTGTGAGTTCGAGGCCAGCCTGGAGTCCAGGATAGTCAAGGCTACAAAGAGAAGCAGTCTTGAAAAAAAATAAACAAACAAACAAAAAAAAAAAAAGCAGGCTCTGTCTCAGGTCCTGTATTTAGAAGCCCCACTTCCTACATACCCTAACTCCTCATAAAGCATGTGGGGAAAAATAAATATCTCACGGGCAGCTGTGAGGATTTTGTGAGTTAATAAGTGCCAAGTAGATGGCTTTGTGAGTAAGAGCTCTCAATAAGAAAGCACAGGGCCTGAAGTTAGGTAGGCTCTTAGCACCCACATAAAAAAAGCCAGGCAGGCAGCATGTGCCGCTCCTGTGATTCCAGCCTTGGGAATCCTCGGATCTTACCAGCCAGGCAGGCTGGTTATACGTAAGTTCCATGGTTTGTGAGAGAACTTGTCTCAGAAAATAAAGGGGAAGCCGATAGATGGAGATAATTCAACCCAGCATTCGGCTTCACATGTGAGCACATGTGTGGCTGACTGGTATACGCACACATGCATACACACACACACACACACACACACACACACACACACACACATGCACGCATACAGGCATGCACACATACATGCACACACGCACATGTTCATAACCATGTCAGGAACAATAGTTAAGTGCTGAATAAAAGCTGGCTCTCATTTGTATCTTTGGAGCACCTTGGTGAATTTTTATTCACAAAACTCTCTGAGGAGTCCTACAAATAGTAAGCCACTTGAGATTTATGTATTCCAGTGTCACCTAACCTTGGCTGCCACAGACACTTTTTTTGCCCCCGTACACTTCCTTCCTCTGGGTGGTTGAACAAGTCCTACTAAGATCCCTGTGAGATGTGGGTCCCAAGGCTCATGTCTACCTCACCTCCCTCCACACTTCTTACCCAGCAACAGAGATTTTGTTTACCACCTCCAGGAGTTGGCAGAAGCGAAGCCATGACTCGGTGCAGCTCATCTGGCAGAGTGCTATCCCAGCATGCACTGAGCCCTCAGCTCAACCTTCAGCATTGCGGCAGGCAGCTGTGATGGCACACACCTATGATCCTAGCACTTGGAAAGTAGAAGGGGATCAGAAATTCAAGGTCATCCTCAACTCGCAGTGAATTAGAGGCTAGCCTGAGGTGGGTAAGATTCTTAAGTAAATAAATAAATGTTAAGAAGAAAACTCGGATTCATAATTAAGCCCCTTTAAATTTCTATTTCCTCATCCACTGAGTCATCCTTGGCACTTCCTTTAGATTATAATTCCAGAGAAATAAAAGGCCTCAGTACAGGTGGTATTTTTTACATATTTTTGGTAGCACTTAATGAGGTGCTGTAAAGGTCAAACTCGATGACAATAAAGGGCACCTTGCCCAAACTCAGTATAAAAACAGCTCACTTTGGCCCAACAAAGAGAAGTATAAACAATGTAGAGCCAGTGACACACAACTCCCCAAGCAGAGCAAGACAACAAAAGAACTCTATTCTGTGTGAGTCCTTTCTCTACTTAAGTGGCCTAGAATACTAAGTAATAACCGGTGACAATTAGCATAGCTGGACTGCTAAACACAGAGGACACCATCCTTCCCCAAAAGGGAACAGTTGGCCCAGCTTTGACTATTTGTAATATATCCACTCTATCCTCACAAGAACCCTCTGAGTAAAAATGCTCATCCTCATTTGGCAGACATAAATTGAGGCACCAAACATGACAGATCTGTGATCATACAACAATTTAAAAGATGATGGATCCAAATCAAGAGTCTGACTCCAAAGTTCACATTTTTCTCCACTATTATGGTCATAATTAAATAAGTTTTTTAACATTTTAAACGTTATGCATTTTTTAAGCATGTTGTATAAGTGCGTTCGCGCGTGCACAGACCAGAGGCCAGCCTCAGGTGTTATTTCTCCCTCAGGCACTGTCTACCCCGCCTCTAATCTAGCTCATGACTGCATACTCATTGCCAGAGCACTTAAAGGGCTTCCCACCTATTGATGACTACACAGTCTCCTGCACGTATTAACCAGACTTCTGAATAGCAAGCGCCATAATCCGTTACACTTGAAAGTCATTTATTGTTTTGTATTTCTCCAGATGAACTCAGTTTTTACTTATACAGATTAAACCTGAAAAGAAATTGTATTACACTGTGGTAAGAAGACAAGAGTTTCCTCTTAATCCAAATAAATGGTGGTGCTAAAGATAAATAAAGTTGTCAGCAAAAGAAAGTTTACCATTTCCAACAAAACGTATATGTCCATCTGTCTTGATGGCCTCCTCCCCTCCCCTCTCCCTTCCCCACTCCTTCATCCTACAAAAGTGATATAGGCTTACTGACACCAACAGGACACTTTGAAACATTGTCACACCAGTAAAAATGAACTCTAAAAGGTGTGACTCTCCTTATGAAAATACACCTTCAAATGGCATTAAGAACTGGGAATAACACAAGTGAAGAGTTATTTGCCAATAACTCAAGGGGCCCCTTTGCAGGGATTCTGTGTAATGAGAAACCACAGAGATAAATATAAAGAACTACTTCTAGCTGGGCGGTGGTGGCGCACGCCTTTAATCCCAGCACTAGGGAGGCAGAGACAGGCGGATGGCTGTGAGTTCGAGGCCAGCCTGGTCTACAAAGTGAGTCCAGGACAGCCAAGGCTACACAGAGAAAGAAACCTTGTCTCGGAAGAAAGAAAGAAAGAAAGAAAGAAAGAAAGAAAGAAAGAAAGAAAGAAAGAAAGAAAGAAAGAAAGAAAGAGGGAGGGAAAAGAAAGAGAGAAAAGAACTACTTCCAGGTCCAGTCAGTGAACATCACAATGACTGGACAAGGAAACCTGGTTTGTTTGGAGGTGTGCCTGTGGAAGGATAATTCAGCTCACGCTGGCCATAAGACCAACACCAGCCAAGAGTGTAACAAGGCGCCTCGGCGAGACAAGGGACTGTTAGGCCACATGCTGACCAGTAACCAAGAGGAGGAAGAGAGATCCAGCCTGCAAGGGGACCCGCCAGACAATCCCTGTATTTGAGTAGCACGGCTATTTAACATACAGTGTTCCTTTGAGAAAAAGCTATCAGTAATCTGATGTATCTGAAAATTAAGCTAATACAGCAATAGGATCGCTGGCTTTAAACCTACAGCTCAAGTCCCTCCATTGTATATAGTCCTCCTTACCCTGCGACACTTTTCCCACCTTCCATATACCCCCCCATATACCACACACACTTTTCCCACCTTCCATATACCCCCCATATACCACACAAATTAGTTGTTTACACACACACACATACACACACACACACAGTGATATGGTTTTCTCCCCTTTTCACTAAGGCATCCCTGCGATATAAAGCAGACACATAACAGATCTCAATAAACTGCATGAATGTATTAATTCTTCTGAAAATATTGTGGACTGTTAGAACTGGAAAAGACAAAGTGTAGGTGAAGCATAACTGGCATTAAATGTTTAAATAAGCACATATATTTTACTGATCACGAATTCTGCCTATGAATGAGTGAGATACTTTTCAATCTCAGATTTTGTCATTTGTACTCAGCTATTCTTCTCAAAGAGATGGGGAAATTGAAAATGCAAGGAGCTGGGGATGAGAAGAGAACAGACTAAGTTTGGAAGAGCAAACAGCATTTATTTCTCTATACTATTATGGTGACTAAATAAGAAAAGAATGGGATGTCATACTGCTAGAAGGTGGAGGGTAAAGGCTAGATGATGCCAAGTTGGAAACCAGACTGGGGTACATAGTAAGACCATGTCTCATAAAAACAAAATAAATAAGCCAGGCAGTGGTGGCTCATGGCTTTAATCCCAACAGTTAGGAGGCAGAAGCAGGTGCATCTCTGAGTTCAAAGCCCACCTAGTGTACAGAGTGAGTGCCAGGACAGCCAGGGCTACACAGAGAAATCCCATCTCAAAAAATAATAAGTAAATAAACAAACAAACAAAATAAAGAATGAATGAATGAATAAAATTAAAAATATAAAGTGTATTAATGGTTTTTTCAAATCAGACTCGCAATACAGTCTCAACGAATGGCCATCCATCTTCATGTAATCTTATTAGAGTTCAGCTGTGTAATGTGCTGTGTGAGGAATGAATTGTGGAAAAAGCCTGGTCAGCTGGGCAGTGATGCCACATGCTTTTAATCCCAGCACTCGGGAGGCAGAGGCAGGGGGATCGCTGTGAGTTCAAGGCCAGTCTGGTCTACAAAGCAAGTCCAGGACAGACAAAGCTACACAGAGAAACCCTCTCCGAAAATGAATGAATGAAAGAAAGAAAGAAAGAAAGAAAGAAAGAAAGAAAGAAAGAAAGAAAGAAAGAAAAAGAAAAGAAAAAGGAGAGAAAAGAGCCAGCTCACACTGACACCAGAACCAATCATGTGCAACTTTTCCCAGCGCTGCCAGTGGCCATGTGGTGGTGATGTTTTGATAGTGGGCTGGCAACCACTACGCTCTGCCCAGAGCTGGCAGTTAGCCAACAACAAGCAGGCCACTGGAGACTCCTGGGGACAGACTCTGGGAGGACAACAAAGTAACAATGACTTCACAAGTAGTTTTTCAGGCTGAACCAGGAGCACTGCTTAAACAGAAACTAGATGACACACCTGTCAGGGGCAAGTGGGAAGAAATGGCACATTGTTTCCTCCAGACTCAACTGCTCTTCCAGCAGGAATCCCAACCGCTCACATTTCCTTTTCTCAACACTGCTACGGTCTGTAACAAAAGTCTGGCCTTGGTTCCTCTATTCAACTGTGTCCCTCCACCTGGAAAGATTCTAAAACTGCAAATCATATGCAACTACAATAAGTCTCTAGGCCGTGGGTTCTAAACACTTAAAACTCGAAACGGTGTCTTTTAAATAAAGGTGTAGGTCCTTCTTTCAAAAATAATTACCTTCTCAACTAAAATCCAACCACAAAGGGAGCTGTGGCTAAGGAAAACTGCAGCTTGGGATGTGTCTGTCATTAGAGGCTGTGAGTAAACAAGGGAGCTTTTATTCAGAAGGACTCTAGAAATGAATAAAATGGTTATAACTAAAGGTGGGATACAATGATGACCTGTACGTAAGGCTTTCAACAGTCAAAAAAACCCTGTGACACCGAACCTGCACGTAGAGCAACCTTCTCTCCAAGCCATTAACCAGTTTCTCCTCCATCTAACTCAAGCAGAGCAGCCTTTCACAAATCCAGGGAACTCGGCCATCGCACTAGCAGAGAACGCAGTGAAATGAAAGGGTGTTTACATCCAGGCATTGCACACCAGGCAACGCAGACCACCGCCCCCTCAGCAGCCTGACACCTATTCATGGTGCAGAAGCCATGAAAGATTAAACCACAACTACTTTTCACAAACTACACACCACAAACCACAAACCAGCCTTGGAATAAAGCTCAGTGCTGGAGTACTTCCTAGAAGTCACCAGGCCCTGGGCTAGATCCCCAGAACCAAAGACAAGCAAAAGGCCTTACGACACAAACCAACACACAGGGACAATGGGTGGATGAGAAGCCAAGGGACACCAAATGGAACGGAAAGTGGCCTACAATTCCAGAACTCCAGGAGCTGAGGCAGGAGGACTCCCCTTCTGGGCTACACAGAAAGTTCCATGCCAGCCTGGTTATACGGCATGACCCTGTTCCAGAAAACTAAAAAGGAGGGAGGAAAAGTGGAAAGAACTACAAATCCATCCTGGATCCGGGTTCAGCCTTTGCTTTACTAATACTTGTGACTTGGAACAAATTCAAATTAACTTAAAAGAAATTATAGTTCCTTTCACCAAAGAGAGAAAAAAAAAATTCCTCTTGTGCATCTCATAGCTATCCTAGAAGACTAAACGACATTTTTAAAATGTGTATTTTAAACCAGGTTTTTCCCGTTTTGTCTCAGTCAGATGGGTGGACAGGCACCCAGAGAAATGACCAACTAAATTCCAGTGGTTTCGGAGTAGTCAACATACTAGAAACATAATAACCTATGAGAGTATTTGAACCAACTTCTAAGTCTAAAACAGTCGGTGGAGAAAAACTGAGTTTTATACCTGATTTTCTCCTACATTGTAAACTTGTCTGCACTGATACCTAATGAGCAGGAATTTGACCAATTATACCACATGTCTACATACTCCCTTTCCAATGAGAATCCCTTTAAAATATACGTTTTAAATAAACACTTTAAAATATAGATTAAGTATTCCTTATCTAAATTCTCAGGAACAGAAGTGTTTCCACATACAAAGTGAGATCTTGATAGTGTGACCCAAATCTACAAACAAAACCACAAAAGTTTTACATACACCTTAGTGTTGGGCGCGGATCACACCCAGTGGTGGTGCTGATCCTACTTCAGCTCCTGCGCATGCCCGATAAGGGCACGACAACAATGTTTCTCTTTCCCCCTCCAGCATGGGGTATGTTAATGAGGCATTGGCCGGTGGACCAATCAGCCAGAGACACACCACTCTAAGGCCTGCATATAAGGGTGCTCCCAATAAAGCGTGATTGAGAAGAATCCTGGTGTCTGCATCTTTCCTGCAGGCGGTGGGGGAGGGGGGGTCGTGACACCTTAGGACAGTGGTTTTCAATCGTCCTAATTCTAAGACAATTTAATACATAGTTTCTCATGTTGTGGTGACCTCCTACCATAAAATTATTCCATTGCTACTTCATATCTGTAATTTCATTATCGTTATAAATCACAATGTAAATATCTGGCATGTGACCCCCCCCAAAAGGGTCGTGACCCATGTGTTGACAACCACTGCCTTATACAAACTGCCAAACAATAATTTTATTTCTTCTTTTTTTTTTAAATAATATTGCACATGAAAAAAATTTATGTTTTGAGAATTCCTAGCACTATGTCATGCTGTGTTGGATCTTAGAGCATCTCAGATTTGGGGTTTTCAATTAAGAATTCTCAACCCGTGTTTCACTGAAGCTTCAAGTCACTAAACAAAAAATGAAAGACAGACCTACGGAAGAAGCCCAAGAATCCAGGCATTTTCAGATAAAACAAACCTTATTAAGTTTTCCTGATGATTTAACTGAATGATTTTCCTTCTTAGTGAACATGTTCATCTGATTTATGTATCATCTTCTGTTCATTTCTCCTTCCATTCACCGTAAACCAACACACACACCGATGGCCAGACTCTGCCAAGACAGAGTAAGCCAGTCCTCAATAGCTCCTGCCTCACAAATATGTCTGTCAAATATACTGGGCCAGAAGGCTGAAGACAATGCTCCAACGTTAAAGAGAGTGTTAGATGACTATTCAGGCAGTAAACTATCTCTATCACTTTTTTCACTTTAGAAGCTGCTAACCTGTACTTCCTGTTTACTCAGGTAATTAATTTTATTCCTTCTCAAGCCTCTGATGGAGTTGAAGACCAGGCAGTCTAGTCCTGAAAGTAAGCTTAGTTGTTTAGGGGTTAAGATGTTTTTAGATCTCGATGGGTGTTTTAAGTTGATAATGATGAGATATGATAGATACTGATTGACATTCAGAATTTTAGATGCACCAAGATAGGAAAGATGTTTTTGTCAAAGCTGCCAAATAAAAAATAGCCAAACACTATGAATTTAACATTTATATAATTCCTGATTTGTTTCATGGTTCTTCTTGCTGTATGTAATTTATTTTATATACGTATAATAATATAAATGTATATATAAAAAAAATGTTTAAGTAACATACACACACAAAGCCTCACTGCAGACCTGTGGATCCTACTATATTCTAATCCCTCATTACACTGTCCAACAAGAAAGTGTTTCAGACATCCTGACCCAAGATTGCATGCAGCTAATAAGCAACCAGAACCCCAGCACTGATGAAACCGCAGACCCCAGGGTCGTTCTGAGTTTACGCGCATAGTTTACTAGTGATAATTTAGAACACATAACAGGAAAACTGCCTTCCCTTACAGGAATCACAGAAGCGCATTTTCAGTTTATTCTGTAATTCTTTGAGAACATATAATAAGCATTTTCACCCCACCTCCAAAAACAAACAAACAAAAAGACAAACAAAACCTAAAGCTCTTAGTAGTAAAAGATAGGACACAACATCAAACATGACTCAGAGCAAAGGTCATAGAGAGAAAACAACATTCAAGACTTTATCATCTATTGCTGTATTAAAGCAATAGCAAGAGGCTGGAGCCGGGCGTGGTGGCGCACGCCTATAATCCCAGCACTCGGGAGGCAGAGGCAGGTGGATCGCTGTGAGTTCGAGGCCAGCCTGGTCTACAAAGCAGGTCCAGGACAGCCAAGGCTACACAGAGAGACCCTGTCTCAAAAAACCAAAAAATAAAAACTAAAAAGATTAAAAAAAAAAAAATAGCAAGAGGCTGGGAAACTGCTGCCTTGTTTAGATAGATAACATATCATTTTCCTAAGACTAACTTTCCTAAGACTTTTCTAAGTTAGTAGACAACTTCAAGCTCCATTCCTTTCAGCACTCCTCTCACCTTCAACATGTGGCACACAGCTGTAATCCCAGGACTCAGGGAGGCAGAGGCAGGCGGATCTCTCTGACTTCAAGGCCACCTTGGTCTACAAAATGAGTCCAGGACAGCCAAGTCTACACAGAGAAACCCTGACTCAAGGGGGAAATGTTTTCCTAGCAGCCCTAGATTCCACCTGTAGTAAAAAAAACTACTGGCTTAGGAAAAGACACTTGACAAGTTCTCGCAATTAATCCTATCTTCTGAGCATGTACATAACTATGTCATGTAATAAGTTGGGGAGCCATGCATTTTCCAAATTCTACCACGTAGATGAAAATTCAGAGAAAGGTCATGTGTGGAAGAAGGTACTCTGAGAAGAGATAAAATGAGAAGCCTCACAGCATCCTAGTCTAGGTTCCAACCTTTCCTGCACACTTCTCCACCCTCACCTGTTAGTCCTTCCACGCTGCCGATTAATAAAGCCTCTTTCCACCTAGGCTAGTGCTTGGAACAAAAACTGACTCTTTATATGGTTTAGATAAAATACTATCCTATAGTATCCTAATCGTCCTATATTTTCTGAATTATCTATTCAAAAATAATGTTATGAATAACTGATACGAGAGAGGGAATACCACCATCTATGTCTAGGTAGGACCTTGCCAAATAAATGTTCCATTAAAAAATGAGCGTTCAGGGAAGTAAGCATTTCTTTTAGTGACTACCTTTGGAAGCATAAATTGTTAAACTCAAGTAATTCATTCACACATCCTCTCCCTTGGAGTCCAGACAAAGTGCAGAGTACAGCGGCAGCTCAACTGATAAGCATTTGTGATCCCACACAGTGGCATTCAGTGTCCCTGGCATAGTCACAGTCAAAATGCCATGTTTGCAGTTATGTGAAGTCTTGATCAGGATGAGGAATCTTATGTGTAGTAATATGTGTATATGTAAAAAAATATTTAAGAAAAAAAAAAAAGATGAGGAATCCTTTTCCACGATGGACAGCTAAGAAGGCTATCTGACAAGAGATCTGGTTTCAGTGAGGGGTAGTGGCGCACGCCTTTAGTGCCAGTAGTTGGGAGGCAGAAGCAAGAGAATCTCTGTGAGTTCAAGGCCAGCCTACTGTGCATAGCAAGTTCCCTTGAGGTGGGAGATGGGGGGGGGGGAGCAGGTTGAGAGGGTAGCCTAAGAAGAAATAGAGAAGGAAGAGGAGGGATTTCAAGGGTACACTGAAGTTATGTTCTGAGCAAAGAAAGTAAGGGACCTGCATAACTAGCCACCGTCATGGGTGGGAGAAACAGGCCACTGAGAAGGCAGGCATTGTTTCTGCCCTGGTGCACAGTATGAGTTTCTCAGGAAAGACAAAAACAAGTTCTAAAAAGGAATGAGGAACATTATAATGGCAAGGAAAACAGAGCAGATTATTAGGAAGGGTTATGTTTCCCAGAATCTAGGGTGTCACAACAGGAACACCCTTAGAACATGCCCTGAAGTGGAAATTTGAAGGATATATAGCAGTTAGCTAGAAAAATAATAGGCATTAAAGAATATTCTTTATTGGAGAGAAATACATAGCTCTAGGGCAAAAGCTGTGGGTAGGGTGGGGTAGTTTAAGGAACTGAAAGAAATTCCAATGTCATGTGAGAGGTGCAATCAGCAAGGGAAGAGAGGGGTGGCTAGGTAGAGTCCCTGATGAGCCTCACTCACACAGGTGAGTCTAGAAGATGCCCTGAGGAAAGGTGCTGATGGTGACACAGGTGAGTTCTGTTGCGGGAGATTCAAGAGACTTTGCACCTGCCAGTGTCACCACTGTGTAGATTCTTTTTTCTTTGTTAGAGATGGGTTTCTCCCAGTGTTGCCCTTCCTAGCCCACAAACTGTGACTCTTTCCTCCATCGCCCCAGCAGTGGAGACTGCGAGTGTGTAACCCACTACTGCTCACTCTTCTAAGATGATGTCTGAAACCACCAAGTAAGGAAGCCTGGCTGCCACTAAAAGAAAAGTAACACTGGAGACAAGCCAGGTGCTCTGCAGAACCAGCAGAGGCAAGGGGCAAACACCGGAGGGGACATCAGTTCAGCCACCATCAGAGCAGATAACAAAGGCCAGGAATTCTCTCATCAGCCAACGCACAAGATCAGGAGAAACGATGAACCATTATTTCAAAGCCACCGAGTTTTTTTTTTTTTTTTTTTTTTTCAGGTTTTATCAGTCAGCAAACAGAAAAGGCTGCATGGTGTTAAGCAAGAACCCCAACCTTCACCCTAAAACCACATGGAGCATCAGAATCCATCAGCACCAAGGCTCCCATCTTAATATTATGGATAACAATAGGCTGAAAAGAATTATCTATAAAACACAAAGAAAAGATGGTAGAATAGGGATTGCCAATGTTTCTGAAGCCGTTGGCAACCCATAGGTTAACCACAAATCTATTCTCACTTAACTCCAAATACTATACCCAAAGAGAGTCCACCTGAACATATGGTTGAGTCATGATGGGGAAACCCAGCAAAGGACTTTGTACCTTGCTTGTCCCGTAAGTGGCAAAGAAAATAGAACAAAGTGAGGTGATCAAAGAGACTAAAGGCCTTACCACACCCAGGTGCTGTTCCACCAGTAAAGCAGAGAAACAGATTGTGTTTGCCTTGCCAAAATAAAGAGCATGCAACACAGTTGGACTTAAGCTGGGTTGTTTGTAAGTCCCTACCTAATTTTCTCTACACAGCAGTAACTTTCCTCTTGATGCTGGGCAAGTCTGTATGGCTTACCAAAAGGTCTCTTCTACTGTCTCTATCAGAGTCTCCCATTAGGAAGGGGAAACAGCAAAAGAGGAAGAGGCCTTCAAGCTGGAACTTCAACCACTAAGTACCACCCCAAGGACAATGGTGTCACAACCAACTGACACTTGGCCAAGAGCCTTTGCCCTTCTGCTTTGGTTTCAAGGTTAGGGTCTCTGTGTGTTTTAAGTGACAACAGCCTGGGTTCAGCTCAGGAAATCCTCTCCCTCGCCAGATGGCTCAGCAGGAAATTGTTTATAAGTCAGCTTGTTCCTGGAGGTGACCTAACAGGCTGAGTAGGAACTTCCCCTTGGGGCTGGTGGCCCTCCTCTGGCCAATCTGCGGCTGGTGGTTCAACCACAGAGCCACAGGCAGCCTATGTAGCATGAACCCATCAGGAACATGTGTCTCTTGCATGGCCTGCGTTGGATGTGCACAAGCACAACTCATCCCACCTCTCCTGCTAAGTGGAAGTTTTTATGACTATTTTTAGAAGGGGGAGAGGGTGCTGGAGATGCTAAGCAGGTGTGCTAGCATTAAGACGCCACCTCCCTCATAGCGCCTATTTTATTTTTGCTCCCATTGTAATTAACTCTAACAAACAGAACTCTGGAATACTGTATGATACAGAGGATGGGTAGAAAACAAAGAAATTATATCAAAATTAGTGATTCTGGGTGCTGTAGACAAGGCTCGGCAGTTAAAGAGCACTAGCTATTCTTCCCAAGGGGTCAACATCCTCTTTTGGCCTCCACAGGGCCCAGCTACATGTGTGGTACCACAAACATATATGCAGGCAAAACACCCATACACACAGAATTAAAAAATCCTAAGAGGGCTAGCATTTTTACCTAATGAACATCATTCTGATAGATGATTGCATGAGCTCTTAAGAGTTGTAAGTAGGCTGGGCTGTGGTGGTGCACGCCTTTAATCCCAGTACCTGGGAGGCAGAGGCAGGAGGATCTCTGAGTTCAAGGTCCACCTGGTCTACGAAAAACTGAAGAGTTATAAATAGGAGAACTCAGGCATTCTTTTTACTGAAAATCAAATGTGACCTTTTTTTGGGGGGGGGCGGTGAAGAAAGAGAAGAGTTTTCAGAATCAAGAGAATGTGGATAATGGTCTATTCAGAAATGTCTGGAGCAGGGTGTAGTGGCCCACATCTTTAATCCCAGCACTTGGAAGACAGAGGCAGGTCTATCTCTGTGAGATAGAGGCCAGCCTGGTCTACAAAGAGAGTTCCAGGATAGCCAGGGCCATTACACAGAGAAACTCTGTCTCAAAAAAACAGAACAAAACAAAAAAGAAACCACCATAGATTAGATTAGATTAATAGATAGATAGATAGACAGACAGACGACAGGCAGACAGATATCCATCCTATCAAGTTCAGATACATACAAAGTAGAAATTTTAACCTACCTAGAATTTTCTGGGCAACAGATGTGGATCTGTTTTTAGCACGCTTAGGAAGCATGCATGAAGCTTTGGGTTGTATCCCTAGCACCCATCAATGAGGCATGGTGGCACATGCTCGTAATCCTGGCGTTTGAGAGCTGGAGATCAGAAGTGAACATCATCCTTGAATACACAGCAAGCCTGAGGCCAACCTAGGCTACAGGGATCCTCTCAAAAAATTTACTTTTGCTTCAAGTATCTAAGCTATAAAAACAAACAAACAAAACAAAAAAACAGAGCTCCTAAGACTAAAAAAGAATTTGATCGATGGATAGGAACAATTTATTTCACTTTAATAAAATCAAATCCTAAGCTAAAACAAATGATTTTTGAGACCAAGACTTTTAAAATGAGTTTTGCTTGGTTGGTTTTTTTCCCTGGTGGTGGTGGTGCTGGTGGTGTGTGGTGAGTGGTGGTGGTGGTGCTGGTGGTGAGTGGTGGAGGTGGTGGTGGCTATGGTGGGTAGTAGTGGTGGAGGTGGTGGTAGTGGAGTGTTAAAGCAGAACTCATGATCTTGTACAAGCTGAGCTACTACTCTAAAACTGTCCACCCTAAACCTAACGTTTACAATGGCCTTTACAACAATTAACAATTCTGGTCTCATTTGCTTGGTCAAGATGACTGAAATGTTACACACAGACTAGAAATGGATAAAATGACCATGTAAGATATCTCAAGAAGAGACTACAACCTTCCCACTGGCTCCACGTGGGACTTGACACTCACTGTTCTTTGCATTGAAACAGTGCCACTTAAAGCTCCAAATAAAATAAACAAAAAATACTGTTATGCAAGCATTTCTTTGAATGCAGACCTCTTCTAAGGAACTCAGGTGGGGGATCCTAATTATCTAAACCAACAGCTGTACGAGTTGTTTGGTGTAACAATGACATGAGACTTATTTATAGTTTTCCTGAGACTCATTAAACATTTCCTGAAATGGGACATCACTGAAGTCACTCCGCACTGATAGGCCAGCCCAGCACAAGGGGAAAGGTCCCCAGAGACAAAAGAAAAGTGCAAGCAGCCCTGTGTACTTGGAGGATGCAGCCCCTGCAGGTAAACAGCACGGACAGCTGTATCCTGCCCTGCACAACTCATGCATTCGGGAGAGTCACTAATGGAAACACCAGCATTGCCACTTCTCTTTGTGGCCTCTTCAAAGTCATTTTATTATGGCTATGTAGCTAAAAAGGAAAATATGCCTGCTCTCACTTTAAACTAGCTCACACCGTGCATGGAAAGAGCTAACCAGATCATCAGTGAAACATACTCTTTGCTTCTGTGTCTCTAGAGTGATAGATGCATAAAGAATTTCTTTATGTTCATCTCTTTTGCAAAATAAAATTTGTGGCTCCTTAAAGTTTTCTCCTTTCTGTGACTACAGACAGGAAACAACGTAGGAAACAATGTAGTCAAACAATCTCTAGTATCAGAAAAGGTGCAAACTACATTGTGCAAACCACCATGATTATTTATTTTTTTCCATTTCCATGTTTACACTATAGGGTGGGGATGGGGTCAATAAGCCCTACTGCTAATTCTGGGCAAAGCACAAAGAACGAAAACTACATGTCTCAAGTTAATTCTGAACACAGACTGGAGAGTTTAAAGTATCCCAAAGAAACATTCAAAGGCCTTAAAGACATCTGTGATCTAAGTTCAGAGTGGGTTTTCCATTGGTGAACATTATATTGCAGACCCATCAAAACCGTAAGGTAAAGCTGGGCAGTGGTGGTGTACTCCTTTAATGCCAGCACTCGGGAGGCAGAGGCAGGTGGATCTCTGTGAGTTAGAGGCCACGCTGGTCTACAGAGTGAGTTCCAGGACAGCCAGGGCTATTACACAGAGAATCCTTGTCTAGAAAAAACAAAGAAAAACCATGTTAAGAGAGACATGAGCTCGATAAAACACCAATCTCTACTCTCACCTGCCCTGAATGTGTGTGCCCACTGCATAAGCCACTGTGAGAAAGGGAAGGGTGACTCACCAGAGAACGTAATAGATTCAAGCAACAGGGTATCCAGTCCACTGAGGGCTGGGAGCAAAGCTGATATTACACGCACACTTTCAATGTTAGTAGCACACGGCCATTTGAGGAAGTGGTTATTTCTATCACACCAAATATTGGCATCATTCATTATACTCTCTGGAAATGAAGGAAGAATTTTTTTTTTTTAAAAGTCTTTAGTGACCGAAATATAAAATCGGAATGTTGAAATATCAGTGTGACAAAGGCTATGAGTTGCCTAACTGTCCTCTGTTGTACTCCGTCTATCCCTCAGTATCAGAACTTTAACGCCCTTGCTAGCCATGTGCCGTAAGCAAGGGAAAGGCTTCAGGGACCACAGACCATCCCTCGCTCTCTGGAGATCACTCTCATTCTTCCTCAATAAATCTCTATTTGTTTTGCTTTAGAAGGGAAAAAAAAAAAAATGACCAAGGAGGTCCAGGAAAGACCTCTCCAAATTCTATTTCTTAGTCCAAACAAAGTAGGGCTCCTGGGAAAAAGCAATCCTAGGAATGACCGCACCCTAAGAATGCTTGACTTCTACCACGCTTCCATAAAAGCTAGGAGGCTGTCTCAGTGGGTTCGGGCTACTACTACAAAATGCCTGAGAGTCAGTGAGTTACAATCACAGGTATGCCCCTGGAGGCAAGAAGTCTAGCATGGTCAGGCTCTGTCTGTCCAGGGCTGCCAACTCCCAACCACTCAGTACACTGTCCTGTGGCAGAAAGAGCAGAAACTGGTCAAATCTGTTTGCACACAGGCACTGATTTCATAAGAGCTGTGTTCCTATGACTTACTTACCTCCTAAAGGTAATTACCTCTTCTACTTCCACACTAAGGGTTAGGATCTCAGCATGCAAATGTGAGGGAAACCCAAAGTGCAGTGAAGAGGCAAGAGTCCAGTCACTTTCCATTGAGATGGACTCTTTACCTTTAAAGCTGGCACACCATTATGACCTTGGCTGAACTAAGAGACAGGAGCAAAACTGTGTGCAAAGCACTTACCAGAGCTGCCAACCCAGAGGCAACACACAATGTATGAATCAGGAGTTAACTTGTTCATAGTAGTGTCTTACTAGGAGACTTCTGGGGGAGGTGGGTGGATCCCTACAGCTCACTGACCAGCCTGCTCAGCATACTCGGTTAATTTCAAAGCAAAGATAGAGTCTGTCTCAGAAAACATGGGGGATGGCTCCTGCCCAGCGTATGCACACTCATAGGAGTGGGGGCGGGGGGAGAGCTGGGGGGGGAGGTGGGGCCTTACTAAATGGTTAGGTATTATATGCTGTGGCCAGATGGCTAGCCTACAATATCAGAAGAGGGATCACCTGTGCTTTCGGAGAACTGTCACTCTTAATAACCCTTCTTAGTTTGAACACAGTCTTCTGCTCCTGCACCTTTTCTGAGGCCAGCAACACTCAGCAGGACTCCAACCCTAAAATGCAGCAGTTATGTTTTTATTATTACTATTAATACAGCATAAAGAGGCTGGAAAGATGGCTCAGCAGTTAAGAGCACTTGTTGCTCTTACAAAAAACTTGGGTGTGGTTCCCAGTACCCACATGTTCGCTCGCAACAATCTATTAACTCCAGATCCTGAGGATCCGATGCCCTCTTCTGAGCTCCTCAGGCACCAGGCATGCATGTGGTATCTATAATATACATGCAGGAAAAATACTCATATACATAAAATAAATTCTTAAGGTCAGAAGAGAGTGCCCAATCCCATGGGATTGGACTTACAGGTGGTTGTGAGACACCTTGTGAGTGCTGGGAATCAAACCTGAGACTTTCACAAGAGCAACTTGTGCTCTTAATCATTGAGCAAATTCTCCTGCCCTTAACTAATGTTTTAATACAAACTCAAGGTTTCATATACACCAAGTGACTTGTTATTTCACAGTTAAGCATATAAAGCGAAGTGCTAGCAATAGGCTCACCTTCCTAATCCATAGAATAGGAATGTATAGCATACCTCTGTCCAAAGGGATTGCCCAGGATCAGTATATGTGAAACACTTGTAAGAGTAATGGCACATAGTAATCAGGAGATGATGTCTACTAATGCAATTAATGTTGATCTAGGGTGGACATATCTGACTGTTACAGGAGACTGGCTTAGCATGCGTAAGGCTCTGGATTTTGTCCAAAGCATTACAAACAAACTTTATTCTGCCATTATTTGAAGTATATATTAGCACTTTTCAACACTTCATATCAAATCCTCTGTATTGTTTGAGTGTTATATGTTTCTTTTGATGCAGCTAATACAGAAATGGTGATCTGAAAAGTTTCTTTTTTTTTTTACTGTGAACTCTCAAAACACACTCAGAAAGAAGAAGAAAAAAAAAAAACCATTGCCAGAAATGTGTCCCCACTCTGTAAGACGCACATACTCATACATCCTAGCTTAGAGTCCCTGTGAAGGACTTGCTCCAGACACGCATGATTCATCCCAACATGAGAACCAAGAGACTCCGTGATCCAGTGTGTCTAGTTACTTCAACTCTGTATACATGGATGATAGCACAAGCCTTAACAGTATTCTGTCAGTCCTACAGAATTCAGAAGGCTGATGTTGTTAAGTGGATTTTTCCTTTTTACACTCTAAGTGTTGAGTATTACAGAGCTTAAGGAACCAAAGGCTAATTTTGTGTTTTCTCACATGAAGATGAGAAGTCTCAGGAAGAAGCAGTGTGCCTGAGTCCATCTACAAGTGGCTGGCTGTGAAAGTGCCTGATCATGTGCACCACACAAGGTAAGGGCAGAAATCAGGAATCCACTCATCCATTTCTAATGTACTTAAGGAAATGTAATAGAAAGTGACCTGGACTTGTTTTCCCATTTAAAAAATGTACTTGTTAAACAAGTAGGATCGCAGAACTGGAAAGCGCTATATAAATGCTAATGCCTTTCCAGAGCCATGAGAGGCCCCTTTAAGTGTTATACATCCTCTGTGCAAGGAACTCTAGCTCTAGAAAACCCTCAACTCACCTAGGAAACACCGCAAAAGAGGTGTCATGTCCAAATGAACAACTCCTTGCATCATTACGAACTAAGGTAAGGTGGGAGACTGGGAAACACACACACACACACACACACACACACACACACACACACACACACAC
>OU015745.1:47920182-47936737 GCA_907169655.1 Acomys percivali | reverse complement strand
CACACACACACACACACACACACACACACACACACACACACACACACGAATAAAGAATGAACAAAATTAATCCAGGAGTGATGGCTATGCTTGTTCTCCCAGCACTTGGGAAGCTGAGGCAGGATGACCACCTTGAACTTCAGATCAGCTTGGGAAAGGGAGTGTTTTATAGTGTTAACATATGTAACGGTTATAAGCATTTATTATAAAATAAGTCATTTATTATACCAAGGACATTCAATATATACTGTTGTGTGTAAGGGGAGCATGGAAGACAAAACACCATTCAAGTCTTTGCCATGTTCCAATATGGCACGAATGCTCTAGCAGGAGGTAACAGATTTGCTGGAAATGCCTTTCTTAAAATGCATATTCTCTGGCCAATGTGTCCTGTACAGGCTGATTGTGAAGTCCTGGGAAGAGTGGGTGCAAGAATCTGCTTGAAGCCACCGCGACCCCCCAGGAGATCCCGCGGTCACCGATCTGTGGATCATGTATATTCTCATTCTAGGAAAATGTCTTGAGCGCCTAGCATCTGTGAGCCCCTGCTTAGGAACCCAAGGACGGGGGACAAGCACAGCTACAACTCACAAGCAGCAGAGTAGTGATTTTTAAAAATTATTTAACATTAAAATTGTAATTCTCAAATACTCTATTTTTAATCCAGAATCAAAATATCCTTGTGTTCTAATTTATTTTTCACCAAAAAAAAAAAAAAAAAGAACATATAAGCAGCTCTCTGGGCTGGACCCTAAGGCCACTAGCAGGGCCTAGAAGTAACTGATTAACAGAGTTAGGAGTGCCCCCTGGGGTGGGTCTCGGCATGTGGCCCTGGCATTTCCAGCAGGCCTGCTAGCCCTGGAAGAATGGCCTACTTGGGAAAGGAAGGCCAAAACTACTTATCAAAAAGGGCAGAGAAGGAGAAAGAACAAAAAAGTGCTATTGTTGGTGTTTTTGTGGCACAGGTGAAGAAGTGTGGCTACCCCCACTGCCATCCATAGCAGCATGCGGGATTCCCTTAGAGTTTTAGGAACCTCAGCTCAGGCCGAACCAGGATTCACGGCTTCTTCTGGGTTAGCCAACTCATGAAGCAGATTTAGAGACTGGAGATGTTTGAATATAGGTTTAAGCAGGAGAATTTAAGATAATGAGGTGCTCACAAGACAGGAAGATAAAGGGGTGTGGATATGGGCTCAAGGGAGAGAAACAGAGCATTGTTTTCGTAACAGTAGTATGTGTGACTTAGGTGGGGCTTGGGGTTACTATTTTATCATTTGTGGCTACCGAGGGGAACCGGGTAGGTAGGATGTTTTTAATGTAAGCAAAGTTCAGCTTTGAGATTCTTGGTATGCTGTTTCCTATGATGTCATCTGGGAAGAGGGAACCTCAAATGAGAAAATGCCCCCACTAGACTGACCTGTGGGCAAGCCTGTGGGGCATTTTCTTCATTGATGATTGATGTGAGACGGCCCAGCTCACTGTGGCTCCTCCATGGTCTCTGCGTCAGTTTCTGCCTTGAGTTCCCGCCCTGACTTCCCTCTGTGATGGAGTGTGCTGTGGAAGTGTAAACTAAAATAAACTCTTTGCTCCCCAAGCTACTTTTGGCTACGGTGTTCCATCACAGCAGTAGAGACCCTGACTAAGGCAGCCAGGCACCGCCTGGGGAAAGGCATCAGGCCCCACGCAAAGTCACACACATTCAGCCGGGGCCACTGATATTTTAACATAAAGTGTCTACATGTAAAATGCACCAAGATGAGACTTGATAGATAGCCTATGACTATATAGTGGGGGAGGAGGTCCCCCTCGGACACGGACCTTGGGCAGGGGAATAGAGTGAGTGAGAAGGAGGGAGGAATGAGTGGATACAAGTGAGGGGAAAACAATTTAGATGTAATCTGAATAAATTATAAAAAAAAAAAAAAAAAAATTATAAGATGAACATCAACTCTGTGTTGGCAGCCTTCACAGCACATGTTAACTGTGCTGGAGTTCCTGTTTCTCAACCAGGGTGAGGCTTCCGCCAGACTCCAGCGTGACAAACTCCCCTCTCTCGTAATGTC
Organism: Acomys percivali; assembly: GCA_907169655.1. Taxonomy (NCBI): domain Eukaryota; kingdom Metazoa; phylum Chordata; class Mammalia; order Rodentia; family Muridae; genus Acomys; species Acomys percivali. The sequence goes on along the minus strand of OU015745.1, from coordinate 47,934,674 downwards.
CTCCTAATCTCTCTCTTCTTCTAGCCTGACTCATTACTTCACTCCGCAAGAGGCCCAAGGTGAAATACTTTTGCAAACCGCAAGTCCTCATCGCCTCTCACTGGTGGCTGCTGCTGCTGCTGCTGACCTTGGCAGTTAGAAATCACTCGTCCTTTGCAACATTTCATCATCTCGCATCTCCTCATCTGGAACACTCAAACTTCACCCCACCCTGTGTCAGTCCTCTTCCGCCCACATCTTTAGGTACAGATCTCAGCCAGCTTTTCCAAGTGAATGAGAGATAGAGGCAGGGTGGCAAGAAGATCCGGCAGAGACCAGAGCAGCTACCGCGATTAGTCTTGCCAATGAGATTCCAAGAGCTGGTTGTGTCATGTGCCCACAAGCCTATTTTCAGTAACTCGTTTCCTGAAATGGTATCCTAGCCGTGCAGGCGGCCATGCGTGCCTGTGTGCGTGCTGCACGCCACATACACAACAGCTTCCATGGACTGTAAGGTAGGCAAAGCAAGAGACAAGGGAATGATGATAAGTAAAAGAGAGCTCAGTTGATGTGGGAGAAAGCAGGTGGGCACTGAAAGTTGTTGTTTTCTCATGTTCGTCTGCAGAGGAAGAAGGTACAAGTGAAAAGAAGACCCTGAAGAAATATATCCGGCTACTAAGTTTACACAATATGCTTCCGAAGCAAATTTTAGATGACGGAAGAATGACAGCCAGGCAATATCTAAATACTACAACTAAGATGTCTTCATCTCAGCTACTCTATATAAGTTAATGTCGATTTACTGCTAGCAGTCAGGAAAAAGTTGGTGCTTTTTCTATATGATGTTGTCTGTTACTCTGGGGCACTTTGTGCTGAGTAACTTGCAAGTAGCAGTGTATGCCTACTGCTGTGTAAGCTAATTCCCCAGCTTTTCCTTTGTGCAGACCCTGAAGGAAACAGATTCCAACACTGCAAGAGAGTGAGATGGAAAAGTTACGGCAAACAGCAAACAGCTCCCTAAAGCAACGAAATGCCATTCTAAGAGGTCTGTGTCCATTTATGTTTATGATTTTACCTACACTAACTATGGGATTGAAATCTTCGTAAGCTGTAAGCCTCCCATGTGTGGTAGGTAAATGTATTCTAAATACAAACAAGAACCATAGGTTCTAGTGGCAAAAACCACAATCGTAGCTACTCAGGAGGTCGAAATAGCAGGATCACATGTTGGAATCCAGCCTTGGCTAGTTCATAATCAGTCTGGGCGACTTAGCAAGGTCGTGATTCAAAGTAAACACTTAAAAAGGAGGCCATGTAATTCAGTGCCAGAGGGCTTACCCACACACAAGGTCCTGGGTTCTATCCCGTAATGCAATAAATAAATAACCTAGAATTCAAGGTGACTGCAGGCTTATGCAGGGACACGGAGGCGAAGACCATCACGAATCTTCCAGCGGATGGCACTCTAACGTCTGCCTGGAGATGCCTCCGTTCCTTATAAATGTGGGCCTCAGTCTTGAAGGATGAAGATCGCTATACATGACCAGTTTTTCAGACAGACTCTCTTTGCAGAATGAACAGGCCTAAAGGGTAGAGGTGAACAGGAAGCTGACTCAGGGCAAAGGGGAGAAATGCAAAATGAAACTGAGATGCCACACTTTACCCCTGTCTTTTAGTTATAGTAAGGGCCCAGATGAGGAGCAGGGGCCCTTTAACAGAAAAACTGTTTCCAAGTTCCTATTGGGACTTAACCAAGACTACATCAAAACAAAGGATAGCCCTCCCCAACACCCCCAGCAAAGAACTAAAAATTCCTCAGCAATCCCATGCTGGATGGATGGAAGGTTAGACCCTTGTGAGAGCCAAAGCTACGTCTTCCGTTTTAATTACTGTGCCTCAGAGATCAAATGCCTCTAACCTGTAGGCCCCTTGCCCAAGGACAGACACTTCCTGAAGTCCTGGAGGCCACTGTTTATGGGAGATAAAAAGCAGATGTATTTGATCACATGTGGGCAAGAGGTACAAAGCAAGAAGTGTGTCAGGATGTACTCTTGCCCCTGATTGGATGTGGGTGGGAGGTTTGTAAGCAGGAAAGACGTCAGGACCTACGCTTCCTCCTCATTGGACTTGACGTGATAGGCAGTAGTCTTGTGGGGTTACTCTCTTTTTTTTTTTTTTTCCCCCTTTTTCTTTTTCTTTTTGGTTTTTTGAGACAGGATTTCTCTGTGTCACCTTGGCTGTCCTAGATTTATTTTGTTGACTAGGCTGGCATAGAACTCACAGCGATCCGCCTGCCTCTGCCTCTCAAGTGCTGGGATTCAAGGCATGTGTCACCACACCCAGCTTGCTTTTTAAGCTTCTTCTGCAAGGTGTTAACTTGTGGCCCCTTTCTGGAAACCCAGAAATGATCCTGGCCAGCATCTAATTAAAGCTTCCTTCAATTTTGGCTTGAAACTGTGGCAGTGATCTTATTAACACCCTAGGGCTGCACAGAGTTCTGACAGTTTATGAGACCGCCTTGCAGGACAGACCTGATGCTGAGAAATGATGGGCTGACCATGAACTTGGGAGATCACTGGGCCTTTTATTCATTGTTCTTGCCAATGTAGGCATCTCCTCCTCTTCTCTTCACCAATACTCACTCCTCTGTCACCAACGTTTAAATGCAGGATCCAGTGTTGTGTTTATATTGCCTCAGAACTGGCAACATCACTGGTTCATATTTTAGTAACAGCTCGTAAGTTTTAATCAAAAAATAAAATGTAAAAAGGCCAGATACAATACAATGTCAGAAAAACAAGCTAGAAAGTGGAAAGCTTGTAGAAGGCGCATCTTAAAGAAATCACTGGAGGAACCAGGCTTGCCAAACAGGCTGGCCCATTTTCTTCAAGGGTGGAAATGAATGACTCCTTTTCACCTGGAAGGCTGGAGTGACTGTTGTCTGACAAGCTGGTGATCCTTTGCTATTCTATTAGGAGCCAGCCTCTACCTGGATGGCCCTCTCCCCCAATATCCAGAGACTTATAGGCCCTAATCCTGTGCTGCGGATCTAATAAACAGAATCATCTCTATGATGCTCTGTTCATCAGCCAATAGAATCATTCTTACTGTAAAGGTTGCAGGTACTTGGCTACCATGCTAGGGAGTTTCTATGTAGCTATGTCTAAAGCTTTGTTGTGATAACTGTCACAGCGAATCCCCTTCCCAAGGTTTAACTACGCTTGAATGTGTAAGACAGCTAAACCAAGAGGTCAGTCTCTGGAAGATTTCGACCCAGTGCCTGCAAAGATGGCCTGGAGTTTCACTCATGGCCCATCTCCCCACCAGCTGTGAGTCTTGCAGGTGTTGCTGTCACACGCTAGACTGTCCAAGTGAGTAACCAGTTACCTGGTTCCAGTTCAGAGGACACGCCCAAGAGGGACAAGATATTTCAATGTTAGAAAGCAGCCTAGAAAGGGTCTCACTCAACCTGTGTGCTCCAAACACCAATGCTGGGTTTGCAGATATTCCAAAAACAGCTTTGTGGTGCCTTGCCCTGTCAGTTAAGTGAAGTCAATTATTTCAACCCCAACCCATGCCACCCAAACACTTGCAGGGGTGGAATACAAACAAAAACGACAAATGCCCTCTATGCCAATCAAGCTCTCCATTATTAACACCAGAGATGTGTAAAGACAACAGTAGGAACCATTTCCAAGAATTCCAAATTATCCTCAACTGGCTGGAATGAGAATCAGAAAATTCAACCCATCAAAGGCCCTGCAAAAGATGCCAGAGCAGCTCGGCACTGTGGTCAATGCCGACAGCCTGGCTTCTCTGGACAGCTGGGCTGCTGAGCAGACCTCAAGGAAGGCTCTGAACACACACTGGTGTTGCTAAACAAACTAGAACAAGAGAGTATGAGCAGATTCCAAAGGCAATTCCCACGGCACTCTCTTTAAGTGCTGTGCTTTCTGGAAGGTTCTGGATACAGTTAGACTCCGGAGCAGCACAATCTAATGGGATAAACTGCAACTTCCAGCAACCCTGAGAACTCACCCCGCAGCTCTGGTAGCTTATGTTCCACCTTCACTCACTTCAGAGTAAGCATGCCAGTGCAAATAATGGGCAAGCGCATTGGGCAGGGAGAGCATGTGAATCCTCATGTCAAGGGAAATTCTGTTACAAGCAGACGGAGTAGCAGTGAACCTGCAGTACCCAATTATAAGTCAGACCTAATTCAAACATTTACCGGAAGAAAGCAAATGAAATATGTCATAACTAACTTTTAATACAGCCAGCCTACGGAAACACTATTTTACACATAATCATTTGAATAAAAATCACTCTGAATATTAACTCCATTCTTTGGCTCTTTGTTTTTCTTTTTTCTTTTCTTTTTTTTTTTATTTTTTTCTTTTTTTTATTTATTTATTTTTAATTAATTTATTCTTTCTTTTCTTTTTTTTTTTTTTTTTTTTTTTGTCATTAATGATAGTTTCTTTGTGATACCGTGGATCCAAACCAAGGTGCTGTGCATGCTGTACAAGTACTCTGCCACTACAGTACTTCATGTCAAGGGAAATTCTATTACATGCAGATGGAGCCCCAGCCCACTTCATGCTTTTTTTTTTTTTTTTTATTAGGAACTCGCATTATTACACAAGCAAGCCTTAAACTTGGGAACCTCCCACCTCAATCTCCCAGGTAGGAAGGCCTGCACCAGCACACCCACCTAGGAATTTTCAGATTGCATACAATTCATAATATGTTTATATTGGAAAGAACGGTTTCTAAAGAAGCAAGGCAGGGGCTGTCAAGAAAGCTCAGCAGTTAGAGCACTGGCTGTTCTTCCAGAGAACCAGGATTGGATTCTAAGCACCCTGTAATTCCAGTCCCAAGGGATATGTCCCCTCTTCTGGACGCTTTAGGCACTGCATACACACAGTGTACAATAATAAATATGCAAGCAAAACATTCAAACGCATACAAAAAATTTCTTTTTAATATAAGCCAATTCATTCTAGCTTTCAAATATAACCACAATGGGTTGTGTATAGATTTCTTCAGTGGTTTGTGACACCTATGGGTACTGCTCAGAACAACATGTATAAATAGGTCAAATAAAATGCATAAAAGAACAAAGGAAACCAATTATACTGAAATGTGGCTTTAAAAGTACTTGTAAATAAATTTACAATACAGTAATGTATTTTCTTAATAAAAACACTGAAGAATCATAAAACTGGATTCAATAACTACTGTGATCTCTAGCTTAAAAAAAAAAAAAAAAAAGCATGAGCCTTTAATCCCAGCACTCAGGGAGCCAGAGGCAGGTGGGTTGTTGTGAGTTTGAAGCCAGCCTGCTCTACAAAGAGAGTCCAAGACAGCCAACGCTACAACGCTACACAGAGAAGTAGAAGGGGAGAGGAGGAGAAGAAGAGGAGGAGAAAGAGGAAGAGGAGGAGGAGGAGGAGGAGGAGGAGGAAGAGGAGGGAGAGGCATGAACCTGGACACAGTGGAATACTCCTGTAATCCCAGCATTTGAGAGGTAGGAGAATCAAGAGTTCAAGGCTAAGTAAGTCTGAGAATAGCCTGACCTACATACCAGCCAGTTTTGTTTTGTTTTGTTTTGTTTTGTTTTGTTTTGAAGGTATAAATAATGCCTACTGATGGCCTGCTGGTGAGCGCTACTCACCCCTCTGAGGCTTACCGCCTATACTCACAACTGAGGGAAGCTCAAGTTTAGCCTGGAGTTAGTGAAGATATGGATAGATTTCTTCCTCTCCAAATTTGTGGCTCTTCTAGTTTCTATCCACGGGCCTCTTGTGGCCCCATGCCTTCCAAGCTAAGCATGCTTCTCTAACACCTGGAGATTCTGCCACAGATGCCCCTATCTCTGTTAATAGGATATTGATGGCTCACAATTCTTGGTTTTGACCATAACCAAACCAATATAAGGGAAGAGCTTGCACTTGTGGTCCCTTGTCCCTGCCTCACCCTTCTGCTATGCCAAAGGACCAGGAAGAACATTAGGAGCAGGAGATTTGAAAGGAAAAAAATTATACCAACAAGCAATTGTTTAAGCCTATGCGACTAACCTGTATGCTAAAATATTCAGTCACCAAGAAGACCACATAAACATCAATGGCACGTCATGTTACTCTCATTGTTTGTTTCCATCTGCAAACTCTTATGTAACACTGCGTGGCAGGTGCCGGTCTGAGGAATGCAAATATTACCTCTTTAATCCTACCCTAGGAGCTGCATACTATTAGTGTTATTCCCTTTTCATAGATCAAACAACTAAGGCTCAAAGCAAGGTTAAGTACAAGGTCGCCAGCCTGGAATTCCAGCAGAAACCAGCTGCCTGTGATTTTCTCAGGAAGCAGGTAAGGCCAAATAAGAGCCTGGACACTCAATGTAAGGAGCCCTTCGTTCCTGCTCCCAAACTGCTCAAGGGGAGGTATGAAAGGCTGCCTTCACACCTCCTTACCTAGTCAGGTTGGCAAATGAAAGAGAGCAGTGTTCTTTGTGAGGGAAGATTAAGTTTCTATGGTATCTAGGGCCTGGCATTTTTTTTTCCCCCACCTTATCTAAAGTATGTTCCAGAAGACTCTCAAGCCAGTGATAAGCCAGGTTTCGACTTCACCACACCAGCTAAAGAGAGATTACACACATATTTGGGGCTTAAGCAGCAAAATAAAGGACACAGAAACCCCAGTCCCTCTGTATCCGGTCACTATTGACACTGGTTGCCAGGGGAGAGCAAACCCTGGCCGTGTTAAGGATGGAGCAGGGAGGTTTACTTCAGGATAACCAGCCCTACAGGTGTATCCAGGGAGGCCAGTGTACCAGCCACATTCCTCTCCCAACACTGAGCAAATGAAGGTTTGTCTCTGCTGTGCAAGACTCACGGGCCTGATAAGCCTCATTTAGATAAAGAAGCTCAACACAGGAGCACTTGAGCTAGCTGTGTCTCTGACAAGGAAAGGAAAATAAAAATGACTGCCAAATGCCAGCTATGGAAGCAGGAAGGAGAAAATGCCGCAGTAGCATCTATCTAGAACAAGACTAGTTGGGATAACATTCAATGCTTATTTGTGACTTTACAGAGTCAGTGTTCCCTTTTAAACTGGGACGAATTTAAAAGCTTCACTTTGGCTGTGGGAAATGTAGCTATAACATCAAATGAATTCATTTCCTCCAGAGAAATATTTTACTTCAAACCCCATCGTTCCCCCCCCCCCCCCCCCAACTCTCCAAGCCAATAAAAAGGAGCAAAAAGTCAGGCCTATCGGACCTGGACCACTCTCAGATTAACAACCTTAGGGGAATAACCCTAAAAGAAAAGAAAAGATTTTAGGTAATAGCATTTTGGGACCAGACGAAGTTTGTTTTTGAGTTTGCACTTGTGTTTCTGAAAATCTCTGAAGTCATTTGTTTCCCTCAGTTTTTCTCAGAAGCTATTTTGCAGAGAAGAAAAACCCAGGCCCTATGCTAGAGCCCCCTCAAGTAAAGTCTCTCTAAAAGAAAACCAACCAACACTGAGCCTGGGCCACATGGCAGAGCTACAGGTATTAACAGTATATCACAAAACAAGGTAAGATGCACACACTGTGTGGAGGGCAGGTGCCAGGCCTGTGCAATAGTTATCTCCAGAGTGAAGAAAAAAAGGTGTGTGTGCAAGAGGTAGGTTGTAGTGAGAATTCTGGAATTTTGGTTTCTTTTAAAAGAACACAGAAATATTATAAGAATATGCTTTTGTTGTAATCACAGGTGTAGAGATACAGGGCTGCTTCGGACTGTTTGCAACAGCTGACCATGATTTGTCTCGTGCTCCAGCACAAGCGTGGTTTTGCCAGCTTCAGATAGTATTGTATGTGATTTTATGACATTTGGAATTCTGGGAACTTTTCAGAGGGCACATAAATTCGAGGGCCCCAAGAGGCAGGATTGGTGGTTGTCGGTCATTCAGGGAGTTGGTCGCAGTTTGTTAGTAGCCGTGCTCAAAGAAGAAACAAAAGGAAAGAAATTAGATGCAGGGATTTTCCTAATTCCTCTCCGTCTTCCACCATGTTTTTCTCCTATCTAGTGTTAGGGAGTGAATCCAGAGGGAGAGAAGGGAAAAGAAAAGCCCACGACTCGGCAAAGGTTAAGCACTGTGAGTTATGTGTAAGGACGCAGACTCTGGACTAGCTCACTCCTCGTTCGAATGCCAAGCCTATTACTTATTAACTGAGTGATCTCAGCCACGTCATTTAAACACTTGCTGTCTTGGTTTCTTCACCACTAAACAGAATTCCCCACCCATAGGGCAGTTCTGAGGGCAGAAAGAACTGACTATGCCCAGAAGCAGATCAGGGCCTGGCACAGAGCACATGCTAGGTGGAGCCAGTTGTTTCTGGTTTTGAAGTCCACATGGTTGCCATTTTCTAACAGAGCCTCCACAGCAAATGGAATGATCACTGTCTCCACTGAGAGATAAAGGGCTGAAGCTTTAAAAATACCATGGGCATCCGTCTCTGTACGTCCGTTCCTCCCTCCCACTACTTCTCTTTCCTTACTTTTTCAAATAAAGATGTGAGAAACACTGAAAGAGACAAAATAAAGACACAAGACAGAGAAAAGGGAATGTGGATAAAGAGAATAAAGGAGAACATGAAACTGTCTTGAACAATTTTTTAACTTAAAAAAAAATGACCAAACTGAAAACCTCAACAAACAGAAACTCTCCAGGTCAAACTCTCTGCAAGGGCATAACTAGGGTGCTCCTTCCTGGTGTCCTCGCCAGGCTTCTGGGATGTTCCACTCATCAAGTCAAACTGAGAGGGAAAATGCTCAGGGGAAGGTGCCAAGGGTGCCACCTGCACTGGGGTTCAGCTGTCTTCGAGTCCTCTCAGAGGCCCAGAAACAGAGCATGGTAACCTGGTGTGCAGGAGGGAAGGCCCTCTGTTCCCTCGTTAAATGCCTTTCAGTTTCTCTGCAAAGAAAATGACTTCATGTTTCTTATTTTTCTCTAGATCACCATTTTTTAGTTCTGGAATTGCGAGGTTACTTTTCAAATATCAGCATGCCAACTATAGAGCTTTACAGTGCCACCCTAGGTCGCTCGGCAATTTTAGGAAAGGGGAAAAGGACAAGAGCAACATGGGGGCCGCCAGTCACAATATTTACCCTGGCAGCAGGGCTTGGCTTTGCTTTCAGTGGAGGATGCGGAGACCTGACAAAGGAAAAATAAAACTCCTCTGCGTCAAAACACAGCCAAGCTCTATTTCCTTCCCTGCTGTCCTGTGTCAAATGTAGACACAGGCACATCGCCCCCCGGGGCTCAAGATGGCCTTCAAAACACACACACTCAAACAGCAAGCACACAGGGTGGCCACCAAAAGGATGTACTGGGTTCCGATGCCGGATATGCTCAGTGAAATAACTGTTTCCCTGAAAACTAAAGTGAAACAAACAACACAGGAGTACTCCAAAGCAATGAGACCCAGCTTTTCCTCCTGCAAATCAAAGACCTCATCAGTCCTTTGGGATAACAAACACGGCCAGAAACTACCAAAGCGCATTTTAGGGGGGCTGCAAGGCTCCTTGTACCAACTCTGTGAGGAATTCTAAATGATTCCCATTTTGTAGACAAGGGTATTGAGGCTCACAGAGGCTAAATGTGTGGCCTCACATAACTTGACACTAAGCATTTGAGCATGGTGTGAAAGAGTCCAGATGCTAAGGCCCACACTAAAACAACCTAGAATAATCATCTAGTAGTGGTCCCTCAGTGGGAGGCCTTAGGTAAATTCAGAGTTCTTAAACTCCAAACTTCAATGAACCACTCAGTCAATCAACTAAGCTCTTGTGTTCGCTCTGGCTCTCTATGTAAGCATGCTTCCTCTCATGTATACTAGGGTCAAACTATGGCTTTGAACATGCTAAGCAAACTGCCACTGAGCTACACACTCCCAGCTCCCTCACTTCTTCCAATGAGAAAAAGTAATTCAAATTATTTAAAGCAGCCATATCTTTAGACGGAGAAAATTAAATGCTTGTCTAGGGCCTGGGGTGTAGGTCAGATACCGAGTGCTGGCCTCTAGGCCCTGAATCCAATCTCTAGCATTGAATATATATATTTAAATAAAATACAATAAATCATCCTAAGGATGATGAACAGTGGAAACAGAGATAGTACAGGTGGAACATGAGCAGGAACCACAATGGAACATACTCTGCATGCTTTGGAACTGGAGAAATGCACAGTGTATGATCAGGTACTACAGTCCCATCTAGGCTCAACCCCAGAGAAATGAACATGCAGGTGTATGTCAGCACCCTAATGTTATTTCTGAGAGTCCCAAACCACATGCAACATAATGTCAGGGCAATAGACTGTGGAGAGGACTCAGGCAGCATAGTACCCGCTGCACAAGCATGAGGACCTGAGCGTGGCTCTGCACCCACGTGAGAGGCCAGATGCAGCTGCATACATCTGTAACTGCAGGGCCAGGAAAGCTGAGATAAGAAGAGCCATGAGCCTTTCTGGTCCACCAGTCTTAGGCAATCATCAATGAGACCCTGTGTCACAACACAGGGAGCAGCTGAGGAAGATCCCGAACACAGCCTCTGGCTACCATGCACGGGTGCACACGTACACACACACACACACACACACACACACACACACACAAAGTGGAGCACAGGAAAAAAGCTATAAGGATTGGCATGCTACAACTTCCATCAGAAATCAGAGACTAGACTGTGCCTACATGCTACAGGGACGAACCTCAACAAAAAAGAAAAGCCAGGCGTAAAAGAATCCATAGGAAGTTCATCTGTTCATACAAACTTTCAAAGCTCATAAAACACCCCACTGGGGCTGTGGTCCGGAAGGGGGTCCTATTTCATGACAAGAGGCTGAACCCAAAAGTGGGAGGCATGATAGCTATCAGGTCCTCCTTGAGCTGATGTCCTCGAACCTGTGCTATGTACCCCCCTCCCGCCCTCCCTCCCTCCCTCGCTCGCTCTCTCATGCCATCTCTTATGTATGCCATCATCATGTGATACTCTCCCTGACCTCACTCATGGAAAACTCAAAGAAAGCCATCCATCAAACCCCAAGGCCTAAATCAAGTTCTTGAGATGAGCATAGGGAAACACAACACAAGCTCCTCGGGTAGACTAAATCTAGCCCAGGACTTCTCTTACATACGAACCACTGTAGAGAGACGACTTCAGCCTTCAAAGCTTAGCTTGGCACTGTTTTCAACTATGTTTATAACAAATAGAGATCTGCTTATTGTGGCATCAGAGGGGCATATGTGCAATCCATCTTGAGAAAGGCCTTCTAGACAGAGAGGCTAGCGTTTATCGCACCAGCAGGCAGTTAAGTGTCTGACACAAAACAGCCTCACTCTGGCTAGAAGCTGAGCGATCTGAGACAGTCACTAAGAAAAGCAGAGGACACAGCCTGGGGCCTGGAGCCTGACACAGCTAGACTTATATCCAACAGTCATACAGGAAATGACATCATCCTAGGTAATTTGGTCCCATATATTTAAGGTAAAAGGCCAACGCCCATGGTCCTAGGGAGGAAAGCACACATTCTGTCCCTTGGCTATTATAGGCAGGATATCATCCTGTTTTGTTTTGACAACTGCCAAGGCACAAATAACATTTCCATTTCTGGAAACGTGTGAGGGCCACAGAGGCCAAAGGTACAAAGGAGTCTGAAGTAGCTTGATTCTCTACCTCCTCCATCTGTTTAATTTCAAAAATACCTCAAACTCCATTGTGTTCAAACTTTCCCCCATTTCCCTTCTAGCTCATTAAGTTCCCTGCATTTCTGCCGTCTTAGGATGTGTTTCCTTTACAAAACTGTTTGACTCACAACAATGTATCCATCAGATAGGCTGTTCCTCATGCGATGCCCAGCACAAGGTCTATGGATAAGGAGTACTAATAAAGGCCTAGTAGGCAAGCAACTACATCCTCTCGCCCCCTTTTTCCTTCCCTTGCTCCACCTCCTTTTATGAGACAGGGTCTCCAGTGCAGACTGGCTTCAAGCTCACTCAGCTCTCGAATAGCCTTAGCGGTGATTTCTGCTCCTCCGGCGTCCACCCAGGAATCCAGCCAAGCACTGCAGCTGCAGGTGTGTGCCATCAAACCGAGCCTATGAAGTACTGAGTACTGAGCCCAGCACTTTAGGCATGCTAAGCAAGTGCCTTATCAACTGAGATACATTTGCACTTCTTAAATTATCTTCTAATATCAAAAACAGGGCTGTCACGGTGGCTCGGTGGCTTAAGGATGCTGACCACTCTTGCAGAGGACTGGAATTTGATTCCCAGACAGTCCATAAAAGCCTACAGCTCCAGTGCCAGATGATCAATTAATTCCACTGGCCTCTACAGGCACCTGCTCACATGTGGTGACATAATCCTATGCAAGTTCATACGCATGCACATAACTGCAAATGAATAAATCTGTACTATCAAAACTAGCTTTTTTGTTGTTCTTCTTCTCACACAAGTGATCATAGCACTGTACTCTTCAAGACTGGTCTAAACTTGTTCCGGCTTTCTTTTTTTTCCCAGTTAAGCCAGTTTTCCTGAGCCAGGACTCCCGCTGTGGAAAAGCTCCCAGAAAGGCTAGCGGAGATAAGAAAGTGATGTCTAGACTATCCTGCTTAGCTTTCTGAAATTCTCCAGCTGCTTCGCTGAACCTCCACAATCAAGTCAGAGTTCACATTTCACAGATTCCTCGTCAGGATTTTGACGGCTGTGGAGAAGGGATCTGGGGGAGAATATACCCACTACTTTCATCAAGTAGAACAGTGCAGGGAGGAGGGCTCTCAGTTCCCTTCACCATCTTAGCTCCCCCATTCCACCCAGTAAGTTTCTCCCCTTTGTTTCTACAGAACTCCCCATCTTTGTTCCTATGGGACCACAAGCAACAGGATTTCTGAGGAGCCAGGTTTGGTGGTACATGCCTTTAATTCCAGCACCCAGGAGGCCGAGGCAGGTGGATCTCTGTGAGTTTGAAGTCCACCTGATCTATAGAGTGATTTCTGGGCAGCCGGGGCTACATAGTGAGACCCTGTCTCAAAACAAACAAACAAACAAACTTCTTAAGAGTGAGTTCAAATGCCATGGTTAACATATTCCCTCCCTGTTTACTGACACCAGGTCACTTTCTGAACCTTGCCCAAAGTACTTAGCTCCTGGTGGGCAAGGATCTCTAGGTCGCAGGCCAGTCTGACTGGCAGAGACGCAAACACTAACAGGCGAGCTGAATGAGTAAGTGAACTAGGTGCCCATTACATTTTAAGCTACCATGACATCCCAGAATAGTCTCTTCAATTTCCATGACACCATGCTTTCAATTACAAGGAAGGGATATGGGGCATTCCCTTTCCACCTGACGGTATCCTCCTGCAGCAGGCTACATCCATTTGTTGAAGTGCATTAGAAGTAGTGTAATGGGCTGACTATGAAATACCACAGCAGGCTTGGTCCCTGCTGTGGCCACCAAAACCCCCAAAAAAAAAAAAAAAAAAAAAAAAAACCACAAAACACCTCACACTGAACAATAATATGTGTATTCAACATAGATGACTAACCGCCTGCCGTGATGGGCATCTTAGACACAGCATGCAAGGAGAGACCGACTGGGGCTGACTGTTTTGGTAAGTTGTAGAAACTTGCAAAGTTAATGGTAAGCTTCTGAATTGGTGAAAGACACTGTATTTAAAAAAAATAAAGCAGGCGGTTATAGAAGAAACAACCAATGTTGTCCTGTGGTCTCCACACATGCGTGCGTGCATGGGTGCATACATCCAAACACCCAAGTGTATGCATCACCCACATATTACCACCACCACCACCACCACCACAAGTTAAGTAATCTCTCCCTAGTGAAAGGAATTATTCGACATAAACTTATAGAAATAAAGTCATGCTGGGTGTGTTACTACCTACCCACAGTGCTTTTCCCAGCCAGCCTTTGAATTTATTCAGATCACTATCCCACCCTTTCCTAGGTTGTAACTGCTGCTATTATTTTCAGCTTGAGTTCCTTAGGTAACAATTAGCGAGTAAGTACAAGTGAACTGTCAGCACTGAAAACCTGATCTGGACCGGGAAGATTCCTTACATAAACAAGGAAATATAACACCAAAAAAAAAAAAAAAAAACCCCACACTGAACAATACTGTGTGTATTCAACACAGATGACTAACAGCCTGCCGTGATGGGCACAGCATGGAAGGAGAGCCTGGCTGAACAGAGGCTTCAAGGGCACCTTGCAGAGGATAGGGATCCTTGTACTTGGTCCAGTCCGCAGCTGAAATGAACAGAGAATGGCATCCTTTCTTACCATTTTTACATGCTTCAAAAGTCAACCTTTCAATAAAGACAAGCTTCATTTGTCTTCTCCCAACCTTCCTGTTAGGTTCCCTTTAATAAAGTTAAACATCATGAATGTTCCATTGTACTGAGAGAGAGAGAGAGAGAGAGAGAGAGAGAGAGAGAGAGAGAGAG
>OU015745.1:47909442-47920082 GCA_907169655.1 Acomys percivali | reverse complement strand
AAAACTCAGTGCTGTATAGTATTATTTATATATGTACACACGTACATGTAACTATATACGTGAGCAAATAGAAATGATGCCTCAAACACATGTGGTATTTAGTTATGTCTGTGCCTTTTTGATTCATTGCTTCCTTCCTTAGTTTCGCTACAGATTCCTATAGGAGCAATGAGTTATTGTGGTCATAACCACCAGACCTGTGATGGGCAAAGTACCACACATCCAAACAAAAAGAACTGTGTGCCGAGAGAGAGAGAGAGAGAGAGAGAGAGAGAGAGAGAGAGAGAGAGAGAGAAGTTTTCAGCAAATTGCTTGGTTAGCACTAAATGTCTGGGAGCTACCTGAGCAATCAGCTAAGTGATTGGAAAAGGTTGTTTCTCGAATTGGAACAGCTTCCATGAATTGATTCAAGAAGCTGTTTTTCCCCTGTCTGCTACCAGTGGTTTCAGGATAGGAAGTTAAGCAGATGGGTTTGTTTGGTCTTACAGAAAGAACCCTGAACTGTGTTCTCCAGACACATTCAATCCCTCCAAACAAATGGCCTTTCCAAATCCTGTTTGGAAGATGAGCTTTTTTTCTACCACAAAGCCCACTAGAGTAGAGATGGGCACAGTAGCACCTACCTATAATCCCAGCTACTAGGGACACTGAGACAGGACCATCACTGGAAACCAGGGATTCAAAGCCAGCTTGGGGAATAGAATCAATCCCTAAAAAAGAAAACTAAGAGAAAACTGAGGAGAGGGGAGGGAAAGGAAGTAAAAAGAAAAATATTCTAAACGTCCAGTAGAACCTGAGGGAAGACAAACCGCTGGGGAGCTGAGGTGTGGAGCATCTGCATGGAGATGCCACACTCTGGGACCAACACAAAGGAAAGGGAAATGTCAACCGAGGAAAAGGTCTCATCTCAAATGGCCTTGAATTCCCCAGCGCGGGCCTTCTATCCGGAACAGGAAGCAAATAGAAGAGAGCAAGGACTCCACGGGAGTGGTTATTGAGAGGACCCCCCAAAATAAAAACAAAACAACCCTCCCAAGCCCCCCTCCTCAAGACTCCTTGAATTGTCAAGTTCTTACCAGGGAGTACCTGGCCACATGGACCCTGACTTTAGCTCCTGCTGCTTTCCAGAGTAGTTAACATTTTCTCAACTAAGGATTCTGCTAAGCAGCTGTGTGCCTTCCTCTCCTGAATTACAATCCCTAAGAATCATACAAATCCTCAGGCTTAAGCGGGATTCATTTTTAGTGGACTGAAGAGCTTGCCCAACATTTCTTTTGTGATGGGGTCTTGTCATTAAACTTCAACGATCCTCCCACCTCTCAGCCTCCTCAGAAATACTCTACCAGGCTTGCTCTCGTGCTCAACCCTCTTTCCCATCCAGACATGACAGCCCTGAACCAGGGATCCTCTGTTCTTCTGTTCTTTAGGAGCTACTTCCAAGTTCTCCATCATCAGAACATCCGGGCCACACAAGAAAGAAAAGTGGTTTCAACTGAGAAATGCTTTGGAAACTACCTCCATCAGACTCACCTCCTTCTGAGTGCTGATGGTATCAAGGACTGCCTCACAGAGACAGGCAGGCTTGGCCAAGGCCCCAAGCATAATTAGCCTTGCTCTAAAATCTTCCAAAGAGGCCAGAACCAACTGCCTGTATTTTTCTTAGCTGAGGAACAGATGCAGAGTGCAAATGATTTTCCACTGAATACCTTTGACACAGATGCAGCGATGTGGTAAATGTCACCCCTGCCCAGAGCACACACTGTCAATAGAGACCCAACAAATGAACACTAAGCTCATGTCAATCAACGCTTATGACAATTTCTACTATTTGTATCCATTCTCAAGCTTCAGTCATGAAAAGTGCTGCTTCTACTATTTCACCATTGCCTTTCTCTACAAACTCATTTTATGCAATTAAATGTATTTCAAGTGAACGGTTTTTTTTTTTTTTAAGTATAAACTGATATGTCTATAAAGTACAGACACTGAATGGGCTTCAATAAAAATAAGGTAACTTTTAAAAGCAAATAGGTCCATTAAAAGCTGGACTCTCAACAACATTATGTTAGCAGAGCATAAAAGTTTATTTTTCTTTTCTTTTTTTTGGGGGGGGGGAGGGAGGGCTGTTTCAAGACAGGGTTTCTCTGTGTGGCCCTGGCTGTCCTGAATTCTCTTTGTAGGCCAGGATGGCCTCAAACTTACAGAGATCCACCTGCTCTGCCTCCCTGAGTGCTGGGATTACAGGCATTCACTTCCACCAGCCAGGGAGGTAGGGGTGTGTGTATGTGTGTGTGTGTGTGTGTGTGTGTGTGTGTGTGTGTGTGTGTGTGTTACATAATGTGTGCATGAGAGGAGGTGTGAAAATGCTATGGCACAGGTGTGGAGGCCAGAGGACAATTTTATGGAGTTGGTTCTCTCCTTCCATCTTTATGTGGGTTCCAGGCTTGATGTCAAGCATCTTACAAACTGAACCAACTTACTACCCATATAAAAGCTTATTAACATCTAAAAAGAGCTGTCTCTGGGATGACTTTACAAACAGAGAATTCATGGGAGAATGAAGCATTTGAATGGAAGCAGGAGCTCTGGGGCACAGTTCCTGTCTTTATAGCATGAGGTGCACACATGACACTGCTTTTCCTTGTGCTGTCTCCCAGAAGCAGAAAATGGCATCACAGCACAGCACAGTTTGTACCTCAAATGTCTTCTAAAATGCTCATGCTTAAGATGGGGGTAGAATCCATATTTATTTGTTTCCTAAGCCTTTTTCCACAAAATATCTTAGATGGCAAACTGGGAATTTGCTAGCACCTCCGATGTTGAGCAGTTGACAAATGACTCTGTCTAAATACCCCCCACGTGAAGCCATCCAGCTTGATCAGCCAGAGCCCAACTACATGAAGACTGAGCTGGAGACTCGATGTGCTGGAAGGTGTTTCTGCACGATACAAGACACAGCAAAGTGATCTCCCTTCCTTCTGAAAGATCAACCTTCAAGAACTCAAGGTCAGCAAAGCACAGGGCCTGGGCGTGTCTCTCTGTTTTCACAGCTCTTACGCACAATCTTTTCAACCACAGGAGCCTCACACCCTGTAGCTGAATCCTTAATTTCTGTAGAATGGGACTTAAAAAGAAAGAGAAGTACGGACATTATGAGAGCCAAAGTAACACAGCCCAGTGACGCAAAAGCCCAACAGCCAGGAACTGAGCATCAGTCTGTTCATGTGTAAGTGGGGGTGATCTGCTGGAGGCTGATGTGAAGGACAAAGGAGGCGGAACATATGAAGAGTGGTAGGAATACAGCTGCTGCCTTTCCTATAAGTCCATGCAACCTGTTTCCACTCTAATACATAAAATCAACGTTAGTCATTTACTATAATATCTCACATACACTAGATGATTAATACAAAATCCACAAGTCCCTGCTCTAAGAGTAATCTACATGTCCTACTTCCCTTACTCTCACCAAACCCTATGAAGTCACCACCATCGTTTCCATTTGGAGAAACGTCACAGGGAGGAACACAGCACCACTGGAGCTCACCCTTCATGAGTCTGGCTTCGCAGCAGGTGTTGTTAACAACCCACATCCTGTGCCTTTAACGTACCATCAGTGGAAGAATCCAGAGGAAGGCTGCAGGGATGGACAAATGGCCCAACACACCAAGCCCTGTAAATAAATGTCTGAGGCACAATCCAAGCAGTAAGTATATGAGGGTCTACTATAAAACTCTTTCAAGTGTGTGTGTACACGTGTGTACATTCTTGGGTAACAGGTAGCTGGAAAGATGGCTCAGCAGTTAAAAGAGTATTTGTACTCATACACAGTTCAGTTTCCAGGACCCACATGGCAGCTCTCAGTCAGCTGCAATTCTAGTCCCAAGGGGTCTCTTCTGCCCTCCACGGGCACTAAGCACATATGTGGTACACATATATTCAGGCAAAAAAATAATAATAATACATAGAAAATAATAATTAAAAAAAATTCTTTCCAAGTATGATTCACTGTTTAAATAAAGAAAAGAGCAAATGCTAGAAGGGAGTGGAGAGCTCTAAAGGAGGGACACATCAATGTCAGGGTGAAAAGACCCCCTCCCCAAAACCATCCCTCCCCAAGTGTGTCCCAGGTGAACTAAGTAAACACTGAACAGAGTTACAGGCTACTCCATCCGGAGGCCAATACCAGGAAGGAGAAACAAATGGACTGTCAAGCGGGTCCTCTGCCAGCCAAGTGAGAGCAATCTTTTCCCACAAAATGTGCCTGGAAATCCCAGGCCAAAGGCCTCCAGGAGACCTGTCTTCTGACACTGAGCATGCAAGCAGATACCTCTGGTTCTAAAATGGTAAGGAATGCCCGGCGCCTAACTGCGCCTATCTTTATGCACTGGCAAGGACCCAAGACGAGTTTATAGGCTCCAAGTCCCCAGCATCACAGATGAGGACCTGTTCTTAAAAGCCTCCCAGGCACTGGGACAAAGAAAGGTACGGAAGGGGATTTACCCAGAGGAGATTGCAAGAGTAATGAAAGGAGGTGAGAAGGTGGATCTCAGGCATCAGGCCGTCGTGGAGGGAAATCCAGGCATGCTCTCGAAGAGGACTAGTGCTGTTTTTTAAGCTCATCCCTGGAGTAAGGGTCCCCAGACTAGGATACAATAAACACTTGAAATAAAAGTCTTAACCACTTGTAGACTGAGCAGAGGGACAGGAAGAAAAGAGGACAGAAAGGATGGTAAGAAAATGAGATGACGAAGCCACAGCATATGATAAAGTATGCCAGTGCACAGTTAGCAAAAACAAAAGGTGGGGCATGTTTCTGAAAGGGCAACTTGGCAAAACCTACCACAGACACAAAGAGTGCCTACCTTCTGAGCCAGTAACTCCACTGCTGGGATTTTATTTGCTAAACAGAAGTATTTGTGCACAATGATCCAAGTTTAAGGGCACAGTATATTTGCAGCATTATTTGCAAAGCCAAAAGAATGGAAGATAGTGGAACTCATCAGTGGATGACTGGTAAAATGCATTATGCACAGAGCATGGAGACAGGGGTACAGGCCAACTCCTTAAAAAGAATAAAGCTGGGACTGGAGAAATGGCTCTCAATTAAGAACACTTGCTATTCTTGCAAAGGACCCAGGTTCAGTTCCCAGCACCCAAACGGTGGCTCACAATAGCCTGTACCTCCAGTTCCAGAGGAGCTATTCCCTTCTGCCCTTCACAGGTCCCAGGCACGCAGGTGGTACACCACACACACACACACACACACACACACACACACACACACACACACACACACCCCTGCATGCACTCACATATGCACATTATATTAAAATAAGTTAGGGGAAAAAAGGAACAAAAAAAAAATCATACACATACATGATTTAAAAACACAGAAAGGCCAGGCAGTGGTGGCTCACGCCTTTAATCCCAGCACTTGGGAGGCAGAGGCAGGCTGATCGCTGTGAGTTCAAGGGCAGCCTGGTCTACAAAGTGAGTCTAGGACAGCCAAGGCTACACAGAGAAACCCTGTCTCAAAAAACCAAAAAATAAAATAAAATAAAATAAAATAAATAAATAAAAATAAAAACGCAGAAAGCCTATTTCTATGCTCCGTGCATAATGTTACACATACTCTCCACCTGACTGAAGGGAAGGAAAGATAGAGAGACATGCGTGGTTGGGTGGGGCTGAACAATGAGCAGAACAAGAAACAGCTGCAGTGGCTCCAGGGGAGAAGCAGAGAAGTCAGGAAGTCACTTTTCCCTCTACAGCCTCAGAGCACTTTGAACTCTCTTCCTCTACATGTGGAGGCCTTTTTTAAAAGCACTCAGCAAACATAACCGCATGTGGATATTCTAAACCAAACTACTTAATACTGATGGACTCACAGGAGTGCTGTGCTTATGTGGAATGTAGTCACAGTACCCTGTGATTGCTACAATGAAGTGTTTCACATGTGCTGGGCGTTCTTGAGGTAGGGAGCACGTAAGTATGACCAATTTTATTTTATGCAAGGTGTAGCTAAAAGAGACGGGTAACTAATCAGTTGTAGAAGGTTCACATGACACAAGGCTGAACCCTGACTCAAAATAATTAGGTCAAAGAGTCATGTACCGAGGACACCAGAATTCGAGCCAATGACTACAT
The DNA here is from genome assembly GCA_907169655.1 of Acomys percivali. Lineage (NCBI taxonomy): Eukaryota > Metazoa > Chordata > Mammalia > Rodentia > Muridae > Acomys > Acomys percivali. The sequence continues at coordinate 47,913,935 of OU015745.1, read as the reverse complement.
GTGGTCACAAGAAACATGCTTCCTTCCCTCTCATGCCCCTTAGCTTCTTCCCCATGCTGAGGTCAAGGTATTCACCCTTCCTGGTCCTCAACAACAGACATTTGGTCAGGAGCAAACCGATTCCTCAAGCTAGGAATCACTGACGCATGGAGCCCCACAACCTGTGATGTGGAAGGCTGCCCTGCGTATCATGGCACACCTACCAGCATCTCTGGCCTCCACTCCCCCTCATCCCCATCCTAACCAAAACCACCTATAGACCTGACAGATGCCAGGTATAATGTCCACCACTTACTTAGGAAGACTAAAATGATTTCTCAGCTTACAATGCAGTACCAAAAAAAGGGCTTTTCCCTGACAATTAGCTTAGTGTTCAATCTTTGCTTAGTGTTTGAACTTAATGTTCAAACCCTGAGTAGAACCCCAAGAACACTGCAGCTACAGGCCACCCGTGTTGTATGCAACAGGCTTAGGAGATAGTCTGTTGCATAGCACACTTACAAAAGAGCTGCCCAAAAGAGCTGGTCATTTATGGCTTCCACAACAACAGAGTAATCAAAGAATGTTCCAGCAATTACAGAGATGTCAACTGTTCGTTTAAAAGATAAAGGCACAGAATACAAATCTGGATGAATTGTTACTTTGAGTCAATGAGCTACAGAGCAGCAGTTCTCAACCTTTGGGTTGCAAGCCCTTTGAGGGGGCCAAAGGATTCTTACACAGGGATTACCTAAGACCATTCGCATATCATATCTTTACATTACAATTCATAACAGTCGCACAATCACAGTCAGGAAGTATCAAGGAAATAATTTCATGGTTGAGGGTCAGCACAAAATGAGGAACTCCATAAAGGCTCAAAGCCTTAGCAAGGTTGAGAACTACTGCAGAGCCCCTTAAAGGTCCGTGGCTTTAAGTGGAGTTTTGCATACAGAAAACACATGGTGCACCTCGCTAACTCAGTATTACCTACCCAGAGACCATCTGATTTAAAGAGAAACCAGCATAGTGTGTTTCAGAAGCAGTGAAGGCTTCAACCCTGAGTGATTCACTCCTCTCCTGCAGTTCCTTGGACGTGGCAGGCAAAACTTTCTACTGTCCAAGACCTTTGCCCAAAGAAGAAACAGAATCTGCACCCAACTCAAGTATGGGTTGTAAAGCAAAGCAAAGGAGTCAAAGATGAATGATCAGAGAGCACAGAGGAGCACTGCCACCTCCCACAAAGACTGTCTCAGCCAAGTCAGCCGCATCTCCTCCAGCCAGGCATGGAGTTTCCTGCATCCTGCCTTCCTGAATTCCTGCATGGTGTCTCCTTGTCCTTCACAGCACAGTCCACAGAGTGAGAACAGCCGAGCTCTCTTTTCCTCTGTTTATTTATTTGGTGTATATATATGATGGATGTGTACTTGGTAAAGGTGTCATCAGCCAAGGAACAAACTCCCTGCCCTACCCAAGTTCAATATAATGTCCTCTTAGGCATAATCTACTGTCATTCTATACTTCAGCATGTCCCATCCAACAGAGCAAAAATCCAAGGCAAAGGGAAAAGCACCTCACAAAGGACCAGAAGGAAACGAAATAAATGAGATTGTGTGTTATGGGTTCAGTCTTTTGTTGTTCCCACGGGCTCACGTGTTTGAACACTTAGGTCTCTAGCTGGAGGCCCTGCTGTAGAAACCTGTGCAATGGTTAGGAAGTGGGGCCTGGCTGGAGGAAGTGAGTCACTGGAAGCATGTCCTTGGGGTCTATTAGCTGTCCTTCCTGTCAGGCATCCCTGTGCTTCCTGGTCCATTCAGAATATGAAGTCTTTGACCACATGATACCACCACTATAGAGCCAACCACACCCTAAGAGACTATATACATACGGCCTCTCAGAGGATGAGTCTAAACAAGCCGCTCCTCTCTCAAGTTTCTATGTCAAGGGTTTTGTCACAAGAAAAGTACCTAGCACACAGTGCTGGGGCCTAAAAAGGCTCTCATAGGCCCACTCTTCCAACAGAGCAGCACAAAGCATCTCTAACACTGCCAGCCTCCACTTCAAAGCAGCTCCTGCACCACTGCAAAAACCTGATGGGGACAAAGCAACAGAAGGGAGGAAAGCACCCTAGCAGCAGAGCAAGGGGGAGTATGACACAGCTCCATTCTTCATTCAGATGAAGACCAGCAGAAGACTAATCTATGCTGATAAACTGATTATACATTGACAGTGCCAGCCATTTTCAGATGTGAATATCCCATGGCCCAAGACATAATATGTTCTTAATTCATAAACTGATTGCTTAGTAGTTCTGTTAACTTCTTTCTGTTGTGTGACCCCGCCCTGGACAGCAGCCACTATATGATCTTCACTAGGCTGGAACCACTGTGTTCAACAACTTGCATTAACAATTTCCATTAAGTCTGAAATCTCAGGCACTCTTGCTGAAATTGAGATCTCTATAAAGGGTCGGGAGTTAAAGAAAGGATGTAATTTTGGGGGATGATGATGAAGAAAAGCAGATGGGGAAAATGGCAAGAAGAGCAACCCAATACCCAAGTATGAATGATCAACATTTATTAACCAGGTATACGAGCATACTCCATCCATGGGACAGCATGAACACATGTTAGCAGTACTTTCCATGTAGAAAAGCAATGCCAAGGGGGGATATGAACTTGACTGACTTCACATATCCACCAGGTGGTAGTGCTCAAAGGTCTAGATTAAAACTTATCTCCAAAGTTTACTGATTTTTGGACTCTGCAATAATTAACTGTTCTAAACCTTAGTTTTAGTAACCCTAAAGCAGGTATAATAGTTATTAACACTCTGAGAAGATAAAGATAACAAATGCATATAAATTGCTTAGCCCCAAATTTAGCATACTCAAACCACTGTATCAGTATTAGAACTTATTTGTTTAGTTTGTCTCATTTTCCTTCCTAAATGCCTTTGTTTTCAGAACAAAATTCAGATAATCAAGATAAAACATAAACAATCAGGATAAAAAAATCCAACTAAAGAATGACATAACATAAATACAGATGTCATAAAATACATGTTGGGTTAGTTCCTTTTATCTAAAAGTTCATTTTGGTTTATATTAAATATGGCTTAAAGAAATGTTGACTGGTCCCTGTTCAGAATTAGTATAAAGAAAACTACAAAGGAAAAATACACAAAAATAAAACTGTAAGTTACTTTAGAAACAGCAATACTGGGGAGATGATAAGACAGGCTGTGACTCTAGTTTATTAGCAGAAAATCACTCCCAACTTGAGAGCATAGATCCCAGGAATTACACCCTACTGAGCAAGACCAGCTGCAGGGAGCAGACCCTCAAACAACAGCCGAAAGCATGGACTGACAGAAGGAGGTAGAGTGGGGAAAATGAATTAGGCAGCCTCATGTCATGAGTTTGTAATGGTTATTTCTTGCTGCGTAACAAATGAGTCTCATTTTATTGGTTTCAAATAACCAATATTTACTGTCTAATAGCCTTTATGAGTTAGGAATCCAGCAGTGGCTCGGCTGGGTGACTTGTGCCTGCAGAGTTTCACATCTGTGAAGTGAGTAGAGCTGTAGTTACCCACAGCTCTCAGGAAGTAGCTGTACACAGCAGGGCACCTCAGCCTCTCAACCATGTGGGCCTCTCCTCAGCACAATTCATCACAGGGCTTCTGTACAGGGCAAAGGATCCAAGAAAGAAGGAAAGAGAAAAAAAATGTCTAGGACAAAAGGATTAATCCTGTAAATGGCAGGCCACAGAGATGCTACTGAGCACACCAACCAACCCTGGTCATGCTACCAAAACACTAGACGCCAGTCAAGTGGCAGAAATCTCAGCAGAGGTTATAGACGTCATAAACTCTCTTTCCCAAGCTAAATTCTGATAGTGACAAGTCAATGAGGCATGAGAGGCAGAGTTATTTTACATAGCTGCATCAACTTATACAAGTCAAGAAAACCAGTAATTATCAATGAGAAATGTCAACTTGAATTTTCTGCCTCACCAAAAAAAAAAAAAAAAAAACTGAAATGCTCCTGCTGTCCAACTTTCAACTCTTGGCAAGAGTAATTTTCATTCTGAAAGTCAGGACTTGACTCAGCAAATTTATCAGTGCCCAGAGACCAATTTCCAAAATCTTCTTTATGAAGCATAGGCTAGGCATGAAAGAGGGACAAGACCGAAAATCAGCCCTGTCATTGCAACCCTTCTCGGAACACCACACTTTATATAAGGCGTGAGGTAAGAAGAAACGCCCTTCCAGAATGCCCTATAATATAAACTCTGAATCCAAGACAGTTTTTACATCATAAAAAGCTTTGTGCTGTGTCTTCAGCTGTAACCAAACGTCACTCAGACTCGGACTGAAGTTATGTCTTAAAAGGCAGGTACCTGCTACCTGGTGCTTGAGAGCCTCCCTCACAGTACCAAGCTCCTTATTTGTAACAATTTTTCACAGCTTATTTAAGGTGTTTCCAGAGAAAACTCTCTCTCCCTCCCTCCC
>OU015745.1:47887552-47909342 GCA_907169655.1 Acomys percivali | reverse complement strand
CTCTCTCTCTCTCTCTCTCTCTCTCTCTCTCTCTCTCTCTCTCTGTGATCATGTAGTACAACTTTAGAGGCTGCTCCTAAGGAACCATCCACCTTGCTTTTTGAGACAGAGTTCCTTTAGTTGGATGGGAATTTACCAATTAAGTGTGCATAGTTGGCCAGGGAACTATAAGGATCTACCACAGGGATTCTTCACCAATCAGTTGCAACCCCTTTCGGCCCCTTTGGGGGGTCAAATGACCCTTTCACAGGTGCTGCCTAGGACCATTGGAAAACAAGACATTTACTTTATGATTCATCACAGTAGCAAAATTATAGTTAGGAAGCAGCAACAAAACTAATTTTATGGTTTGAGGTCACCACAACATGAGAACTGTATTAAAGAGTCACAGCATTAGGAAGGTTGACAACCATTAATCTGCCAGTATTCATCTCCCCAGCACTGAGATTACAAGCAAATGTCACCACTTCGGGCTTTTGTTGCTGCTGGTGTTGCTTTATTTTGGGGTTTCTGGATTTTGCTTGGGGTTTGTTCTTAGTTGGTTTTTTTTTTTTTTTTTTTTCTAAGACTGGATCTCACTAGCCCTGGCTAGCCCCATAAACCCATAAACGCCTGTCTCTGCCTCCTAAGTATTGGGATTACACAAATGTGTCACCACACCCACTCCACTCCCACCTCTCTACGTGGTTGGGGGGGCGTCGGTTTTCAAACTCAGGCACTCATAATCTCACAGCAAACAACCTATGAATCTAGCAATCTCCCTAGCCCCAATATGCAGTAACAGAAAGCATTTCAAGGTATAGTTTTGATCTGGGAATTAAGAGGAAACACGTGCCAGGCTGACTCCACACTGTCAATGGATGGTGCAGAGTCTTCGCTGGGGCTGCTTCCCAGCCTGCAGTCTTCAAATTCGCCCTTCACTAATGTTTCATCACAGTTCTGCGCCAAGTGCCAAGAAGCCAGAGGTTCTGGGGGACTCAAACCTTCTGTTCCGGTTGTGACTGCTGACAGCCTCCCCCCAACCCCAGCCCAAATGTGACGTCACATGACACAGTAAGAGCTACTATGTCATAAGACAGTCCCAAATAAAGCAAGCCATCACAAATTCTTTAAATGGCGTAATGTCAACCAGCCAGCCTATGAGTTCTGCCCCTGTGGACTCAAGCGACTGCATCTGTGTTCGATCTGTGTTCAATACGCAGACTGACTTTGTCATTATTCTCTAAACAATAAAGCATCACAACGATCCCTTTAACACTTACATTCTTTGGGTATTATGGGTAGCCTGGAGAGGAACTAAAGCATACAGTTATATGCAAATACCACGTCCACCTGTGTATATAAAGGGCTTGGGGATCTGTAGTGTCCTGAGACCAACCTTTCCACGGATAATGAGAGGAAGACATACATCTTTAATGACCTTTTTATGCATTTCAGGGCATGGGAGCATGCTAGTGTACCTGTGGAAATCAGAGAACAACTTACAGGGGCTGGTTCTCTCGTTCTACCATGTGTGTCCCATGGAGCCAACTCAGGTCATCATGATTGTCAGTAAGCACCTTTACCTGCTAGGCCATCCTGCTGGCCCCATTTTTTATACTTGAAGGAAAAAAAAAAGTAATTTTTAAACACTAGTAGAATAGCAATTATATGAAATTTATCTTAAAGCCCTTTCTAACTAATGAATTTTAATGCTGTTTTTTTTTTTGAAAAAAAAAAAAAAGAAAGAAAATTTGAATCCCATTCTAGAATTAATTACCCTGTACTTGATGTTATTTGAACCAAAGCCAATAACAAAAATCAATCAAACCGCACAGCAGAGATGAAGCAGAAGAGGCCCAGGACGCCCTGGGGTTGGGTCACAGAGCTTCACCACTGGCCCTAATTCACACCACATTCTTCACACTTGTCCAAAAGGTGCAGTTGCTATCAGTTGATATCTTCACTCACAGTGAGGTCTCTCATAGGAATTTTCAAACAGAATCCATCAAACTATTTCAAGTTAACAAGAAATGGAAACCATCCCAGCATGCAATCTTTCAAACGCTAATTCGTGGAAATCAATGGGTCACTTAAGCACTTAACCCTGCGCCTTTTTAGTGGCCACCAGTGCTGCTCTATAAAGGGTGGTGGCTTTACAAGGTTTCTTTCGGTTCAGTCTGTGCTGGGAACATCTCGGCATTGAAAAAGAGAACAGAAGCTGGCCCGGTTCTGCCACCTCAACGCATCCCCAGCAGCACACCTGGGAAGTGGTCAGTACGATCAGGTCCACTGCCACCTTTAACTAAGTGTAGAGCACACACTCACCTGGAGTTCACAGTGGGGCAACCCAGCAAACAGCCTTATAGTTCAAAAAAAAAAAAAAAAGCAAGCTGGTCTCCATGGTAGGTAAGGCCCCATGTGACCTGTCCCCTGAGTCATCTTTGACCTATCTTCCTTTAGCATCCATCCTCTTGCTCTGATTTGAATAGGCAAGGTTCCCCACAGGCTCGTATGTATGAACACTCGGTCCCCAGCTGACAGCACTGTTTGGAGCAGCTATAAAGCCTTTGGGAAGTGGAGCCTAGCTGGACAAAGTGGGGTTCCACTTTCTCTGGTTCCAATCCAGCTCTGTTTCTAAGTTCATGGCCGTGTGGTGAAGAGGCCATTGCACTCTCCCACCACACTGAGCCACTGCAGCCAGCCTTCATCACGTGATGGGCCAAAATGAGCTCTTGCTCCCGCAGCTCATTCCTGTCAGATATTTTGACCACAGCAATGAGGAGGAAAAAAATACACCATTTGAGCCTCAATAAGCGCAGACTTGCCAAGTCACCTGTGCCGCTGGAGCTCTGTTCTCTCCGTGTGGGGCCCTCTAACTCTGCAGCACCTCAGCCCAGGTCCTGTCTCAAGTCAGGTTGTCTCTGACAGTAGATCTGAGACTGCACCACATGATCCCTGATCCCTCTCGGCTGGCTGCTAATTTTGTTCACCTTTGTTCAGCAGTGTGCCTGTTATCTACCATATGCATACACCTAAGAAGAAGTCTACAAGAAAAACAGCAGCTAATAAAAACTAGCTTATCCTATATGGAGGCTACCCTATATGAAAGACCTGCTAGGATCCAGGTTCCATTCTAAGCACTTTAGTTCTCCTAACTGTGTAAGGCGAGGAATATGCTTGTTACAAATGATAATCTAAAGTACAGAGAGCTTAATTTACTCAAGGCACACAGGTTGTAAGTAGTTAGTTTAGGATCGAAATGCACTCTTTTGGGGGGGTAGAGGGCGTACATATTGGTATGTGTCCAGGAACAATGTATGTGAAACTACAGGTACACATGGTATGTGCCCACGGATGGAAACAAAAGGTCAACCTTGAGTGTCATTTCTCAGGATGCTGTCATTTCCCCCCCCCCCCAGGACATCTCTGTGTAGCCTTGGCTGTCCTGGACTCACTTTGTAAACCAGGCTGGCCTCAAACTCACAGCTATCTGCCTGCCTCTGCCTCCCAAGTGCTGGGATTAAAGGTGTGCGCCACCACGCCCAGCTGATGCTGTCAGTCTTTGCTGCTAGGTTACCTGGCCAATAAACCCCTAGGGATCACCCTGTCCCTGTCTCCCCAGTGCTGGGATTACAAGCACATTCGATCACATCTCGCTTTTTCACATGGGTTCTGGGGCTCAAACTCAGGTCCTTACAGCTGTGCAGGGAGCACTTTACTGACTGACCTCTCTCCCTAGTCCATGATCTTACTCAGGACATCCTGGCACCCTCCCAAAAGAACAGTGACCTTCTCTGTCTCTTAGAGCCTAGCATCCTGGGAGGAGAGGACCACAGAGACAGGCTCAACTCCTGCCCTAAATGGTTCTCTGGCTCTGGTCCGACCCAAACATCACCAACCATGGGGTCTATGGCCAACCCACTGTTGGCTCTGCCTTCATTACAACAATCACAGGAGCCTTGTGACTCATACCCCAGGGTGAGTCAGCTCCCAATGTCTTCATTCACAAAGAAATGGTTTTAAAGATCCAAAAAGGCAGCATTTCCCCCTTTCAACAAGCCAAAACATCTACTGTATGTATTCTTCTTTCTTAACTCCAGGAGCCAGGCAGGAATCTATTTAGAAGAGTCAAGGGTTGTTTGGTTTGGTTTGGTTTTTTTTGTCACAGCTACACACAGAAATGTCAAGCTCTCTAGAGAAAAATAAATAAATAAATGCAGGGTGTGGTGGCACATGCCTCTAATGCCAGCATTGAGGAAGCCAAGGTAAATGGATCCCTGTAAGTCTAAAGCTAGCCTGGTCTACATAACAAGTTCCAGGCCAGAAAAGGCTACATAATGAAACCCTGACTCTAAAAAAATTAAAAAAAAAAAAAAAAAAGGAAACATGTGTAAGAATTAAACGTGAAACTCATTCCAATTTCCTTACAGTTATTTGTCAAACAAAGCATAGCCTCAACCTACCACCACACACACACTTGAATCATAATATTTGTATCTTAAATAAGTCACATTCCCAGGCTGGGAAGGAACCTGTTGCTTAATCAAAACGCTGTCCAACAAAAACCATCCTAGCAGCTAAATTCCACTTCCTCCAGGAGCAGTTGGCTGTGGGCTCACAGGGACATGTGGTTTCTGCTATTCTTACTCTTCAGGGTGGTGCAATTTTTCCTCCAAGCACCGTAGCCCAGCAACCCCAAGGAAACCTGATTAGCTTCCTCAGGGATGTGCTTGTAAAACTTCACAGCTCTTGTGGCTTCAGGGAATCTAAATGGCTTCGCTCCCCTTTCATAAAAACTTTAAAGTGGTCACACAGAGTAAGCAAAATCCGGAACTGTCTTGGAATTTCATGACTCTCCATTTTGTTTTTGAAATGTGGGTCAAGATGAGGCATTCCCCCCGCCCCCTTCAAAGAGTTGCTGCATCAGTAAATGGATGGCTAGAGTTCAGGGGGTTCCTAAATGAACGGGCAGGATGTGAGCTGTGTCGGGTGGTGCGATCAAAAACCCAGAACCGGTCTCCTCAAAATACCACACACTTAGAGGTAACTTCCCACTGCAGCCTTGACTGGAAGGAGAAGTCCTCCTGCACTACACGCTGGAGACTCAAGAACTGGCCAATTGTTGGGCCACTGCAAACTGGTCACCACTCCTGGCAACGATGCACCTGAAATGCTCAGATGGAATATCTCTCAGTAGCTGATATGCCCGAACTGATATCAGGAAGAAAACTGAGGCAGAGGACTGCAAGGGCAGTGTCAGACATAACTTACTCATGCACATGGTATTCTGTTCACTGTGTGGACCTTATCAGTAATTTTTTTTTTGTTTTTTGTTTGTTTGTTTGTTTTTGGTTTGTTTGTTTGTTTTTTAAGGAAGACATTTAGAGCTGGGGATGTAGTTCTGTGGGAAAGCACATGCTTAGTGTATGTGAGGTTCTGGACTTGACCCTCAGCACCAAAAAGGATAAAATAAAAAGTGCACTTGGATATAATGAATTGGTGCAGTAACTTGGGTAACGGCTTCACCTAGTCCCCACCCTATTCCCTTCCCCAGATGAGTACTTTCTTAGCAGGTGCAGCTTCTTGGGTTGGGTATCACATTGGCCAACGTGCCTGTTAGCTGTCTGAATGGCATTCTTGTAACTACCCTGAGAGGGAGGCGCTATTGCTATCTCCATCCACTACAGCATTATACAGGTCGCACCACCTGCACGAGAATGCACACCTGGAAGAGCAGAAAGCTGAAGGTCTTCATTACTGCAGCCGCCACAGGGGGGACATATGGCTACACCTGTCAATCACAGGCAAGTGGGCGTAAAATCTCTGTCTCCATTACCTCCCTTCACTTTAAATGCTGAAAGCAACCGCATTATCCTCAAAGCAGCAGCCCCTAAATAGCTTGAAGGACTGAGACTCAACATAAGATAAACATAAGTCCTGGAACTGTGTCCTGAGAATATTTAACAAGTACACGCCTATGGCTCATCAACATTTCAAATACAATTAATGTGTCCAGAAGAAAATAACCTCACCTTCCTGTCTAAGCCAGAGCGAGTCACTGTTGTCCCTTAAGACAAGCCCAGCACGAAGGGACCAGGGCTGTGTGAATTTGCACATGGAAAATATCAAAACAAGAGCTTGTTTTAAGCTGGCTAGCCTGCTCAATCCCTTTACCTGATTATACAGGTCTGCTATTCGAACCTAGAGATTCACCCTGGTTCAGATCCAAGAGACAAATTCATCTAAGGATAAAATTAGGATGGGTTGTAGCTATCCTCCTGTGTCAGCAGCCTCATCATCACAGATGTGAGATATCATACCGAATGTTGGTTTCTCGCGGTTCTCAATAAAGTCACTGGGAAGGTTCAAAATTGGCAGTATTATAAGAAGGTTATTTTAAAGTTTCAATTTTCTCTTCCAAATGGGGAGGGAGGAAAAGGAGAAGGAAAGAGGAAAGAAGGAAGGAAGGAAAAGGAAAAGAAATTGAGCTAAATTGGGTCTATGTCAACTCACTGTCAGTAATGCTGGCTCTCTTGTGAACTTCCAATGATCTGTGACAATATTAACATGTCCTTCAGTGAGGCAGTTAGTAAATAATCATATACTGGAAAAGATTTTTTAAGCTTCCAGAACCTATAACCACCACTTTACTAAACCAGCATAACCCATAAATATATTGTAAATATGTATCCTCATACCACAAATAGACGTAGTCCACACCCCACATCAAGGAAATTTCTCTTCTCAACAGCCAGAGACCACTAGAGAAAACCACAACCAATCCGATCACAGAGTTGTGGAGCCCAGTCCCAACTGATACATCTACCACACAATTCCTGCACCTCAGGTCCTGGGATCATTCTGGAAGAAGGAGCAAAAGGATTTTACAAGCCAGAGGAAGACAGAGTTTGCTGTGAGTCTGAATCTCCTAGAAATGTCAGTAGCTACACACGTGAAGTCTCACCACCATGACTGCCTAAACACGATCTAAACAAGGATGACATCAATAGACATGCTAATACCTCAACCCTACACAATAAATCAAAGCAACTAAGGAATAAGAGTGAGAGAAATGGTCTTTCTCAAGGAAGAGCACACCAATTGGTTATCCAATACCAACTGGTTAGTCCTGAAAGTACACGCACACGCGCGCGCAGATGCACGCTCACACACGAAATATTGTATGGACTAAATGAGTTGTGTTTATGTATTTAAGAATACAAACCCAAGCTGGGGGTGTGTCCTGGCTCTTTACTCTTGGCACTCTTGTGAGTTTGAGGCCAACTTGATCTACATAGTGGGTTCTAGGATAACCAGGACTACATAGTGAGACCCAGTTGCAAAACAGATAGATAGATAGATAGATAGATAGATAGATAGATAGATAGATAGATAGACAGATAATTAGACAGACAGATGGAAGAAGGAAGGAAGGAAAGAAGGAAGGAAGGAAGGAAATACAACACACACACACACACACACACACATACACGTTTAAAAAAAATAAAAGGAGGCCATGAGTTTAAAAGAGAGCAAGGAATGGGTATGTGGGAGGGCTTAGAAGAAGGAAAGAATGAGGAAAATGTAACTGTAGTATAGTAAAAAATAGTATTAAAAGATAAAATAAAACAAAGTCTCAAAATACCAAGATAAAAAAAACTTGAGCTACTCTTACCTAAGTAGATGATTAAGTCTTCTAGTCACTTCAATAATCTTCATTTCCATTACTCACTCGTAATATGACAGTCCAAGAAAATTGCAAGACTTGGAACACAGGAATATTCACAACATTTATGTCTCCTATGGTTACATTTCCAGCAAGAAGGACCCTTCTGTAACAACTAACCACCAACTACCTCTCCTTGTCCATTAAGAACATCTGTGCCTATGGCCAAGATGACCAGGCACCAAATGGCCCGTGGAAATCACTCTGCACAGAAGAAATTGAATTTAAAATAAGCAGTGAGTTAGGAACGTCTCCTTTAGCCAGGCATGCTGTAGTGCATCTTTCATCCAGCACTCGAGAGGCCGAAACAGGAAGATCTTGTGAGTCTGAGGCCATTCTGATCTACATACTGAGTTTGAGACCATCTAGGGCTATCTTGAGAGAACCTATCTCAAAGAAAAGTAGGAAATCTTCCTTGACCTGTTACCTGCATTTCAGATGCTCAGAATAACCTGTCACAATTCCTGGAACTCCTTTAGTCAATCCTGAACATTCTCCAATTTACACACTCGAGATAAGACCAAGGCTATCTTGATCCTTATGAATCAAGAAAGTTACAGAACCTTCTGAGAACCACACTCAGGAATTTCATGAAAGAAGTCCTGGCGACGCCAACATTCTCAAAGGAGAGGCAGAAAGAGTACCCTGCAGAGAACTGAGAGGCAGCAGACCCTCTCTAACCATACCCAAGGGTAAGAACTTCAACTACAAGTCTCAAGCTGGTCATCTGCAAAGCAAAAGGGAAACTTCTTTTAGGGACACGAAACTAATCTGAGAATAGGATGCTACATTATTTGGGGTTAAAAAAACATTTAAAAACTGTGTAAATGCTTAGCACATTCTTTTCATCCAGCATCTGAGGCAGAAGTAGGCAGATCTCTATGAGTTGGTGGCCAGTCTACACAGCCAGTTCTAGGCCAGCCAGAGCTACATAGCGAGACCTGACTCAAAAATACAAAAAGCCTGTTGAAAAGAGGGTGGTGCTATGAAATATAGACTAGCCACCACTGTAGCCTTCAGCACTTGCATTCTTGCAGAAGCAGAATTTTTTTTAATTAAATAAATGCTAAGCTTGAGGATCCATTAAGGCAAAAACATCTTTCTGTTAAGCTCCAAATTGTAAATGCCTAGCACTCCAGCCATTAAGATAGCCAGTTAAGGACTGGGAAGACAGCTCAGCTGATAAAAGGCTTTCCTTGCAAGAATAAGGACCTGAGTTTGATCCCCCACAAGCCACATTTTTTAAAAAGAGGTCACGCATGGTAGTACACTGGCTTGTGCTTATCTGTGATCCCAGCCCCGGGGAGAAGACTGGCAGGTGCCTGGGCTCACTAGCCAGCCAGCACAGCCTCTTGGCGCTCTGGGCCAGGGAAAGACACTGTCTCAAAAGAGCAAAGGTAGAGGACAGGAGGGACAGCTCAGTAGTTAAGAGCAAAAATAGTTCTTGCAGGCATCCCAAATCTGGTTCCTACACCCATGTCAGCTCACAGCCACCAGTAACTCCAGTTTAATGGACCCAGTGTCCTCTCCTGACCTCCACAGCACCTGCATCCCCAAGCAGGGAACCTCACACAGACATGCACATACACATAATTACAAATAAACATTTTTAAAAGTAACCCGCTTCTGGGTGCACATATGAGTGGAGAGTGGGGTCTGACTTTCACACGAACTCTCGTGCCTCATATTTGACCACGTCCCCTGGATGGGGAGGCCTGGTGGCACTCAGAGGAAGGATAGCAGACTACCAAGTAGAGACTTGATACCCTATGAGCATATACAGGGGGAGGAGGTCCCCCTCAGTCACAGTCATAGGGTAAGGGAGTAAGGGGAAAATGGGAGGGAGGGAGGAATGGGAGGATACAAGGGATGGGATAACAATTGAGATGTAATATTAATAAATTAATAAAATATATTTTAAAAGGTGGAAAAAATGTAACCCACTTCTGAGAAAGAATAGCTACAGCTGGCCTCTTGCTTCCGCAAGCATGTTCCCATATTCACAGGAGCATACACATACATGCACTCACATTAACATGAACAATATACTTTTTATTTTGTGACTATTTTTAGGTTAACAAAAATAATGGCATCTTCAAACACACACATCATTATATTTTCTCTTCCTGTGCATGCTAAGCAAGTGCTGTACTGCTGAGCTCCATCTCCAGCCCTTCAACCCATATCTGATGAGTAACATATCTGAAGAGAGGTAATAATAATAATAATAACAACAACAACAACAACAACAACAACAACAACGGCAACATATTGAGTGCTTTTTTTTGGTGTCATGTGCCACTTTTTATACTTTGCGCAGACAGGCAACTTCCACATAAGGAGATGGCGCCAATAATCTCATTTTCCAAAGCAAAATACTGAGGCCTGAAAGGTTGGGTAACTGACAGCACTAGTTACAGTGGCTGGGTTCTCCCAATCCACATCTCATCTCCTCCAAGAGGAAAACAGAGGGAGTGGCTACAGGAGAAAGAGCCTGCAGAGTGAAGTACAACACAGAAACGTCTTGTTTAAAAGACTACTCACCAAGCCTTTAATTTGAATTTAGAGATTTTAAAACCCAGTATTTATATGAAAACAAGATGTAGGCTCAGAAAGCACTCAAACTGGGACCCACTTGTTTAAATCACATTGCTCAAAGTCTTTTAATTGAAGCTGCCTCAGGCATTTCACAAGACAGAAAAGTTCACAGCTGAAACACTTATAAGCACTTTGAAAGCAAAAGAGCCAGAGAAACTGACCAACCTCTACATTTTTTGAGATAAAAGAACTTTGCATAATTTTCCCAACTTGAAAGGGCAGCACAAGTAAGCAATGGTCCATAAATCAGTAACTACTGGAACAGAAAGCCAGGGGAGAAATAAATAGTAAGTCCACATAAAGAGAAGCAAATATTTATGTCAGAGAGCAAACAAGTTTACTTTATGATGGGCATTAGGTTTTCTCTCTAAGAAGCATCATGCATTATAATATCTGTGTTCTTGAAGATTACAAAACAATTTTTTTAAACGAATGAATGAATGAGAACTCACAATGCAGCCAAAACCTCACTGTGTAGTCAGGCTGGACTCAAACTCACAGCAACCCTCCTGCCTCCTCACCTCAAGAGGGTTGGTATCTCAGGCATGTACCACTATTCTGCCCTCATATTTTTTTTTTTTTTAAAGATAAGCTCTATCAGATGTTTGAAAGTTTACGTCTGGGTCTGCCACTTACAAATGGCTTCAACTTGAACTTCTGGCACTGGCTCACGCTGAGCCCAGATCCGCAGTCACTGTCATGTGCGGACTGGAGTGAAGCAGCTCCCCAATCAACAATGTTCCACATGAGCCCTATTACCATATCACACGCACCAGACACTTATAATTAATATTTTTATAAAACCTTAATTACCTCCTTTATGGCAGTCACTCCTTGTGGCATATTATGAATACACGAGAAGCATTAATTTATTGCGTGTAAATATTTAAATATGCCATCATTTTTATAGCTGGGTTTTGGCATTTCTTCTCTCTTTAAATTCATCTGAGAAGTCGCCAGAGTTATCTCTGCACTTCTGCCTAGCAGATGGGATGGAACTGCCGCTGCTCCCTGGCAAAGGGCAGGAAAATGGAGGACAGGACACTTTTGTCTTTTCCCTCTAGGCTGCACCATACAATAGAAGACATAGCAACAGAGGGGAGCATGTGGCTTGCCTGAACTGAATCCAGGAGAGTGTGAGCTAAAACTTCAGTCAGATCTTAAGCTCACCTGAGATGGAAGCCCTTTTCCTAAGCCCAGACTTCATCCTGAAGCCATGAGAAAATAGGCAGATGGCCAATGCACTAAGCCCAGGGGTGAAGGGCATATCTGTGTCTCCAAAATTGAATCCAGCTCCAGCTAAGATGAAAGAATGGAGGGAATAAAACAGAAAGGAAAAAGTCCCTTACTTTTTATCTATAGGCATATAATTTTAAATCTCCAACCTTGCAGGCTAAAGAGTATTTTTTACCAGAAAAGAAATTTTTAAAAAGCATCCTGAGTAAGGTAACACAGACCCAGAAAGATAAAAAATGCTATGCATTCACTTAGAAGTGGATATTAGCCATTAAGTAAATGATAGCCAAGCTACAATCCATAGTCCCAGAGAGCTTAGGTAAAGAGGGAGGGTCTAAGTAGAACAGATTTTACAGGCAGATTGGAGGTGGGAAGAACAAGAATGGTGGTGAGGAATCAGGTAGGGGGAGAGATGAGGGAGAGGGAGAGTGTGGGCAAAGATCGCTGAAATTGGGGGGCATTAGCATGAGTGGAAACCTAGTGCAGTGGAAACTTCTGGAATCTATGATGGTGGTGCTAATTGGGACTCCCAGCAACAGGGGTAAGACTGGGTTGCATTCAATTGAGTTGACCAAAGGGGTGCCACGCGGAAGTCCCCAAATATCCCAGTCTGTTGCTAAGACAAAAGGTCGCTCTCTGAAAACTGACAGTAGGGACCCCATTGCCGAGACAACATCCCCAAAAACAAATTCTTCCCAGCCATGTTTCACGAACTCCTCCAAAAGATGAACAAGAAGTTCACCTGCCCACTAAAGGGAACAATCCAACAGGTCTCTAGGTGGTGTGAGAATTACTAAACAAGGCAGCATATATGACCACTAATTTCTTAAACAGTGGGCAGTGTAACCAGAAAATTAGTCATAATTTTATTTCATTTTAATGCATTCAACAGCAATTATTTAAACTTAAGTAGCACAGGAGTGGCACTAATGAATGGCATGGCAGTTCTCAGGACAGTGCCTTTTTCTCAGCACCAAACAGCTACGGTTTATAGACTCTTCTTCCCTACTTCCATCACTGACTTGTCTTTATCTCAGCAAATAAAAACTGTGTGCTAAATCGCAATGGCTTCCTGTGATTTTTATTCCTCAAACATCCATGCATAGAACCAATAGTTGCTTAAAGTGTGGTTCATAAGTAATTTGCCCAATGTGACTCAAGAGGCAAGAACAGAGAATTAAAAACACTTTTTGATCTAGCATTTTTTTCTCTTGCCATCACTGTTTGCTTGTGTCATTAAGCAAGGATAATTCCTTTTTAATGATCTCCTCATGCCAAAAGGACAAAATGAGAACTTAAGTCTGAAAGCACACCAAAGATACAACTAGAGTAACTATTTCAAATTATCAATAATGTGAAATATTTTCTCCTTAAAGGCCTCTGACAGCCTTTATCTTCCCCTAGCCCTGGGCTCATGAACAGTGTTTACTATGGCCTCCACACCCTTACCACAGCAGGCAAAGCCCATACCCAACACTGCTCTGATGACCAAGAACCTCAGACTAGATAGCCCAAGGACCTAGAGAAAAACCAAATACTGCTGTTCTAAGAAAGAAAAAAGTAGCAATAAAATGACTCCGAATGACACTCTGCCATGCTCATAGATCAGTGTCTTGCTCAGGCATCAACAGAGAAGTCTACCCCTGCAGCAGATGAAAACAAATATCCACAGCCAGACATTATGCAAAGTGAGAACACTCAGCCTTAAATGGGAGGTCTCCATCAAATTCCTCCCCTCAGGGCTCAGGGAACCCTAAGGAAGAGTGTAAGAGCTAGAGGGGATGGAGGACACCAGGAAACAAAGCATTCTAAATCAACATGGCTGACATCACAGAGAATGAGGCAGCACGCACAAGGCCTGCGCAGATCTGTACCAAATGGAGTCCTAGTGCTGAGAGGAAAAGTGGCCACATGCCCCATCCCTAACCCAGAAGCTATCTCCTATTGACAGCAGCCTGCAAGTGAAAATTTAGTTTGCTCCAAGGTAGTCTCACTGGGCAAACAAACAACCCTAAGGGTCGGCCACGTGCCTAGCCATAGATGGCCAACAGAGCATGAACAATAAATGGCATCTTTGGAGGTTCTTCATCTTATAATGTTGTGCGTGCGGGAGCTTTATCATTTTTTTTTTAATTATTTTATTCCTTTTTTTTTTTTACTTTTTTTTTTAACTCTACAAATCCTTTGTGTCCTAATGTGTATATGTAGTATAGTTTCCAGTTTAGTGTTTAAATGGGATTCCTGAGTGTACGTGCCAACGAAGGGGTCTCTGAGTCTATTTCTTGTGCCCTTTCTTGAGCTTTTTTCCTTATGTTTATTTTGTCCTATTCTGGTGTGTTAGTTTTTGTTTTATAGGTCATATTATGTCATATTATGTCATGTTATGTCATATTATGTCATGTTATGTTATGTTATGTTATGTTATGTTATGTTATGTTATGTTATGTTGCTTAACCCTTAGAAGCCTGCTTGTTTTCTTCCCCCCCCCCCTTTGGTTTTTTGTTTTTTGTTTTTTTTGTTTTTTTTTTTATGAGACAGGATTTCTCTGTGTAGCCTTGGCTGTCCTGGACTCGCTTTGTAGGCTGACCTCGAACTCACAGCGATCCACCTGCCTCTGCCTCCTGAGTGCTGGGATTAAAGGCGTGCTTGTTTTCTAATGAGCGACAGAGGGGTCGATCTGGATGGGAAGGGAGGTGGGGAGGAATGAGGAGGAGTAGAGAGAGAGGAAGGTATAATCAGGACATATTATATGAGGGGGAAAATACATTTTCAATAAAAGAAAAAAGTGTTCACTTCTTCACTGGACCCTTACTCAGCTTGGGAAGCTACACATAAGGATTAGTCTCCCACTTGACAGCTGACTTAACTAAGGCTCCTGAAGACACACAGTTGCCTGTAATCCTCAAGTCAGTAAGTGGCAGAAATAAGCCTACACTCTAAGACGGCTCAAGTTACTCCAGCGGCTGATGACCTAAAATTGGAAAACTCAAGTGCTCACATTCCGGACACTATTCACAGCCCCATCCTCACTTATGCAGAGCAGAAGGACTTGGAGGTGAGGAGATGAACTTTCTAGGAGAGTTAACATACAACAGAGAATTCTTCTCCTGCAGCAGCAGGTGAAAACAAACACCCACAGCCAGACATTATGCGAAGTGAGAACACTCAGCCCTAAAGGGGATGTCTCCATCAAATTCCTCCGCTCAGGGCTCAAGGAACCCCAAGGAACAGTAGAAAGCATGGGTTAAGACAGAGAAAACCAGTAAAGATATTCCAATGAGTTCTAGACTCTGTGACTGCACTCTAGACTCACTTCATGGATGGATACACACTAGACTCACACATTTTTAAGGGAAAAATTACCTCCATCTATATACCACTCTCAGAAAATTTATCCCATTGAGGATGGCTGGAATAGGTTTCTCCACTTATACAATAAGCCGATTCAAGCCAAATCAGGACTATAAAGGCAGGTTTACTCTGAGGCAGCTCTGGGGCGTTTTTGCCAATCTCACAGGTGGAGTTCAGTGAAGTAGTGCACCTGGCTGAAGTAAGGGGGTTTTATAGCGCCTTAGGCAGAGAGTGAGCTAGGAGCTGGGATTGTGTCCATAAACGGTCAAAAAATAATCCCTTGGGTGGGCACTCTTGGGTGGGGAAACACAGAGAGGTGACATGTTATGTTTTCTCCAAGCCGGCAGGGTGGAAGGAAGCAGAGCAGATGGGGTTTCCTGGCTTGTGCAGGGGTGAGTAGGTGTTCTAACCAAACAGCTGAGACACTAACATTTTATCCATCATCTTCCTCATGAATACAATGTCATGCTACAGGCACAGGGATGTCCTTCCTTTTGACATGGCAGCATGATACCATTTACAAAGTTGACACTGGAGAAACATAGTTGGGCTAAAGGGGGGTGGATCACAAACAAAAAAATCACTCATAATATTCATTAAGTTTACAGCTTTGTATGGGGCCACATTCATATCTCTCCTTGGCCACATATGCCACACAGACTGCAGAGTGAGCATGCATTAACAGTTCATGAGGAGCAAGGGGGTGTACATGAAATGATGTTGTTATAATGGTTTTTAAAATTTCTCAAAGTTGTGAGGATCAAATCCAGGTCCTGTGCACTCTACCATTCGGCTACATCTCTATCCCTCAGGACATTTTTTAAAATGATTTGGTGTTCTTTTTGTGTATGAGTAAAATGCCATAGTTATGTGCACCACATGGGTTCCTGGGTATAATTGCTTTTTATGTTAACAGTCATATGCTCATTTTAAAGAATATTGTGAAAAGTAGGTGACTTTTCTTTTCTTTTCCTTCTTTCCTTCCTTCCTTCCTTTCATCAATGTTTCTCTGTCCTGGAACTCTCTTGGTAGACCAAGCTGGCCTCGAACTCACAGAAATCCATCCACCTGCCGCTGACTCCTGAGTGCTAGGATTAAAGCCACCGCCTGGCTTAGCTGCCTTTTCTTAAACAGATTATTTTTTTAAGACTAAAATTTGCAAAGTAATTTGGTCAAAGGAAAAACTTATTAGTAAAACCTATTTTATGAGGTCCGAGATAAAAATAAAAATAGTAGTGGTTCAAGGACCAAAGTGAAAGGTAGAGAGACAAAAAAAAAAAGGCAGAGGAAGACTGGTGGGACTCCAAGACCAACTCAAGTGCAAAGAGGAAGAAAGTGCACTTGAATCCTCACAGCACAGTGCAGGAGAAAGAAGTCAGACCTAGGCTGTGGTTCCAGTACTACAGACGACCAGTGGGTTCTCAGGGATGACTCCAGCACTAGCAAAAATGGAAACATTAGGACATGAGCGATGAAAGACCCACATACAAACCAACCACACACTTGTGCGTTTTCCTTAGTAAGGGGAGCTCTTCTGCCTTAGTACAAAACGCTAAACCCACAGCCCAGAGCTGTCAGACCCATCCCCAGCACAAGTGTCAAGTTTCACTCTTCAAATGTCAGTTCCTGCCAGGGTGCTAAGTTCCAGCCAGTTTGCCTCTAGCACAGAGGAACTGATTAGCATGGACAGAAGCCACAATGTTCCTGGAGTCTAAGCTTGGTGAGCTGGATACCTTGCTCCAGAGACACACTGCTAACCATCAACTCAAACATGGTGATGCATGCCTGTAATCCCAGTACTTGAGCAGTGCAGGCAAAGAGATTTCAAATTCAAGGCCAGGCTAAGGTGAGATTCTACTCACCTTATCTCAACAAACAAAATTTCCAGTCATCTATAATTTGCACATTTTCCAATGTAGAGAAGATTTAAAGTGATATACAAAATATTAAAAACAAGAATGTAAATCACATTTTTAGAGAATTCCTTCCTTTCCAATTCTGTTTTGGGTTGGAACTATTGGGGAGGGGCACCTCTGTAACACCAGTTATTATTCTGTGGGGAGTCTGAGAGTAGGATTTCACGGAAGCTAATACTGTACCTCCCTGGGTGTTTATAATGAACAAGCAAGAAAACTCAGACTCTGAAACTTATGTTTATATATGTACATGCCTGGCAATAGTGTGATCTTCCAATTATGATCATACTATAGTTTTCTCTAAAATGTAGAAAATTTAAAAAAATAATTAACTAGGACTGTTGCGATGGCCTCACAGCCTGAGTTAGATCCCCAGACCCACACAGTACATGGTTGAAAGAGAGAACTGATTCCTGAAAATTGTTTCTGACCTTCACACTCACACCCACACACAAACCACCTGCACTTCCACACAAAGTAAATAAATAAAAATGTTGAAAACTAAATAAAACAATTTAGCAAGGTGTGATCATGGAAAAAAGCATGAGGCTGGTCTCTAAAACACCTGTGTCTGAAGACCTCACCTCAGATACTGTTTCCCTCAATTAGGGACATGTTTTTCTGCATTGTATTTACTAAAGTGCAGGTGACTATGGAACTTGAGTTTACTTTTCTTATTACCAGAAACTGAGGACAAGCTGATCTTGGCAGACTATATTCTGACCTTCTTCTAAAGCAAAGGAGTTCAAATATTTCCTGATCACTATTACATGTCACACTCTGGTGGTGTAAATACCTTCCTCGCTTAGACGGCAGCCTGCAAGGGTTTAGGTACCAGAGAGTGTTGGAGTTTGATCTGAGGTTAGTTAACCTCAAGCAATCGTAAGGGAGTCTGGTAAAATGGATCCCAGGAGTCACCTCGAACAGTCTAGCATATGATAAGACACTTGGTGTCAGCACTCCTGACTAACCCACACAGCTGGGTAGCTATGGGAGCCTCCTCAACAATGTCCTGACACAGCCATCCATTCCATAAATGAAGTCCACGTATGTATTACCTTCTCACAGGTCCTGGAATAGCACTATCACTCACTGTGGTAAAATAAAGAGGACTGAATGCATATTATATCATAAAAAATTAGAGGGATGGGGCATACGTGCGCGCACACGCGCACACACACACACACACACACAATCTGGGAACTCAGTTGGTAGAGCGTTTACCTAGTATGCACAAAGCACCTAGGCTTGATTCCCCAGCTCACCTGTAATCTTAGCACATGGGAGGTAGAAGCAGGAAGAGAAGGAGTTCAAAACAGGTTTGAGGCCTGTTTGGGGCATGGGTGGGGGTGGGGTGGGGGTTGGAGTGGGGGTGGGGAGGAAGAGCTGCTCTGCAGTAGAGCTTTAAAAAACAAAACAAACAAAACACTTTTCACCAGATTTCTATCTATTGTCTTCCTTTCAGCACCAAAACCAAAACTATCTCATCAAAACTGTCCACCTATCCTCCCTGAGGGATTTTATTAGACACAGAGTGTCCTTTAGCAAGGCTCGTAGGGGACCTGAGAGTCTCTATCGAATGCTGCTGGAGCCCACACTGAATAGCAAACCCTATTCCAGATCCACAAAGGAGAGCAAGGGAGGAAGGGCACAGACCTCACCAAGCCCCCCAAACTCCTTTCCAGTCCCAAGACTCTAGCTGTCACTGAGTCTTACTTCCAGATGAGGGAATGTGTTAATGAACCATCTCATTTAATCAAGAACCATACAGCAGGCTTCATGGAGTTTAAGTGACATATTACTAATTTGCTTGTGTCCCACAGCTTGCCTGGCAACATACATGACGCCAGTTTCCCCCAGCCCTTTAAAATGGTAGCTCTGCCTCTCTTACCATGCAGCATATAGCCCTGGGATTCAACACAGTGCTGGCTCTCAACCTTCCTAATGCTCCAATATAGTTCCTCATGTTGTGGTGACCCTCAACCATAAAATTATCTTTGTTGCTATTTCATAACTATAAACCTGTTATTGTTATGGACTATAAAGTTAATGTCTGATATGCAAGACATCTGATAGGCAACTCCCGTGAAAGGGTCACTCACACTCACACACACACACACACACACACACACACACACACACACACCCTGCCACGGAGTCATGACCCACGGGTTGAGAACCACTGTGCTACAGAACGCTGTAGGTAATTCCAAGAACCAGCATGTCTGCCCTGAAAACCAGCTGAAGAATAATACACTTCAGAATAGAAATCACATATCATCTCATCAGTCAGTGACTGACTATGGGGTACCAACTGTTCTGGGTTACACTGACAGAAGCAAAAACCTGTTCAGCACTGCAGCCTAGGCAGCCTTTAAATTGAAGCAAATGATTTTCTCTGCAACAAGTTCTCACTGTGTTTTACTAGCTGGCCTTGAACTTGCTGACTAGTCTCCGCCTAGCCCTGCATTTTAATTCTTTGTGCTTCCACCTCTCAAGTGCTGAGGTCAAAGATGTGCGAAGTACACTCACTTGAACTGTGTACTCTAACAACTGTGAGTTAGGCAGGTGAAACTGTGATGTGCCAGATGTGACTCGTGATGCCATGAGGTAAGAATCATCTGCAGTTCAGGTGTCGCCTCGCACACTCACAAGCACAGAGCATGGGAACATTAGGTAAACTAGCTAGGCAGCTAATAAGCTCCAACACGTGGGGATGAAACAGATCCCAGCAATATGAACAGCGGGTTCTGTAAGTGTGCAAACACAGGATGCTTGGGCTCATGGGAGAAATCCAAGCAGCCTAGCTTAACATGCACACATGAAAGAATGAACAAACAATTTCAATCACTGAGTCTACTTCGATAACTGGATCTGTCCAGTTTTGCACAAAGATGAGTCCCTTGCATAGAGAAGACTTAACACTGCCGTTTCTCTTGTCTAAGGTCTAAAAAGGAAACCAAGAGCTACATGGTCAGGTGCTAAACACGAAGGGCACGGGGTCCTTAGCACATTCCTCCACCAACATGAAGCTTTGGGGAAACAAGGATATTGTTCAGCCCAATCCTCAACTCTCACACAGATTGCAGGCCCTGAACACACACAGAAGCAACTGTGAGCCTCCGATGATTCACTCTGCCTTGGCTTCTCCCTGGTGTAGACAGACATCAACAAACACATTTCCAGAAAGGTGCTAAGACGGCAACAGCATAAGACAAATGCAGTACAGCCTAGAGATGCATCCACTGCCTGATGGTGCCTTGCAGCAGCCAATCACATTGACTCATGCAGTGCAACAGTTCACACTAGCCCCACTCGGGATCCAAGAAATAAAGGCAGACTTGGTCACAAAGCCGCAAGTTCATTAGACATTCACAAACTCTTTTTTAATAGTACAGTTTAAAGAGCCAAAATGTGCACTCTTTTCACCCATTTTTTCCTACAGGAATTGACCATTCCTTTAAAAGATTTTAATTGGTGTGTGTGTGTGTGTGTGTGTGTGTGTGTGTGTGTGTGTGTGTGTACACATGTAACACAGAGAGACTGTAAAGGTCCAGAGGAACCTTCCTGAAAGAATTGGTTCTTTCCTTCAATCATGAGCTCCAAGGATGGAACTAAGCCACCTCACCAGCCCAATAAAGATTTTTCTTTTCTTTTTTTTCTTTTTTTTTTTTTTGAGATGGGGTTAAATCCAAACTATGTTACTAGGAGCCAAATAGTGAGTCAAATCTTACTCACATTACTGACGGTGACAGATAGAATCGGGACGCATATTCCTTGAGTCCACAAGTTTAATAGCCTCATACCGTCTCTTCTACCTGAACATGCACAGCTCAGCCTGGAACTTTTATGCCTGCTGATCACTATTCAAGCACCCATTTCCAGAGCACTCATTTCTAGAATATTCAGTGCCTACCTCCGTCTGTGTTCTAGGTATTCAGGGAAGACAATTTCAGACACATGTCTGTACACCAATTAGACAGGATATTTTCTCCTTTTCAAAAAAAAAAAAAAAGTAATCAGAATTCTAATAATTTCAGCCCCATCTCGCATACAAATGTGGACCAGAATCTAGAAACTACCATTCATAAGCTAGATAAGCTTAAGAAACTATTGAACTCTGACCTTCGGTTTCCTCATCTATAACATGAGAATAATTTTAACACCTTTAAGGTGTCCAAGAATATAAAAAACACATGCCATCACATATGTCCAGCACTTAACCCAAGACCTGGGACACAGGAAATTCTCAGTAATAGCCAGCTACAAATATAACATGTCTTTTTATACTGCACCTAACCCTAAATTAACAGTACGACACTTCATCTTTTTTAAAGTCTCATAATTCTACTCCATTGAAGCCTAACTGAATTTAAAATATACACCAAAAACTAAAAAAGAGATACAGGCACAGCTGCCAAGTGGCAAGTAAAAAGCCATAATTTTCCATCATTGGAATATATTTAGTGATAACTATAAATGAAAAACTAAGAGCAAAAAAATCCCTGCTTCCAAGCACCCCTCCAGCCTGACAGCCTGGAACCCACAAAACGAAGCTTGACTTCTACTTCTGCTGGCCCTGGCCCTTCCTCCCACCTGTCAAAGCTGGGTAGAGAACACCCACATCCCTTGTGCTGTGCCAGGAGCTCTCTTGCCAGGTAAAGACGACACCTTCCAGCTTGTGTAGAATAGTTATAATGGTACTGGCCTCCAAACGGAGTAAGCCATCAGAAAACTGGCATGTTTCAGTTTGAAAAGCCAGTCTTGCTACTGCTGAACAAGACAACAAATGACATCATCTCTACATACTGTTTTTAGGTGATCTACTGTCAATTTTCTCACAGCTGAAAAGAAATTAGTCCTCTGGGAGCCACAATTTGCTTAGTAGAGGCAGGTATGTTATGTGCGTGTGTCTATGTATATATGAACGTACACATACACACAAACACACAAACACACAAACACACACACACACACACAC
>OU015745.1:47869332-47887542 GCA_907169655.1 Acomys percivali | reverse complement strand
AGAGAGAGAGAGAGAGAGAGAGAGAGAGAGAGAGAGAGAGAGAGAGATGCACTCTGTACTTTACCCAGGCTTTGTGGTAAACATGTGATAAAATAATCTACTCATAAGTCAAGTCTATTTAACGTATACTCTAATGACCTAAAATCCACTTTCTCTATGTAAGAAAGTTCAGGTCACTCTGGTGCACGGTATTACTAGTTCACGCTTTATTATTTGGATATTACATTTCCGTTAAGATATGATTGATCAGCAGTCCACAATCTTTTATTGATCAAGAACCAATTTCATCATGTTTTGCAAATACTCCTTTAAGGAGTCCAAATGGGTTCAGAAAACCAGGGTGGAAGTCGAGCTTCAGTTTTCATCAAAATTTGCGCAACTACATAACTTCAATGTTTTACTAAAAGTTAGTTAAGAAGAGGGAAGGCATCGTGATACATGCTTTAATCTCAGCATCAGGAAGCAGAGAAAGGCAGATATCTCTACATTTGAGGCCAGCCTGGTTTTCTTAGCAAACTGCATCGTGAGTACCTGAGATGGCTCAGTGGTTAAGAGCACTGCCTGCTCTTCCAAAGGACCCGGGTTCAATTCCCAGCACCCACATGGCAGCTCACAACTGTCTGTAACTCCAAGACCTGACACTTTCATGCCAATGCACATAGATTAAAATTAAATAAAATATTTAAAAAAAAAAAAAAAGAGTAATGGCCACCCTTCCAGAGTACCTCGGTTCGATCCCCAGGACCCACATGGCTACTCACAACTGTCTGTAACTGCAATCCCAGGGGACCCAACATCCTCTTCTGGCCTCCGCAGAGGTATACAGGCATACATTCAGTAAAAACACCCACACAAGTAAAGTAAATAATAACAATAAAGCCTAACATGGCAATAAACTTTAAAGCAAAGCCAACGTTGTAAAATTAACCCCAGCACGTATTCTTCTGATGCTCCACTTTAATTATTTGCCAGGGCGATGCCACAAGATATGCCTGGTAGGCAATAAAATCTAAAAGCAAGCAAATGAGCCCAGCAAGATGAAAGGTATCCCAGTCTGCAGTATCTCAGTAAGAAATCTGGTACGCTGAGAATCTCACTTAACATCCACACCTCCCCTGGTGGGACAGGATTGGGCTTAGAGGCTGACTCATAGAAGGACCCTAACAAGTCTAACTCCCTGGCAGAATCAGGGAAGTGTTCTCCATCACAGGCTGCATCTTCCACACCAGCTATTCCAGACGGACAGCAACTAGTTCTTCTCACGGTCTACCAATCCTACTGAGAGCCCACTACACGCCAAGTCTCACATGCATTGACTCCTTCCAGGGACCTGACCAGAAAGAAAGAAGCTGAGAGCCAGTGTTACAGACAACACGCTTTACGACATTATGAAGGCATCTCGTCCTAATGCTGGAGACGATGCAGGGAACGATAAAAAGTATTTTCCTTGAGTGGCCTGTGATCAAAGTGGGGAGACACAAAGATATTTGGACAGTCTCAGTATGTAGTACAAACTAATAACCCAGCACAAGGAGCTACGAGGAGGCTCACAAACCTCCATTTGGGGTTGCTGGGAACGGTGAAGGTGAGAGCACTAGCACACACTCTTGAATACCGGGCAGGGGTTGTTCTGAGAAGGGTAGAGGGAGTCAAGAGAGGGGAAGCCCCTCCAGGAAGTAAAAATGCCACCTCAGAGAAACTATCAAAAGGAAAAGTCTGAAATAATCTTTGAAATTTCATAAAAGCTGCACAGCATCAAAAAATTAGTATGATTATCACATATCATGTACTGTCATATATGCCTGGCAGACAAGATCTCTCTCAGTCTCGGGAACTAGAGGAAACGATCGCAGCTACTGTAACTGTCCCTATTATTAGAGGGGAAGACTGAGGTTCAAACAAGTAATATGTGAGGCTGAAAAGCCAAATGACAAGTACATCATCCTGGGATCACACTAATGCCTAATACAGAAATCTGCACAATCAATGACTGTACCTACCTGTCCTTCCTATTGAGGCTCTTACCTGCTTCACAATGGTGCTTTTGTCTACTCAAAATCAAGGTGCCTAAAGAAAAAAGGAATATTTTGAACCTCTGTGTGGCAATACTGATAAAATAAGTGCTAGCCATAGGCCAATCTGTTAAGGGCCTCAAAAACAGATTAAAGAAGCACATGCTTTTTTTGGGGGGTGGGGGGTTCGAGACAGGGTTTTGTGTGTAGCCTTGGCTGTCCTAGACCAGGCTGGGCTCAAACTCATAGTGATCCACCTGCCTCTCTGCCCCCCAAGTGCTGGGATTAAAGGCGTGTGCCACCACACCTGCCAATGCCTGGTCTACATAGTGAGTTCCAGAGCAGCTAGAGCTATACAGTAAGACTATGTCAAAAGAAAGAAAAGGAAAGAAGGGAGGGAGGAAAGGAGAGAGGGAGGGAGGGAGGGAGGGGGGGAGGGAAGGAGGGAGGGAGGGAGGGAGGAAGGGAGGGAGGGAGGGAGAGAGGAAAGCAAGGGAGATAAAAGATGGAAGTTGAAAGTTAATATACGTATAAAACTAAAGATACTACCTGTAGAAAAATTAGCAAACCTCTGCAGCCTTTTTTTTTTTATTAATTTATTCTTGTTACATCTCTATGGTTATCCCATCACTTGTATCCTCCCATTCTCCCCTCCCTCCCATTTTCCCCTTATTCCCCTCCCCTATGACTCTGCAGCCTTTTACATAGCAAGTGTCTCCTTTCCATTCAGTGAGTCTCATAAACAAAAAAACCAAGGCACTGCACAGAAAGCTCTTACCAGTAAAGGGACTCCCAGTAGTTCTCCTTGGACAAAGAGTAACTTCAAATTTTAAATTGGAACCACAGCCTTTTTAATTAGCTTTTTTTTTTGGGGGGGGGAGGTGGACAAAGGACAATTTACACAAAAGAAAGGAGTGTGTCAGATGGTCTGAGGAGAAGGGAAGAGCTCACTAGGTGAAATGTCTCCATAATAAAGAATCCTCTAAGCTACCATTTTAATCACTTGACATTTTGTTTCCTTTTAATGCAAATACACAGAAGACAAGCTCCAATCTGACTCCTAAGGATATGGCTGTTAGGCAGGAACTGGAGCCTATTTTTAAGTTGCTTCTGAGAGCAAAAAGAGATCTATGAAATAACTAGCACTGATTAAGACTCACATTTTTCAGACACAGTGCTTTTGATTTACTACCCTTTGATGTTGGCTCCTTGATGGTCACAAAAACAAGTGGCATGGGAAGAGCCATTTGCCCAGCCAGGTAAATTACATCCGGTGAGTACCACGAGCAGGAAAATTAAAACAGGGTGGAATCCGTGCACACACACACACAGGACTCAAATCAGCAATCAGCCTACATCCATACATTTAAGGGAAATGTCCCGGATGCTCTGAACAGAAGTAACCAACACT
Organism: Acomys percivali; assembly: GCA_907169655.1. Taxonomy (NCBI): domain Eukaryota; kingdom Metazoa; phylum Chordata; class Mammalia; order Rodentia; family Muridae; genus Acomys; species Acomys percivali. Next base: position 47,884,119 of record OU015745.1, on the reverse strand, counting down.
ATATGGTATATTCAGAGTGTAAAGAACTCTTAGGTTCAAAATTAACACCAAGTGTAAGGGGAATGGATGTGCTGCTTGAGTTGTGTCAACGGCACAAACTACATTCATCTAGAACAAGGAACCCTCAATTGGGGAGTTGCCTTTGTAAGATTGGCCTATGAGTATATCAGTAGAGCACTTTCCTGAGGAACGATTAACGACTCATGTGGGCAGGGCACCTAAGCAGGTGGTCCTGGGTGGTAGAAGCAAGCAAACTGAGGAAGACAGGGAAGCAAGCCAGTAAGCAGCATTCTCATGAAATAAATCCTTTCTTTCCCAAGTTGGTTTTGATCTATGCTTTATCACAGGAAGAGAAAGCAAACTTAGCACAGGGGCCGGGGAAGGTGATCAAAATACCATGTGTGCAGTTCTTGAAGAATGAAAATATTTTAAAACAAAACAAAAAGAACATGGAGAAAAGAAAAAGAGAACTGATAATGTACATGGTTTTCATATCTGTAACTCTGGACCAACTGGTCATTTGTTGTTACTTCCATTTTCCTTTGAAAATGGGAGTCACAGAAGTGTCCATAAATTACCTATTACTACCTCCCGTTGTCTCTTCTTTTCTCACCAGCCATGTCCCATCGCCTTCCCAAATAACAACAACAAGGGCCTATTACAACAGTAGAAATCTAGCCACAGGATCATGACCATCTGGCTTATGATTTCAAGGTCAAAAGGGACTTGAAACAAGAAAACTATTACATTAGAAGAAAGGGGAAACCTGTTGGGTTTTTTGTTGTTGGTGGTGGTGGTGGTGGTTTTGTTTTGTTTTGTTTTGTTGTTTTTTGGTCTTGGATATAGTTTTTAAAGGGCATCACTGATTTCTATATTAGCAAAGGAAGGAATGTACATCATCCTCCAGCACTCGGGAAGAACACTAGCTCTTGGACCCCATGAGTAGCCACACTCCAGAAAGTCCCAGTCCCTTAGTTTAAGAAGTATGGTACTTGTACACAACACCTATATATCCTTCCATATACTTAAAATCGTCTCTAGAGTATTCAAGATAACTAATAAATATAAATGCTAAATAGTTTTAATAATGTATTATTTGGAGAATAGGAAAAACTCTGATTGTGTTTAGTCAGAAGTAGTCTTTTTTTTTTTTTCAAACATTTTCAATCTATTGGTGACTATATGCAAAAATAAAGAAAGCGCAGATGTGGCCCAGGTCCTAAAAAAGTGCCCTCTGGAAAACCAGGAAGCCAAAGCCCCACACATTCTACCTGTGTGACTGAGGTAAGGCACTTCTTGTGGGGCTTGGGTTCTGTGAATAAAGGGTGAGGTTAAGCCCCTCTTACCAGAAAATGCACTAACAATCATCCAGTCTTGGGAAAGATATTCACCATAGGTAGGATGCCATGAGTGGAGATAGTAACTCAAAACCAGAAGTACAGTAAGTGCTATGAGCTATCTGAAAGCCAAGTAATTCCCAGCACCAACTTAGAAAGATGCAGCAACTAGTTTGGAGCAAACCTCACTTTTTTGCTTGTTTTTACCAATGCAACAGTAACAAGAAGAGACGAGCTAACAAAGACGATCTACCACCATGGCCTGGATGCCATCCCAAGCACTAAATAAACTTAATATAGCCTCAATACTCAGGAGGTTGAGGCAAAAGGGTGAGACGATCACCGTCAGCCCTCCTGGTGGAGCTAACAATGTTACTTCTTTAATACATGGGAGAGCTAGCTGGAATTATGAATAAAATGGTACTTAATATATTCAAAAAACATATATGTATATGGTGCTGCAGATGTAGCTCAGTGATATGTCTTCACCTACATGTATAAGGCTTCAGGGTCAATTCTTAATACCACAGGGGAGAAAATGTACACATATGCACACATGCACAAGTGTTTATGGGTATGTGTGAGTATATGTGCATATATTCAGGGTATGACGATATATGTATACATTAAAAGTGAGGAAGCCTGACAGTGGTGGCACACATTGTGAGGCAGATCTCTGAGTTCAGGGCCAGCCTGGTCTACAGAGCTCCAGGAGAGCCAAGGCTACACAGACAAACACTGTCTCAAAAAACAAACAAAAAGCAAGGTGTTTCAGGTGGCATGCATGCTGGGGTCTTACAATGACAGCATGCACTGTGTGTAGTGTCTATGCACATATATACTCAGAACCAAGGCTGCAATGAAATCACACAGTGCAACGCTGGCAAGTAGCTTCATTTTCAGTCACTGAGCATTCATAAATGTTTCACTACTGCCAAGTTTTTCACCATCTCCACATTGAGTTGCATGAGCCCAGATAGTCATGACCCACAACTTAAGGAGCTGTATACTAGCGTCTATTTGCACGAATCCAGGCACTACCTTGAAATTAAAAAGCAGAGCGGAGATAAAGAACATACCAGTCTCATACACTCTCATGGATAGTCAAGGTCACTTTATATAGAGGACAGGAAATACCCTGCCCTGATAAGCCACCAACAAACAAACTCCAAGAGCAACATAAATGAGTTTTAGACACTCTTGAATACAGCAAATTTAAAGCAAACACCTGCACAGACAAAAATCACAATGGAGAACAGCAGAATGATTTTAGCCACAGAAGCCCAAGAACTTGCCTTTGAAGCCATAATTACAAACACTGGTGCTTGTTACAATTAAAAGAGTCCCCTTCATGCACTGCATACCATTGCCATTTTAATACAATATGGCTCCTTCTATATCCAATTGACATTTAATTTAAACATAATTTATAAGAGTATTAAACATCTCCTGAATTATCATTCCAAAGTTTGGATGTCATCAAGATGAAATCCATGAAGTTATGAATTAGCCATGTTAAATAGCCTTTTCATTTTTAATAGAACACAGACATCAGCTGTTTACAGAGAGGCACTAGATTTAATATGCAGCTGATGTGACCTACAGTTCTCTGGATGTGCTGCAAGGGAGGCTTTGGTACCCCCGGCATCCTGCTGGGAGGAGAGAGAGGAAAGGAAAGGCAAAGTATAAAGTAAGTGTGCCATGCCTGAAGGCACAGCATCTTTTCCTCCTTAACCCCTCAAAAACTTCATTCAGGCTCGTTGCCTATTTTAAGGGCACAATTCTGGCTACATCAGTTATGATGAGTCTGAAATGTCTCCCACAGACCCTTATCCTGAATATTAGTCCCTCGGCTTACAGCACTATTTCCACAGCTGTGGAACTCTTAGAAAGTGAGACCTGCCTGGTAGAAGTTAGTGGCTAAGGGAGAGCCTTGAAAGGCTATAGTCACTTGTTCTGACCTGTTTTCTCAGCTACTCCACCACAGTGAAGGAGACACACCACACACACACACACACACACACACACACACACACACACACACACACATCACACCACACACATCCCACACACACATACCTCACACCACACATACATACATTACACAAACAACCACATCCCACACACACCACACCACACACATGAGCCATGCCTTCCATGTGATGATGGACTGAATGAAGTCCCTCTATGAGCCAAAATAAGCCCTTCCTGCTTCCTTTCTATAAGGTACTTTGTCATAGGGGGGAGCAGGCAGCCGTCAGCTTCACTAACCAGGACCCCAGCCCTACCTACCAGGTGTTTTCTAATAATAGCCCCACCTCCAGCCATCCAGTAATCAATACTCTCAGTCACTGAGTCTTTCCCTGCTAGGAAAATCTTACACCTGCTCCCCACTCAGGACTAGCCCCACTCTTTTTTAAAAATATTTTTTATTAATTTATTCATATTACATCTCAATTGTTATCCCATCCCTTGTATCCTCCCATTCCTCCTTCCCTCCCATTTTCCCCTTACTCCCCTCCCCTATTACTGTGACTGAGGGGGACCTCCTCCCCCTGTATTTGCTCATAGGGTATCAAGTCTCTTCTTGGTAGCCTGCAATCCTTCCTCTGAGTGCCACAAGGCCTCCCTATCCAGGGGACGTGGTCAAATATGGGGCACAAGAGCTTGTGTAAAAGTCAATCCCCACTCTCCACTCAACTGTGAAGAACGTCCTGTACATTGGCTAGATCTGGGTAGGGGTTCGAAGTTTACTGCACTTATTGTCCTTGGCTGATGCCATAGTTTGAGCAGAACCCCTGGGCCCAGATCTGCCCATCATAATGTTCTTCTTGTAGGTTTCTAGGACCCACTGGATCCTTCTATTTCCCCATTCTCCCATGCTTCTTTCACCTGGAGTCCCAATAGGATGTCCCCCCCTCTGTCCCACTTTCCTGGTAAGTGAAGACTTTCATGGGACATGCCTCTTCGGCTAGTTCCCAGATATAACTGAGTATATACACCATTTGACTCTTTCTGCTTCTGGGTGAACTCACTCATTATGATCATTTCTAGTTCAATCCATTTGTCCACAAATTTCGGTAATTCCTTGTTTTTAATAGCTGAATAGTATTCCATAGTGTAAATGTACCACAGTTTCTTGATCCATTCTTCTACTGAAGGACACTTAGGCTGTTTCCAGGTTCTGGCTATTATGAATAAGGCTGCTATGAACATGGTTGAGCAAATTTTCTTGTTGTGTGCTGGAGCATCTTTTGGGTATATTCTAAGGAGTGGAATAGCTGGGTCTTGAGGAAGCCCTATTCCCATTTTTCTGAGATAGCATCAGATAGATTTCCAAAGTGGCTGTACTAGTTTGCATTCCCACCAGCAATGAAGGACTGTTCCTCTCTCTCCACATTCTCGCCAGCATGTGGTGTCACTTGAATTTTTTATCTTAGCCACTCTGATGGGTGTAAGATAGAATCTCAGAGTTGTTTTGATTTGCATTTCCCTGATAACTAAGGAGGTTGAGCATTTCTTTAAGTGTTTCTCAGCCATTCAATATTCCTCTGTTGAGAATTCTGCTTAATTCTGAGTCCCATTTCTCAGTTGGGTCATTTGAGTTGGTGGTGTTTAATTTCTTGAGTTCTTTATATATTCTGGATATTAGACCTTTGTCAGATGTAGGATTGGTGAAGATCTTTTCCCGGCCTGTAGGCTGTCACTTCGTTCTGTTGACAGTGTCTCCTGCCTTACAGAAGCTTCTCAGCCTCATGAGGTCCCATTTATTAATTGATGACCTTAAGGCCTGGGCTGTTGGTGCTCTGTTCAGGAAGTTGTCTCCTGTGCCAATATGTTCCAGGTTCTTCCCCAATTTTTCTTCTAACTGATTTAGTGTCTCTGGTTTTATGTTGAGGTCTTTAATCCACTTGGACTTGAGTTTTGTGTATGGTGATAAATATGGATCCAATTGCATTTTTCTACAAGTAGACATGCAGTTAGACCAACACCATTTGTTGATTATGCTGTCCTTTTTCCATTGACTAGATTTGGCTTCTTTGTCAAAAATCAAGTGACCATATGTGTGTGGATTCATTTCTGGGTCTTCTGGGTCTTCGATTCGATTCCACTGATCAACCAGCCTATTGTTGTGCCAGTACCATGCTGTTTTAGTTACTATTGCTTTATAGTACAGCTTGAGATCAGGTATGGAGATTCCTCTGAAGGATCTTTTATTGTACAAGATTGTTTTAGCTATTCTGGGTTTTTTGTTTTTCCATATGAAGTTGAGAATTGAACTTTCAATGTCTTTTAAAAATTGTGTAGGTCTTTTGATAGGGATTGCATTGAATCTGTAAATTGCTTTTGGTAAGATGGTCATTTTACTATGTTAATTCTCCCGATCCACGAGCAAGGAAGATCATTCCATCTTCTCATGTCATCTTCAATCTCTTTCTTCAGAGATTTGAATTTTTTTTTTCAAACAAGTCCTTCACTTGCTTGGTTAGAGTAACTCCTAAATGTTTTATATTGCTTGTGGCTAACATGAAGAGTGTAGTTTTCCTAATTTCTTCCTCTGCATGATTGTCATTTGTATATAGAAAGGCTATTGGTTTTTTTTTTTTTTTAGTTAATTTTGTATCTAGCCAATTTGCTGAAGGTGCTTATCAGCTGTAGGAGTTCTCTGGTAGAAATTTGGGGGTCACTTATGTATACTATCATATCATCTGAAAATAGAGATAATTTTATTTCCTCCTTTCCCATTTGGATACCCTTCATTTCCTTTTGTTGTCTTATTGTTCTGGCTAGAACTTCCAGCACATATTTAAGAGATATGGAGAAAGTGGGCAGCCTTGCCTTGTTCCCAATTTTAGAGGAGTTTCCTTGAGTATCTCACCATTTAATTTGATTTTGGCTATTGGCTTGCTGTATATAGCCTTTATTATGTTGAGGTACGTGCCTTGTATCCCTGATCTTTCCAAGCCTTTAAACATGAATGGGTGTTGGATTTTATCAAATGCTTTCTCTGCACCTAAGGAGATGATCATGTGCTTTTTATTTTCAGTTTGTTTATATGGTGGATTACATTGATGGATTTCCATATATTAAATCATCCCTGCATGCCTGGAATGAAGCCTACCTGGTCATGGTGAATGATATCTTTGATGTGTTCTTGTATTCGTTTTGCAAGTATTTTATTGAGTATTTTTGCATCAATGTTCATAAGAGAAATTGGTCCGAAATTCTCTCTTTGTTAGGTCTTTGTGAGGTTTAGGTATCAATGTGACTACGGCCTCACAGAATGAATTTGGTAATGTTCCATCCATTTCTATCTTTTGGAGTAGCTTGAAGAGTATCGGTATTAGCACATCCTTGAAGGTCTGGTAGAATTCTGCACTGAAACCATCTGGCCCTGGGCTTTTTTTGCTTGGGAGACTATCAATGATTGCTTCTATTTCTATAGGGGAAATGGGACTATTTAGCTTGTTTATTTGTTCTCCGCTCAATTTTGGCAAGTGGAATTGATCAAGAAAATCCATTTCCCTTAGATTTTCAAATTTTGTGGCATATATGCCTTCTAAGTAGGATCCTATGATTTTTTGTATTTCTTCAGTGTCTGTTGTTATGTCTCCCTTTTCATTTCTGACTTTGTTGATTTGGATAATGTCTCTCTGCCTTTTAGTTAGTTCGGCTAACGGTTTACCTATCTTGTTGATTTTTCTCATAGAACCAGTTCTTTGTTTTGTTGATTCTTTGGACTGTTTCTAATTTGTTAATTTCAGCCCTGAGTTTGATTATTTCCAGACGTCTACTCCTCTTGGGGGTTTCTTCTTCTTTTTTTTTTTTTTAGGGCTTCCAGCTGTGTCGTTAAGTTGCTTATATGGGATGTTTCCAATGTCTTTTTAAAGGCACTTAGTGCTATGAATTTTCCTCTTAGCACTGCTTTCAACGTATCCCACAAATTTGGGTATGTTGTTCCTTCATTTTCATTGAATTTCAGGAAGTCATTAATTTCTTTCTTTATTTCTTCCCTGACCCAGGTGTCATTAAGTAGAGAGTTGTTTAGTTTCCATGTATGTGTAGGCTTTTTGTTATTTCTGTTGTTGTTGAAGTGCAGCCTAAGACCATGGTGATCTGATATGATACAAGGTATTTCAATCCTCTTGTATCTGTTGAGACTTGCTTTGTGACCTACGATGTGATCAATTTTGGAGAAGGTTCCATGGGGTGCAGAGAAGAAGGTATATTCCTTTTTTTTGGGTGAAAGGTTCTATAGATATCTGTTAGATCCATTTGATTCATGGCATTGGTTAATGATGTTATTTCTTGGCTTAGTTTCTGGTGCAATGACCTATCCTTCAGCGAGAGTGGGGTGTTGAAGTCTCCCACTATTATTGTGTTGGGATCAATGTGTGGTTTAAGCTTCGTTAATAGATCTTTTACAAATGTGGGTGCCCTTGTATTGGGAGCATAGATGTTCAGAACTGTGATGTCTTGTTCATCTTGGTTGACTTTGCCTTTGATGAGTATGAAGTGTCCTTCCTCATCCCTTTTAATTAATTTTGATTGAAAGTCTATTTTGTTAGATATTAAAATGGCTAAGCCTGCTTGCTTCTTGTGACCATTTGCTTGGAATATTTTTTTCCAGCCTTTTACCCTGAGATAATGTCTATCCCTGGGGTACTACCCTGAGGTAATGGGTGAGATGTGTTTCCTGAATGCAGAAGAATGTTGGATCTTGTTTATGCATCCATTCAGTTAGTCTGTGTCTTTTTATTGGAGAATTGAAACTATTGATGCTGAGAGATATTAATGACCAATGACTGTTAAGAGTCTTAATTTTGATGTTGGTTCCAGTAGAGCATTTGTGTGGTTGTGTTTTTGCGATGGTGTAGTTATCTATTTCCTGTGTAGTTTTGGGTGTAGCTTATCCCTTTGGGGTGGAGTTTTCCTTCTAGTACCTTCTGTAAAGCTGGATTTGTGGATATGTACTGTTTGAATTTGTTTTGTCTCTGGACCCAAACAGTCTCAGGGCCTAATCCACTTACTTAGTCCAGTTACTGCTGAGTCCAAACAGGATCACGGGCCCAAACCACACAGTGAGCTCGCTGAGTTCAGCTAGAGTCTCAGGACCGAGACCGCGCTCCAAGCTCAGCTAGAGTCTCTAGGCCCAAACAGCCCGCCAAGTTCAGCCAGGGACTCAAGGCCCAAACTGCGTGCTGAGCTCAGCTGGGGTCTCAGGGCCCAAACCACCCGCCAAGTTCAGCTACATTCTTTGGGCCCAAACTGCCCACCAAGTTCATCTAGGTTCTCTGGGCCCAAATTTTCCCCCAAGTTCAACCAGGGACTCTGGGCCCAAACCACACGTCCAATTCAGCTAAGGACTCTAGACTAGCCCCACTCTTAAATCTCCAGTCTTTTCCTATGTCTTACTATACAGGTTGGGGGCAGTGGTTTGTGAGAGCACAAAGAAAAAAAAAATCAAGAAAACAGCAACCAAAGCACAAAAACAAAGAAAGGGACGGGCACAAAGAGGGACAGTGGTGTCAGTTCAGACAGACCTAGTGGGGGATAAAAAACAAAGCACCTGCAGGGACCCAGAACAAGACTGAGACACAGCCAGAGGCAAAGGGCACCCTGGGAACTGTTGCAAAAGGCAACTAGCCCAGTTCCTCTAAGTATCCTCAAGTTAATTTTTGCTACTGGCCTCTAGATTGTGGACACTAAAAAAGACACTGCATCCAATAAGTCATTTAGGGTCTCTACATTGCATTAAGCTATACAGAGCTGATTTTAAAATCTGTAAAGGGACTGAAGATGTAGCTCATTTGATAAAGTTCTTGCCTAGCATCCACAAGGTTCAGGATTGATCCTCAGCGCTGCTTAAAAAAAAATAAAAAAGCAAGTGTAGTGGCCTACACCTGTGGTCCAGCACTCAAGCTGGAAGAGTTCAAGATCAAGGGCTGGAGAGACAGCACAGCAGACTCAGGTTCAATTCCTAGCATCCATATGGCAGCTCAGGACCATCTGTAACCCCAGTTCCAGGGGATATGATGCCCTCTTCTGTCTTTCATGGACAATGTGTGCACATGGTATGCAGACAAATATGCAGGCGAAACACTCATCTACATAAAAACCAGTTCAAGATCATCCTCAGTTACAAACTGAGTTTGAAGACAGCCTGGATTTCAAGTGAAAGAAAAGGAAAGGAAAAAGAAAAGGAAAGGAAAGGAAAGCAGAGCAGAGGAGAGGAAAGAAAAGCAAAGGTAAGGTAAGAAAAGAAAGAGCGAAGTGGGGGAGGAGGAAGTGGGGTGGAAGGAAGAAAGAGACAGAGAGAGCAGAAAAAGAGACAGACACAGATGAAGAGAGGGAGGGAGGGAAGGGATGAAGTGGGAGGAGGAGAGAGAGAGAGAGAGAGAGAGAGAGAAGAGGAGAGGGGGCAACAACTTGTACCTGTACTCACTTCTACCTGTACTAAAGACTGTGATTTTTACCACTAGTGACATTACACTGCAGTGTAAATAAAAAATCTATACAGATGCATTTAGCACTGTCCATTATTCCTAAGGAACAACTAATTACCAGGCCAGAATCAGCAATCTGAACAGGAAATACTTATGTTGTTACCATACAAATAATGCTGGCAAATCAGTAGTAACTTGCAACAGACTGAAAATCTATTACTACCAGCAGTAGACAAGAAGAAAAACAAACCCTCCCTTTGTACACAGAATATCATCAAGGAGTTTAAATTCTGAAATTTTCCCATAAAGCCAAGAAAAGAACTTTGCATTTGTGATACATATATATACACATTATGTATATGTATGTGTTTATATATAGCTATATGCATTTGTAAATGAATGTGTATGTATGACTAAAACAAACTAGAGTGACTTACTTTCAGCAAGTGCCAAGGCTTGACAAACCCTAAGTGAAGCTTTTTCGTTTCTTTCGTTTGTTTATGCTCTGGACATCCTGTGGTACCAGAACATGAGGCATAGGATATCACATACAACACAACTGTTTGAAGAAAACACATGTGGGTATTTGAGCAGAGGCAAATAAGTAAGGAATGAGACTGAGTTCCTAAATTTTGCTTAGAATTGGTTTTGGCTTGGCAAGCCTACAGGGGGTGAGGTGCAAAAACAGGAAGACAGACAGACACAGACAGACTCCGAGACTGTTGTGTGGATGTGTTACAAGCGCATGAAGGAGTAGATGAGTTAAATGCAGAAACCAAAGAAGGGGGCACTGTGTGTCTTTCTTACTGCCTTGAGCCAGGATCTCACTAAACAAGAGGCTCACTGAAGTGGTAGTAGTAGTAGTTTGTGGTAGTGGTGGTTGTGGCTGTAGCTGGTTGGTTGGTTTTGCTAGGCTGGCCAGAGTGCTCTCTCAATCTGCCTGCCTCTGGCCTCCAATTTTGGGGCTACAAGTATGCACAGCCATGTTCAGGTTTTTTTCCATGAGTCCTGGAGATTCGAACTCGGGTCCTTGTACTTGTAGGCCAAGCTCTCTTACTCACCGAGTCATCTCACAGCCCCATAGACCTATCTTTAAAGAGTATATATTCCATGTACATTCTACTGAGCATCCCTACACAGAATAGGATGCAAATGCACACAGAAAACATGTGGAGTCCCCAGTGCTCCAGAGAGGTGTGTATTCTGGCCCTGCCCCAACACAACTTCATCAGCTCCATCTCATTATCTCTTGCAAGCTCCAGGTCGCCATGGTGCTCCCAACTCCCCAATGACACACTGCCTCTTTCCTGTATTATTAATTAACTGGCAAGAATCCAGCTGCCAATGAACAAGACCATCAAGAAGCAGAAAAGCTGGGCATCCTCCCCAAACTTCACTGATGCCTGATAATCGGCAAACTAAACCTTCTGACACAGCATGTCACCAACACAGTCCCGCTGCAGTACAAAGGACCACAGCAATGTGGGGGAAATTCAACTGCACACAGAAGAGAAGCACCACAATCAGTTCCCCGGCAACATACTAAGCAGCTGCCCTCAGTGTGCTCTAGAGTTTAGGCGGATGCATTTCAAGCCTCATCAAGGACACTGGGATTGAACTATGCTGAGGCTTCATGCAAATGAGAAACTCTACTGCAGACAGGAAGAAACACAGTGTACAGAGACTTGGTATCAAAATACCACTTCCCTTTACATGCCACACTTTCGGGGGGGGGGTGGGCAGACCACCTATATAGCTGCTCTCTGCATCATACTGGGTTCCAACACAGGCTCCCTCTTCCCAGCATGGTGCCAAGAGTTTGCAAAGGCACCTGGACCTTCTGAAATAAGCCTGCATCCCCCAGGTACTTCACATGCAATGGGGCTGTGGGTTCTTCCATGTTGGGCGATACAGCATCTGGGAAAAGCAGGGACTTTAAGTCTTCATCTCTTCCCTTAGTAAGTCCTGAAAATGAGGACCCCCACTACATGTGGGCCCTGTACCTGGCAAGTGTTATGGATACAATGAAGGAAAACTAGTAATATCTTTAACCTTCCCAACACTTGGTGCTGAGTAATGAGGGGAACAGACCCAACACACACAGCCACAAATGCGTATTACAGCAGAGCTGTGCAAAGGAGCATGCAAGACTTCCGAGAGAGAGAGAGAGAGAGAGAGAGAGAGAGAGAGAGAGAGAGAGAATGGTAACAGAGATAGACCTATAGATAGATCTCTAGTCAGAGTTAAGTAAGAATGGAGGGAATCAACACCCTGTAAGAGCGCATGAAAGGCCCTGAAGGGTGCATGCAATGGCCCCATAGCAGCACTGGAACAGTACAGCACATGACTGGGGGGAGAAGGAGGGCTCAGCCTTAAAGGCTTTTGTAGATTCAGAAAGATGATACCAACCATGCTAAGTTCCTGCCAGCTTGTATACACCAAGGATACACCGAGTAAGAAAGAAAAAGGATGGTGGAGGACTTTACTTGAAGATTCAGAGCCCAGATCATCTACTTCTATTTCATACAACTATTTCTCTTCCCTTCCCCTAGACCCAGGTCTACAGGGCAGGTACACTTGTCCCTCCAAAACAAATAGTGTCTCTTTCCTATCAAAGAAGTAAGCGAGAAGTAGCCTGATGCTAAACCAAAGACCAAGACTACAAAGCTGGTGAGTCCGCCTTGTGACTGCTGCAGCATGTTGGAAGAAGTGTGGCAGAGTCATTAAGACTCATAAAAAAAAGAAGCCCAAAATCCAAAAATTGTGCTTCCAGCATGGGGCACAATCCTGCTTGGACCACAAGGGTCCTGGAAGGATTAACCACTCAGAGTGACTCTTAGCACACAGTAGGTGGTCCTTAAAGATAAGCTACCTTTATATAGCATGCAGTTAATTCCCAGCCTGCCCTCAAGAGCACATTAACTCTTGAAGCGGTGGGGCGGGGGGGGGGGGGGGGAGCAAAAAATAAGTTTATTTAAAAAACAAATCAAAACTTATGTTTGATATGGGTACAAAGTCAAAGCAAAGGCATGAACTAGGTGGCTGCTATAAACCATACTTTACAAGAGACCACAAAAGGAGTGTAAACAGTGAGATGTGGTGGAGTCTGGGTCCAGGCTGAAAGGAATAGGGACCCTGGAGGACCCAGGGGGTAGGGGGGGGGCGGGGTCGGTAAGCATACACAGTAATCTGGGCATTTCACAAAGTGCTCTCCTTGCTCTCATCCTCTGAGCTCCTGGAAGCATGGGGCTCTTGATCAGCATGATACTCTCTAATGACAGCAAAGCCTGGAGCACACAGACAAAAGACCTCTGACCAAGGCAGAGCTAGAAAAGCTCTTCCTCGGTGATCGCCCCCTGGCAGCTTTCTACCGAACACAGACTTTCTCTGGCTTGGCTGGACTCCATGTCATTAGTAAAGCAGTTACCTGAAAATCCCCAAGGACTCATTTTTGGTAAAATGTAACTTCCGTTATGGAATTTCCTGTTTGTGGGATATAGACGAAGTTGTATAAGCCCTGCTGCAGATCGTTTTCAACTCTTTTCGCATGCCACGCACCACCCTTTGCCCTCAGTTTTCCAGGCAGGGATAACACCACACAGGATGTATTTTATAGCTGGCCTGGTCCTACCCAGGGCTCCAGCCATCCTTAAGAAAGCACCAGGCCTTCAAGGCTGTCTCCATGAAAATCCAGTGTGACTGGTGGCACAGTAGTGGCTAGGGGTCTGGCACCAATGAGGTCAATGGATCCTGGCTGGGAAACGAAGGGAGAGCCGGAGCTGATACTTCTCTTCCAGCAGGTGAGTCATCCAGAACAAATGTTGGTGATGTTGGTGAGAGCCGATTTAGGCAACTGCGTTATGTCCCCATGAGGCAAACAGAAAATGAAAGACGCTACCCTAAGTATTCTTCTCTAGGCAACCAATCCCACAACAGCCACACGGCAATGACAATATACATGTAAGCTAAATAGACTTGTCATTTCTCCAGAAATAGTTAAAATATAAACTGAAGGAAAAATACTAAATTAGTTTTTATAAGGAGACGGCCCAATAGATGCTCTATTTTTCTTTTCTCCAGTTATAACCCCCTCCAACATCCAAACTGTCCCAAACAGATCTGTTTTTCTTTGTTCAAACTGGATGGTAAACAAAGTGAGTTTCTGAAAGTTTTACTTTTTACATCCAAAAGAATGACAAACAATAAAGGCTTTTGTCTTAGACAAACAATCAAGTGATATATTAGAATCTGGAATGGGAAGGATGGAGAAAGTACACCATGTTCCACTCAACTTGAATAACCCGCAGTATATTGTATTCAACAAGCACTCATTCTAAAACCTTCTTACAAATATGAGAAGAGACAGTATTGGAAGTTTCTAACACCACCATACCTTGAAACATAAAATGAAGCTAAGAGCTGATGAACCAGCTTATTGGAAAAAAAGCAAAGATGGAAACAAATGAGAAAGAAAGCCCAGACGTGTGAACAGACTGCAGAACCCTACAGGAGCGTCCCAGGATGAATCATTAAACTAGCCAACCATAAGGCCTGCATGTATAGCCTTTAAAGAGACAGGCCTGGTGCCTGCACAGAGTCCCAAACCACCGAGCAGCTTCTAAGCTGCAGCACTGTGGCTGTGGAGCACAAGGATTCATGAATATTAAACGGACACTCCATACTGAGCTATACACCCCCGGTCCATAAGCAACATTTTTAAAAAGCTGAATGGAACCATATGAAATGACTAACATGAGTCTTCCTGGTTGAGGCGCATCCCAGGATGATCAGGACAAAGAGAAAAAGAGGACTGGCAATATCCAAAGATGTTCCAACTTTCTCAACGCTCTGACCAGAGCCATTATTCATTAACTAGTAGGATTTACAGCTACTTTGTTCCAGATTCCCAGGTTTCAAGCAGAAACAAGCCTGCTTTAAAAAGACAATGATGAGAAAGAAAGAAAGAAAGAAAGAAAGAAAGAAAGAAAGAAAGAAAGAAAGAA
>OU015745.1:47837802-47869322 GCA_907169655.1 Acomys percivali | reverse complement strand
GAAAGAAAGAAAGAAAGAAAGAAAGAAAGAAAGAAAGAAAGAAAGAAGAAAGAAAGAGAGAATATATCTGCCCTGGGAGAGTTAACACACTACTGAGCATAGGAGCCCCTTTCCTTCCTTTCCTTTGCTTGCTTATTGCTAAGCCCTGACTTACTCAGATCCAATGATCCAATGATAGCCCTCTAATTTGGTACAGTGTAGGCATTCTCAACCAGGGACTGCTCTACCCTCCAAGGGACTTTTGTAAAGGCATTTTTGGTAACAACCAGAGGTAAGGAGACAGGGGTAGGAGTTACTGGCATATGGTGGGTAAAGCTCAGGGACGTGGCTACAGAGCCAACCACAGGCCCCAACAAGAAATGAGTTAGGTCAAAATGCCAATAAGGCTGAGGTTGACAAGCCCTCTACTAGTGGATTTGGGATTAGAATTCTAAGTCAACCACGCAGTATGATGCATGCCTGTAATCACAATACTCAAAAAGGAGGAGGGTAAAGTTCAAGGTCATCCTCAGCTACACAAAGCCAGGCTACATCAGACTCTGTTTCAAACAACAGCAAACAAAAATTAAATTACAAATCAAAGAAGTCTGGTTAAGTACTTAATATTGTGAGCCTCAGTTTCCACACATATGAAAGGAAGTAAAAAATGACAGATGTGACAGATGTGAGTCACCTACAGTCGTGAAGTCACCTACCACAGAGTCTAGCACATCAAAAGTGCCCTATGACAGACATCTTGTTTTGTTGGACTTGCAGCTATTTCCTTCCCAGGCTCATTTCCTCTGGAGTTTTACCAGGAAACAAAGCAAAGAGGCCTCCAGCCAACCCTGAAACGCACTGGCGCTCCACAGTGTGTGTGGTGCTCTTTTAATAATTTAGACTCCTATTGGGTCTAAATTGATGTTTGAGAAACCTAGGGATGAGAAGATCGCAATTTCACAGTATTTCAAAGGGTGTGTTGTTTTTCTCAGGGAGAATTTCAATCCAACAGCATGGGCGTTAAATGAGAGAAGGAAACCCAATAACCCCCACTAGGTTTCTGCAAAATTGGATGCGTGGCACAAAGTCTGCTGACTCGTATGACAATGGAAATCTTCAGTAATTGTATGAATGATGTACTCAAGTAGAACGAAGTAGATGCTCATCTCACAGGAAGAAAAAAAGTAATTTCTCCACCAGAGACGACCACGTAATGGTAGCTCAGCATTGAGCCACTATCTAATACAGTAAAGCCATAATCCTCAAGTTGCCTTATAAAAAATTCATGCTTGCTATAAACTACGCAAGCAGATCACAGGCACAACAGCTTTTCCCCATTCCTCTTGCTTCCAATTCTAATACTCAGAAAAGGGCAGAATAACCATGTGCATCCCTGTCCAAACAAGACACTAAAGACTTAAAGACCGCACTATTAATAATTGTTTCATCAGGTATAACCCAGCTATCATCAAACAAACTGAGGCATACGTCCC
The DNA here is from genome assembly GCA_907169655.1 of Acomys percivali. Lineage (NCBI taxonomy): Eukaryota > Metazoa > Chordata > Mammalia > Rodentia > Muridae > Acomys > Acomys percivali. The sequence continues at coordinate 47,867,850 of OU015745.1, read as the reverse complement.
CCAATCCAGATGCATATGTCCCCCAATCCACAGGCCCCCATGGTAAGCAATCCATGTTGTTCTAGCCACCACCCAAGTGGGTTATAAATTTATTCCAAGAATGGATTTATTCCTGTATCAAATGTTTACATGTCAGGACACAGATTCAACTCAGGTACAACGGGGAGGTACTGTAAGCTTTCAACCATCATGGTGCAGGAGTCAGTTTTTACAAGCCATGTCACACAGTACAGAGCCCCCTTAGCAGATCTTGCCAAGTTTGAGTGTTTCCAGAGAAAGGGTTTCTTAGTGATGAGAATTTGAGGCCAAAATGTTACGGTTTTTAATGGATTCTTCCCACATACTCTAAAAAAGGGGAGGAGGCTTTATTTATCAAATTATTTCAAGATTTGAGTTAATGAGCACTCCTGAAACACCGCCAGGCTGGAGAAGGAAGCATGCTACCCTACACCCCTCACTACTCCCCCAACTCAGACACTGGAGGCCCACAGCACACTTGGAATTTTCCTGCCTTCAGGCCGCTGCTTTGGCTGTCCCTCTACTCAGAGTAACATCCCAGCCCAATTCTGTAAATAGCTTACAAATCAAATATAACCTCCTCGGTGAGCACCCCCGATTGCAACTGTGAGCAAAGACTCTGCAGCACCAACTGCTCACTGGCAGCCTGAACATCATGTGTCAACAGTCGACTGTAAAGTGTAGGCATTCACAGTCATGGCTACACACATGCAGGGGTCACACCGAGCTAGGAACACGGCCACATCACTTTCTCTAAACTCCGGACCTCAGGATTGAATGGGAATTCATGGGGATTCAAGACTGTATACAGGATTTTACTGAAGACTGAGTGGGCAGTCACAAAGAATACTTAACACACAAGAAGAGATCAAAGGACACTAGTCATTTTACTGACTATTACCTCTTTTTGTGTGTGTGTGTGTGTGTGTGTGTGTGTGTGTGTGTTTGTTTTTGTTTTTTGTTTTGTTTTGTTTTTTTCGAGACAGGGTTTCTCTGTGTAGCCTTGGCTGTCCTGGACTCACTTTGTAGACCAGGCTACCCTCGAACTCACATCAATTCACCTGCCTCTGCCTCCCAAGTGCTGGGATTAAAGGCGTGCGCCACCACGCCCAGCTACTGGCTATTACTTAGTAACAGAGGACTGACCCCTGAAAGGCAAGTTCCCTGCAAGGAAGTAGCACATTAACTCACACCCAGAAATCAGGATGTCTGTGTTTGCTGGTTCAACAGACCTCTGGGTAAAATGACATTACGAGGAAACATCTACTGGGTGTTCAGTCAGTATTCTGTGACTATTTCTCATATGTCACATTGTTTCATTCTCACAGACAATTCTACAAGGCACATAACTTACTTTAAAAACAAAATAGAGTCTTCAAAAGATTAGAAACAAAGCCCAAACCCAGAGTAGACAAGAAATTCAAACCCTGGGCTGCCTGGCTCAAATCTGGACCCTTAGAGGCTATCCCACACACTACAAATATCACATCACAAAGAGAAGACCAGTGCATTGCTCACTTGTCCCCTAACAAGTCACAGAATGCACAGATGGCTCCTGGACCTGTGGGGCCTGGATCCTCACAGTGGGAAACACTGCTGAAAAGAGCCACTCACACTCACGACTCAGCCACGCCTAGGTCCCACAATCCCTACAGCTTCTTCTCCAACGATAAAGAGAATAGATTTTCAAAACAAGAGACTAGCTAGCTCAGAGGTAGAACACATCACCCTGCAGGAAACCCGGTGCTCCACCAACATAACAAAATAACCAATAAGAATGGATACAGTACAACAAACAATGAGTGTAAGAGCCCAGGATGGATGCTGTCTTCCAGGTGAGGCTCAGCTCAAGGCCTTGTAGTCTGGTCCTAGGCCTGACCTTACCCTGTAGACCCAGGTACGTTCACATACTGTAGTGCTGGAGGCTCACTAGCCTCAAAACGGGAAACATACTAGACACTGCTACAAGGCTTGGAACAATCCAAACGTGAGCTTTGCACACAATCAGCAGGTCAGGAGCTCAGCCCACAGGACTGTATCTGGCATTTAAGGGCCAGTGAAGCAATAACCTCTGTCCTAGGGACACCTGGCCAGCCTATGGTACCAATGTGGTACTTTCTTTTGGTCCATATGAAAAAATTGGGCCATGGGCATTAAATATAACTTCAGAACACTTCAAAGAAGTATGAAACAGCCAGTAGAAACACTTCCTCCGCAGAAGCCATGTGACCTCTTAGACTCCCTTATGAGACCTATCCTCATGGCCTCAGTCAAACGCCACTTGTCTATCCTCATTTGGAAGAGAGATAATAATGCATGAAAAGGTAAAATATTGATTTGATCATTTTTTTCAGAAAAACTTAGCTGAGCATAATGGCACACATCTTTAATCTCAGCATTTGGGAGGCAAAGGCAGGTCACAGATCTCTCTGAGTTCAAGGCCAGCTTGGTCTACAAAGTGAGTCTCCAGCAACTAGAAAAACAAACACAAGAAATCAATAAAGCTGAAGGTCATCTTCAATTCCAATAGTGGGTTTCCCTGCCCATCTGGAACACATGGGACCCTGTATTAAAAGAGGGGTGGGAGTGGGGGAAAGGGCACATGGAGAGGTACATGCTACACTATTGTTAGATTCTTCCTATTAAACTATTACTTTTAGTAATGATTAAATGTGTTATCTAATATATATGAAGTATAGTCACATGAATAAATACACATAAAATATATTTTTATTTTATTAGTAAGACAGGGTCTCACTATGTGAAATAGGTTGGTCTCGAACTTAGGACTCTCCCTGATTCAATCTCCAAAGTACCAAGATTACAAGTGTATGCCACTACACCCAGCCAGAAAATGTATTTTTTTTAAAGCTAGAGCAAAAAATATCTAGTGACTAAATAATAATCTTATCCACAGCTACAACAAATAACAGAAGGAAAAACTGACCAAGCTCAGCCTGGACCAGAGCTCATTGGACAACATGTGCATGCGTTTTCTAGCTCACTGCAATTTGTAGATCATTGAATCATCCTATAATCATTTGTAGCTTCCTCTAGAGGGTGGTGACTAAATTCAGACTTCAAGCCATCTTACAAAAGAAATAACAGGAAAACATAAAGACAGTATACTTAGAATGAATTTCTATCAAATCTGCTCCATAAAACTTGGTCCAACAAAATTCAGCTCCATAAAATCTAAGTGGAGGTGGTAGTGCCAGGAAAGATTATAAAAACCCAGAGTGTTAAACAGAAGTGTTTTGAGTCAATTACATAGTCAATTCCGCGCCTCCACAAACCTAGAATCAAAAGTTATGAGATTCGAAGCAGGAAAATATCAGCTCCTTGGCTCTGTACTCTGTGTTCCATGCTGGGGGTGCACTGTGTCATTTCACCTCACTCCCGAAGCTCCCAGGCACCACACTTCTGACCATTGCTACTTCCCAGAAGTAAAAATCCCATGTCCAGCTTTCTACAGTAGCTCAGTCACCATCTGCCTTCAGAACTAGGCACTTAGGTAAAAAAGTACTATATCTGAGAGACCTGGGAAAGAGAGGAGGAAGCAAGAAAGGAAGAGAAGCAGAAGGGAAGAGACCAAAGCCTGAGGAAACCTTTGACCCCACCCCAGCCCACCATGCAGGCCAGTGAATGCCTGTAATGCTAAGATTTGGAAGACAGAGGTAGGAGGATGAGGAAAAAGCAAGTCTCATGTACATAAGAAATTTTAGGCCAGACAGATCTAATACATGGGAGACTTGTCTCAAAATAAATAAAATAAAATAAAATAAAGTAAAATCTGATCACACATACCTGCTTCTGAGCAGAAGAACAAAGCCAAAGAGAAAAGGGGTAAAAGAAAAAAACCGTTCCCCGTGGACAGATCAACAGTGAGTAAACATGAGGCCTACCCAAGCAATTGGGACATAATTCATTCTTGAAAGGAAGGAAATGATGACAAATATGACAATGTGTATGAACCTGGAAGTCACAGTGATAAGGGAAATAAGCCAGTTATAAAAGTCAAAACATGCATCTACAGATACACTGCTCCTACATATTCAAAGACAGAAATGAGGTAGTGACTGCTAGAGGCCATGAGCAAAGGGGAAGAGGGAGTTAACAGAGACAGTTCCCACTGCAAAAAGATGACACAGATCACTGGAGATGGACTGCGGCCGTGGCTTCACAACAGCATGCATGTGCCTAACACCTAATACTCTTAAATATGACTGGACAGTCCGTTTTATGCTAAACATACTTTCCTGAAGCCCAGTAGAACGAGGCAAGGTCCAAAAATTCAAGTCCTGTCCCTGGCCTCCTGAGAAGTGTTTAGTCAGAGCTGGAAGATGCAAACACTTATGTCTAGACATGCGCAGGGCGTGGCCACAGAGGGATAAGCAGCTCCGTGATGAGCCAAACTGACTACACATGCCCTTCCCCAGGCACAGACAGCTCGTCCCTGAGGAGGGTGTAAGAACTGCAGCCAGTGCCGGGCCTCAGCTCTCTAGGTGGTGACCAGACTACAGGCACAGCTTCAAGAAGCTCGCACCAATGGTCACAAGGGGATAAGAAGGCAACCAGACAAATAAATACCTGGAGAGACTTGCCAGAAAACTCAGGTAACCGGCCGAGAATCCTCAGCCAAGGAGTTATGTCCTGATCCCTAGCCTGGAGGGATGGAGCGGGCACAGCACAGCACATGTTGAGGTTGCTGCATGCATGTGAAGTCCTTGGAAGCAAAGGCTGAGCTGGGGAGATGATCTGCTTTGCATGCATGAGGATTTGAGTCTGCCTCCCCAGAACTCTGAAAAAAGCTGGCCATTGTGGCACAGACTTGCAATACCAGCTTTGGGAGGTAGAGACAAGGACCCCTTGGGCTTCCTGGATAGCCAACCTAGCCAAATCTGCAAGTGGCAGGCGCATGAGAAGCCCTGTTAAATAAAATAAAACAAAACAAAACAAAATAAAAAAACAAGGCTGACAGCATCCTAAGGAACACGTGAGGCTAACCTCTGGCCTCACACAGACTCCCCCAGGAGGGTACATACGCACGCGCAGCCACTCACATCCAGACAGAGATGTGTAACTACATAAATACACGCCTGAACAGACAGGTACTATATCACATTCTGCTACTGAGTTATTGCTATGGTGCTTATGTCCTCTTCCATCCCCACAGGTGCAGCCTAACAGGTGGGTAACAGGACAAGGTGGGCAGGTGAGAGAGCCAGAAGCTTCCCAACTCTTAGAAAAACTAAGGACTGCTCCACAAACACAAGAAAGGACGGGAAAGCCATTAGCAGATCAGAAGGAGGATACTGCGAACCAAAAGGATGAAAGAAAAAGCAATCGCCTTTGCTCTCCTTTGGAAGCTAATATCTGCTGACCGCTTTATTATCCTGGATTCATTTCTTCTCTCTTTTTTTCTCCCCCTCCTTTTATCTTGGTGAGAAATGAGATCCATAATCATTGTTGGCTGTACTGCATACACACAGCCATGAACCAAAGAGAGGGAGGTGTGTGTATGGGTGTGTGTGTGTGTGTATATCTGTGTCTGTATGTGTCTGTGTCTGTGTGTGTCTGTGTGTATCTGTGTGTGTGTGTGTCTGTGTTTGTGTGTGTGTGTATACATGTGTACATTCATATTTTGTTTTTTAGATTTTTTTATTTTGGTTGTACTATGTATGTATATCACATGAATGTTTGATGTACTGGGAATTGAACCCAGGTCCTCTGGAAGAACAACCAGTGCTCTTAAACCACTGCACCAGAAAAACGTGCCTTTTAACCCTGAGTGCCAACCCCTAGTGCCCACTACCTGCACCCATGACTAGCCCTACATATTTTCACATTTGTGGCTTTCTGCTAGCACCCAGTAGGAAACGTAAATACTGACTGTTTTCTCCCCAAAGAAGAGCACCTGGCCACGCTCTTCCTCCAAAGATGACATAGTCAGTTCTCTTCACCTTCCAGCCAGGGTGTTTGGAGCCAACATTTAAACCCTGAGATGTAAGCACTGAGCTATGTGGCCTTAAGCCAGGTCCCATTGAGAGCCAAGACCAGTGTCATCTCTTCTTGTAGATGAGGAAACTGAGACAGAGAGGTTAGGCAGCATTTTCAAGGTCACATAACAGGTAAGGGATAAATGTTCTAACAGCCCACTGTCAACGGTATAATACCTGCCTCACATGAAACATGTCCCCTTGGGGTCTGGACTCCAGGTGAGCATGCTCCAGCCTTTGGTGACCACTGATGACCTTCTTAGCAAGCAACCCCACTGCAGCCTAAAGGCTCAGCCTCCGTCAGTTAACAAGCTCAGGATCGCTCTGAGCACGGGTAGGCACTGGGTATTCATCTCCTAGTCTCCTCTTTCAAGTCATTGCTTGTCCAGCTTTAGCGGCAGAATGAGAATTTATTGTCTGATCAGTTCTCACTCTGCCCTTGGGGAATCGACAATACACCCTTTATTCTACAGCCTACCTCAGAGCTCCTGAGCTAATCCTTTTATCGCCCCCTGAGCCGTCTCCACACCTCAACCAACCTTCCCGCCCAAAGAAGGCAGGCCTTTTGCATGGCTCATTCATATAACAACGCACCTCAGCTGCCAGCTGCTGCTTTACTCATGAGAGCAGACCGTGTGGCCGGGATGACTGCCCTCCAACCATCACACACCAGGGGGACAACAGTTAACAAGGAGGCTCACTGCACAGAAGAGCATAACAAGTGGGCAGATAAGATGCTGGGCATCTGGTTCCATGAAAAGGTAACAGTTGAATCTAGGGATCTTCTGCTGTGGTATTGTCCTATACATAGCAGGACACTGAGTAGCATCCCTGACCTACATTTACCATCTGCCAGTAGTACTGTCTACTTATAAAACCCAAATCTGTATTCAGATCTTCCCAGCGTTCTCCAGATCACTTAACAGTAGCGCGTCTGGGACTGGAAACACGTCGGAGTCAGGGCTTAGCACCTGTCAAGTTAAAGCTAACTAAGCATGCTGGGTGTAGACGTGGGAAGTAGACGCCAACTAGCCATTGTATCTGGCATAGAGTTCATGACTCCACCCTTTGTAACAGCACCTACTTCCTGACTAGAAAGCCATAAATAACGTCTCCCCAATTGTGCAAAGGCACATGGTCCAGATTCAGATGAGGACTAGCCTCACTCCCACACCACAAGGGGCACGTACCTGTAGAGGCCTGGATGATTGCCATCAACACTGCAGAACCAAGTGACTCCACACACAACATATGACATTTTGGGTCCCTCCCTTCAGCTATGAATATGAATGCGTATAAGCTGAGCATGGTAATATACACCTTTAATCCCACCAGTTGGAGGGCTGAGACAGGCAGATGTCTGTGAGTTCAAGGCCAGGCTTGACTACACAGTGAGTTCCAAGTCAGCCAGGGCTATACAATAAAGCCTTCAAGTCTCTATTTATTAAAAAGAAAAGGAGGGAGGGAGGGAGGGAAGAAGGAAGGAAGGAAGGAAGGAAGGAAGGAAGGAAGGAAGGAAGGAAGGAAAAACAGCATACTGGTCCCTCCATCCCTCTTGAGTACATCCCCTATCCACAAAGCAGAGGGGTAACCTAAACCAGAAGGGCTGACAATGATGGAGGACGCTCTGAAAACCGAAGGCTTTCCGAGTGGAGAGTACACTCACGTAGGCAGCAAGTCTAGGTGGCAAGAGTTAGTCGCATCCTATGAAGAGCTGACAGTTCTGAAGCTGATAAAACAATAATTGAAGCTCTGTGTCCCTGAAATTCCTGGTTATATGCATCACCTAATCCTCTTAAGCCATCTGAAACCATTTGAACTTTTATTATTAATTATAACCAAAGCGCTGGGTTTAAAAAAGAAAAAAAAGAGGAAAAAGAGCCTTTAACTACACAGCCTCAAGATAGCCCAGAGCCTCCAAGCATAATACTCCAAGTAAAATGATTTTCCAGGGGGCTAGAGAGAGTTCAGTGTCTGCTCCGGCGAAGAACCAGGGGGTTCAGGTCCCCTGGAGGACCGTCTCTGTTTTAGAAGGGCAAATGTGCTATGGGAGGAAAGGCCCCTCAACGTTACCGAATGACCACCGAATGACCTTAGAGCCTTACAGCACACCCCCGACATGCAGCTCCCTCAAATAACTCATTTTGCCTTTCCATTATTCTGCCTTCTCTAAATCAGTATGTTCTCAAATGTACAGTGGGGTCTGCTACCACCATTTATTACGAAGATAGAATTCGAAGACCAGCACTGGGAAGCCTAGAGCTTCAAACGATAGACTTCCCGCCATTAAGCCAGAACTGACTTTGCGCCATGGCTGCACGGAGTACCTACCAGGACCCCCAGGATTCGGGTTCCATACTGTCTAAGCTGAGACGCTGTCATTCCATATGCAAAATCATCCTGGCTGATTCTGAATTGGGGGCTGTTTTGCAAACCACTCTTTGTAATTGGGACAGAAGGGGGTAGGTAGGCTTTGAAACCTGAGTCAGAAAAGCTAATGATGCTACCACTGCAGATACCTAGACCTTGTATGGTCCCCTAGGGAATTCTGATACAGGCTGCACTCGCCTGAATTCGATTCGCCAACCAGTGTTTCCAAAGCTGATCGTTTTCTTCCATGTACCCAGGCCTAGAAGCCATCAGCAGTGTTCAGGTGAACAGTCGTGCCTGGTAACAGGTGCATGGGTTCACGTACCGCCCCAGCCTCTTCTAAATCTCTCTTTCTACTTGCGAATTCAGAAAGCATGTTTTATTAAACCCCGTGGATAGGTTCGTTCCACCAACAGTCTTCAAGGCTAACAACCAGAAATTATATCCCCATCAACGGCTTCTTCTCACTATTATATTTTTTTCAAGATAATTTATTTCACAGAGAATAGCTTGAGCTTACATTTTTAGCTAAAGTATCACCAAAACAGATTCACACTGAACAAGAAAGCTGGGTCCTTTCTTCCTTATGTCAGTATTTTCCCAAAGAGTTAGAGAGACACAAATAGGCAACAGCTACAGGGATATTTCCTTTATTGGATTTTCTATATAAACATACCAACACTGAGATAATGTTCTTCCAAAAGAACTTTTCTTTCTTTTTTTACTTTGAAAAGAAAAATTAAGTTATTAGGACAACAAATTCAGCTCACAGATTCCAGCGGGGAGGAAGCCAGGACATCTCAGGATACAAGTATCAGGAATGTGTGCTTTGGCCAGAATGAATGATTATTATGCTCCTCCCATCTTTCATCTCTGCCTCACTGAACTCACGGTGCAAAATCCCAAACTGACTGAGCTTTTGACCATGTCTTAGCAACTCAGACATGAGACCCACTGTCTCTGTCACCTGCTGTACTGTTGTGCTGTACCACAAAATAAGCAATCCTAAAACCTCAGAGATGTGGAGCAAAATGTGTTAGTTACATATTCACTTGGGATTCCCTCAGATCAGCTGGGCAGCTTTATAGACCTAGCCGCAGCAAACGCACTTTCCCACACACAGTGCAGGTGAGTAACTTTGGATCAACCCTTAGCACATCCGGGTTCTTCAGCAACAGATAGGGAAGGGCAGAGATTCTTCCAAAGAACATGACGGCCAAAGCAGCAATGGCATATATGCATTGCATACATCTTTGAGCGTTTCAAAGTGACAGACTAAGGCCAGATTTCAAGCCAGGATGAGGACATCTGGGTGCCACAAACAAGGCTCTGAAAACATAGGAAGTTGATCGGACCATAAATTAGTCTCAGTTTGAAAACGTCTCCTGCATTAGGTTTTAAATTACATATAGACTATCCTACCTCAAAACTGAATTCCTAGATAGTCTATCAGAACGGTCCATTCTAAGAGGGGTACAGAGGGAAGGAAAGTGACCAACAAAGGGAAAACACACATGAGTCTTAAGTCTGCATTCGTTTTTCACTGCCAACTGCAGCTTTTGATCCACTTAGCTCCTCGACTGAAACACTGCCTTGACTAAGCCTCTGGTCTGAGATCCTGAGTCCTGCCCCTCAGCTAGTGCAGCAAAGCTGGTGCTCAGCATCAATTATGTAATGCAGAACAACCCGCTATGCAGGCAGGAGAGTGTCGAGGGTGACAACTGCGTCCAAAACACAAATTTGTACCGTGCAACAGTGGCACTGCAGAACAGGCCCCAGAGGGCCACCAAGTTCTAACACCATGTCTACTCTCGAAGGAAAGGCTGGGATCCTGACTTATCTGTAAAGCAGTCAAAAAAAAGATGGTATCAGGCTCCTTCCTTTACTTTTAAAACCTTCCAGGTTAGAGAGACAGCCCAGTTGTTTAAAGTATAAGAACTTGAATTCAATCGTCAAAATCCACATTTAAAAAAAAAAAAGCACATTTTTTTTAAAGCTATGTATGATGGTGTGCTTTGCAATTCCAATACTGGAGAGACAGAAACAAATGCTGGAGAGACAGAAAAAGACAAACAGGCCTTCCTACTAGGTTAGTTAAAGGCTGGTAAGAGACGCTGTAGAGGAGTGGAGAAGGGGAGACCGAAGGACTCCCGGCCAGCCACCAGGTTCAGAAAACCCCTGTCACAGGGACGCACACACACGTTCACACATCACACACAGTAAGAAGGGGAAATGTGGCTAGTACCTGTCCTAATTAGGGTTTCTATGGCTGGGATTAAACACCATGACCAAAAGCAACTTAGAGAGGAAAGGGTTATTTTTCTGACACTTCCTTATCACAGTTCATCACAGAAGGAAGTCAGGGCAGGAACTCAAACAGGAAATGAACCTGGAGGCAGGAGCTGATTCAGAGGTCATGGAGCTCACTCCTTTTGGCCTGCTTTCTTAATAGAACTCAGGACCATCAGCCAAGGACGAGCCCTCCCCCATCAAACAAGAATTAAGAAAATGGCCTATAGGCTTGCCCAATCTTATGGAGGTGTTTTCTCTGTTGAAGCTCCCTCCTTTCACACAGCTCTAGATTGTATTAAGGTGACATAAAAAGTAGCCGGCACACCCATATACTTGTGTACACACACACACAAACACACACACACACACACACACACACACACACGTGTGTGTGCATGCTTGCACCATTCCTAAGCAGCAAGCACAGAGCTTAGCTTGCTCATTCTTTTATTTATAAGACTATACGTTTCACAGTGAAATCATCTCTAAGCAGAAAATAGATCCTATTCCCACACTGGGAATTCAAATCCATATGAATGTCAATTTCAAGATGTGATTTTGCACCCAGTTCTAAGTTTCAGCAGACCAGGGCCCTGAGACAGAATATTCCAAAGATTATAATCAGCTGTCAAAATATACTCTCTCCCCAGCTCTTCTCAACTGGAATTGGAGAGCTGTCACCAGCTGGGCCTCAATGAACCTACATGGAGACGTTCTCGTGCCAAACTAAACCACTTCCAGAATGTATTATTCATTTCAACATACATTTCTTGGCCTTTCTCGTGAGCTGGTCATCATCCTGGGCCCTAAGAACACAGACATAAGAAACGGGACTGCTACTCTTAAACAGATGAAATGAGATGGGCTCCCATGAGAGACTAATGCATAGAGGAAGCTGCACACTTGTCATATGAGGACAAATATGGCTCCCAGATGTGGTCTATTTGGTTCACCCACGTTTTTGAAAGAACTCTAAACCAGAACTTAAAAATTGATGAAATTTAGCTGGGCGGTGGTGGCGCACGCCTTTAATCCCAGCATTCGGGAGGCAGAGGCAGGCAGATCACTGTGAGTTCGAGGCCAGCCTGGTCTACAAAGTGAGTCCAGGACAGCCAAGGCTACATAAAGAAACCCTGTCTCAACAAACAAAACAAAACAAAATTGGTGAAATGTATGTCTCTACAAACTCCAAGCTTTTGTGGTTTCTTGAAAGTGTTAATGACCTGGACCGATGTTAGTACATGACACGTGACCACAGCAGATCAGGAACCTCTGCTTTTGAGCAAGGTAAACCCTTCCAGCTGACCCCAGCCTCTTCCACTCCAGATCCTCAATACCATCTCAGTACATGGACCCAGCATGACTGCCATAAACAACAACTCTAGTGGACCACACTGACATGCCAAGGGAGGTAAGTGACGAACAGGGTTCTCACATGCACAGGCAAGGGCTGTAACCTGATCTATTCCCAACTCAGAAGAAAAATCACATGAGCTCACAAAACTAATTCTCAACATTCGTTCAAAGAAAGTTATCTAAACCCGTCCACTAAAGTGTACATAGACAGGAAGATATTTATCAAGACTGTGTAGAAACTATGAGACAAGCGAAAATAATGTAACTGCCCGTGTTCAATGCGGGAGAACACACTGAAGAGTGACCACACACCCACAGGGATGTTGAAGCAAACTTACATGTGTTTTTTAAAAATGTACTAAATCAGCAGAGACACTCGCCCATACTGTAAATCCCAGAGGCAGGAGGCAGAGGCAGGTCGACTCCTGAGTTTGAGGCCAGCAGGATCTACATAACAAGTTCTAGGCCACCCAGGGCTATATAAGATCCTGGGGTCTGTGGGGAGGGGAGTTGTGTTTTGTTTTTTTAAGAAGTTAACTATTTTTATAAGGTACAAAGTTCCACCAAGTAGTATTAAACAATTCCATTTTAGTAAAGAAAAAGATAGTTCTCAGCCCCGCCCAACCCTGGTGTGTGTGTGTGTGTGTGTGTGTGTGTGTGTGTGTGTGTGTGTGGTGGGTGTGTGGTGGGTGTATGTGGTATGTGTGTATGCATGTGTGTAGTGTGTGTGCATATGTGTGAGTGTGCGTGTGTATGTGTGTGTGTATGTGTGTGTGTGAATGTGTATGTGTGTGTGTAAGCATGGGTGATAGATAAAAACACAATGTTAATATATACACTTCTCTGGAGTAGAATATTAAGTCATATGCATATGTTTTCTTTCCCCATTAACATCTTTCTGGAGTCTACATATTGTGTAAATGTGGAAAAAAAATAGATTGATGATGTACAGATCAACTATACATTGTGATCAATAGTTATAAAAGGTCACAGTGGCATTTGATTATACTTTTTATTTAAAAATAAAATAAAATATACATGCTCCAACACCAGAGAAAGTTATTTTTTAACGACTTGAGCTTTGAATTCTTAACCAAGGCACACAGACCGAAGCAGGCTGATGGTTGGAGGAGGAAATGAACACACTCTATCAGATGTAAATTCCAAGGTCTCGCCAAGAATCCAGGTGGTAAGATACTGACTCTATTTAAATCAGGCCAAAGCGGTGCCTCCCATGGCCACATTACATAAGCAACTGCTGCTTACATCTGGCCAGAATAAAGGCACGCTAAGACCTCCAACACAATTAATTCAATATTTTCTCTACAGTTCAAAATGCTACAACAACTGGCAGACAACCATCTTAAATCATCGCAGCAAAGTCAGACATATGGCTAAGTATATTTAATATGCCTTAAAAATAAAAAGTGAATTTCCTCGCCAACAAGATCTTAGGCAAGAATTTTTTATGTAAAAATCATGTCGAGTTTTTAACCCTCTGAAATTTTCAACAGAGATTTCCTGAGTACTTACACAGAGCAAAGATTATACAATGCACAAAACAAGGATGCTTCCTACAAGAAACACATATGCAGCAAAGGAGACAATCAGGCAGATTTACAATTACAAGGCACAGGCATGAAAAACACCCACAAGGAGGAAGGAAATTACAGAATTGGTGGCATAAATCATAAAGAGCAGGAGCCTATGGCAGATAAACAGAATTGCTTACGGTTATGTCATAGCACATTCTGACTTCCGGCTGGTAAATTTGGGAGAATTTTTTTTTTTTAATTTCTAGAACTGTTTTCAATGAGGTCACTAAGCATATTGTACTGTGTCTGACATCTGTCTAAAATAGGTACCTTCACATTAATCCCCCAACATAAAGACACAAGGGCTCTAGGATATAGGACCAAGACATTTGTAATATGGAAGGCCAAGGTAGCCAGGCAGAACCAGGTAGAACCAGGCAAATGCAAGCCTGAGTCTCACTGTCAGTGACTAATGGTCTCTGAAGATATACTTCTCACGGTTAAAAGGAAAATAAGATAAGACAGCTAAGTAGACTCTTTGGCCTGAGACTTAGAGAAGTTGGTAAGATCGGTAAACAGGAGTTATAATCACTAATTTACAACTCCTAGTCCAGATTCCCAGTCTATCTAAGAAGCTGTGCCTCCGAGCAGGCTTTCTCAACCTCAGCCTTAGTGATGAGTTTGGTACATTTCCTTTATACTGTATGCTTAGCCATTTTCCTCGCCTCTATTTACTCGGTTTCAGTACCTCACAATCCTTAATAGACATGAAAAAAAATGTCTCTAAACACTAGCAAATTTCCCCAGGGCAGGTAAGCAAAAATCTGCCCAGTTCAGAGGGAACTCGCTGCTAGGTTTCCATTTTTCAACTAAAAACGACCACGGCTGATCATTATTACTTACAAACCTGGGAAAACACTGAGTGTTTAACATGCACTATCTCATGTGGTCCTCACAGCCACTACAGTATTGCTTCTCTGTCACTTTGATGAAACAGTGGCTAAAAGCAACTTGGGGAGGAAAGGGTTTATCTGGCTTACAGGTGGCACAGCCCACCATCACCAAAAGCCAAGGCATGAACCTGGAGGTAGGAGCTGGTGGAGAAACCACAGGCTGCCCAGGGATAACATGGCCAAAGTGGGCCAGGTCCTCCCCACATCAATCATTTATCAAGGATGTACTCCACAAGGCAACCTGATGAAGACAATTTCTGCAGTAACATTCCCTCTTCCTAGTTATGTCCAGGGCATAACTGGGCTGACAAAAACTAACTGCGACAGCCACCCTATGACACAGGGATCATTCGCTTTGTCAGCTGAGAGCTGACATTCTGCCATTAACCTGCCATAGTCTCTCTACTGAGAAGAGGAAGCACCAGGCAGACTGACTTCAAACCTGCAGAACTAACCATTAAGCCTTACTACCTCCCCCAGACAGTTGTACTTCGGGAGCCCAGACAAGGTCCCAGAAAAATCAGAGGACGTTGATGTCAATCTCAAGGATCACTGACGCTGGTACTGGCCTGCCTGGCACACCGAGAAATAAAGAACCTGCCATCTCTCTGAGTCTTATCACAACCAGGAACCTCAGAACAATGGTTAGCATCAACTCCTCACCCATGACCGTGTCGGTGCAGACCTTCACCAAACACATGGGAGATCTCCAGGCTTCCGGTTTGTCTGAACTCATCCTTTAGAAAGAGCACGCAAAGCACGCAGAAGGATGAAGGCTGTTTCTGGACATGAACTACTCTTGCAGAGAGCTCGCTGCTGAAATCTCCATCCCCACTGAAAAACCTTTCTTCTCCCTGAAGCGCTTTCAATTGGGGAACAATAACAGAAGCCAACACTTTCTGAGCAGTCACTCTGTGCAGGCCCAGAGCCATGTGGCTCTCTTGGATTCCATCTCACTCCTCCACCAGCCCCTACAGAGCAGGTGCTCTTATCGGCCCCATCTTCAGAGGGGCAATCATGGCTCAAAGAGTTGAAGCAGCTTGCCCTCTAACACCCAGCTTCTCCACTTGCCAGACTGAGTCTAAAATCTTAATTACAACCCATCAATTGATTGCTATTCAGTCTACAAGCACTTTGACAGTCCGCATATAGCAATAACTTTGAGACATGGCTTACCATAGGCATATGAGTAAGCACGTTTTAATTGCACCATCATGCCTCTGTCCATAAAGAGAGCCGCAGGCCTTATCTCACAACAAACTAAAAGATTAGCCTTACTGCAGAAAACATAACTGTGACCCGTTAAAAGCGCACACACAATCGACTCTGCTAGGTTTAGTACTTTAGCAATAACAGTCGGCTTGATACCTCAGCAATGGGAATATAATTTTCTTACATAACTCTCTCTCCCAACACCGGAGGCGGCTACAGAAAAAGCACAGACATAGCCAGGAGGAAGAAGCTCTCACCGACCACAGGAGGAGTAAAATCATTCACTAACTCCCCTGCTACGCTTGGCAAGAAGCTGCTGCCCTAAACCAAGAATTCTTCCTCAGCAAGGTAAGGAAGAATTTTAAACACCAGCTTGGCCACCTCGCCTCCTACTTGTGTTTCCTAGGACAACCTCAAAGAATCACTGGGGAGGCTGAGACAGGAGGGTTGCCAGCCTTGCTCACACAGTAAAGCTCAGTCAAATCCAAGCAACAGTAAAAGACTGCTTCAAAAAATAAAACATAAAAATTAAAAAGGTTAATATCAGGTGTGCTCCTAGAAATTCACTTTACGGAACACATCATGGTGGAGCGCGGATGGGTAGAATCCAGACTGAGTCCAATGACTTGGGTGACTGCTATGTCAATGAGAGCCTTAGGGTGTCTCCAGTGGCCTCCAGTCTCTGGGTTAGATCAACCACCCACCCGGTGGCTCGTAGCATTGTTGCCACAAACATTCAGCGGTCAATTAGCCTTAAAATCAAGAAGCTGCCCCTAAGATTGAAAATGCAAGTGAAACTCTATCTTTGACCCCAAGGAGACTCTAACATATCCTATTCTCCTCCTATGCTTGGTGGGAGACAAAGGACTAAATGTGTTTGCTATAAAAACCCATAATATCAAGCGTAACTGAAGCAGGCCCGGACAGCTGTCTTCAAAAATATTTCGAACCACAGACCTAAGCCTATTCAGCTTCGGTTAGAGTGTGATCATTAAAGGTCATACAGAACTTAATGCAGACTGGGATGAATTATCTACGTTTTCATAATCTGGAGAGACAACCCAGCGGGCTCAAGAGATCTGCTGTAGTGTCTAAGTGTGACGGTAAACATTCAACGAATATATGAACAACTACAGCATCCTCAGCACCAGGGAAACAGCACCAGTGGCGAAGCAAACAAATCCCCGCCCTCCTGGAACTTAGATCCTACAGGCGACTAAGCGATCTGCATCCTCCAGGGTCAAATAAGGCACAGGAGGGAGACCACAGAATGACAAATGGCGGCGAGGTTCCTTGTAAGTGATCAGAGGAAAACTCTTGGAGAGGGTGGCATTTGAGAAAGGCTTAAAGTTCACGAAGGAGCCAGTCTGTCAGGTCTGTAGGTGGGGACCTGCAGAGTGTGGGCAAAGATGGAGAAGTGACAGCAAGGGCCAGATCAATCAGGCCTGGGATGTTTCTCTGTGAACTCTGCCTTTACCTCTGAGGTGGGGAGTACAGGGATGAGCATGCATAATGGACTGTTCTACTATATAACTGATGCGCTATAAAAACAGACGATTACTATTTAATCATAAAAAAAAACACTGTTTAAATACCTTTTCTAATTGTATTTCATGCCTTCAGAGAAGGTGAGAATCTGAACACACTGGACTTTTTCTAAGAGACCCAGACTATAACATCAACAGGCAGACCCAACCTTGACATCTACGGGCCTTAGGTGGCAATCACAAGAAACAAGGCATTGGTACAGACATCCACCGAGTGCAGCAGGACCAAGCTCCCGGGCGCACGGCTGCAGATCTTGTAGGCTACAGACAGGGAAAGAGTCAGTAACCTACTTTTTAGGACACGAGTGTCCGCCCTTAACAAATCTGACAGCCTTTATTCTCCCTCCGTGTGTAAAGAACTCAGTGTATCCTGTTACGCATACATGCAACACTCAGGGAAAGACCCACTAACATCACAGGGTGGTGTTGTGCGTTAAATAACCCGCTGTTTATACAGCAACATCCTTCATGTAAAAACCTGTGGTAAGAAGATGTCAGAATGTTTTCTCTTACAAACCACTTAATTCCCTTTAGTGGAGATCATCAATTCTGCTATCCGAGACTAGCGGGATATTGAATGCCAACAGAAGCAGTGAGCCAACTGTGTGCCATTGCCTCATAAGGGCAAGTTAATCTATTTTAAATAACACAGCCAATGGCGAAGGGCAGTCACAAAGAACAACACAGCGTGGGCTGCCTGTCCTCGGACAGTTCCTTACCTATGAAAGCTATGGCGCATTCAACAACATCCACTAAAAAGACGCCTCTGAGAAGGGTCTTTTGGCGCTAAGAACAAAAATACACTGGCTTTCCAAGGTTTAAGTTAAAAGTACATAAACAAACACCAAGCATAATTTAAGAGTGAGAGAAAGAACTAATGCTGCTTTAGAGAGCAAAGAGTCTACTTGCTGTGGGTGATGGTAAATAAATAGATACTGTTCACAGGGACACAGCGTCAACAAAGCAGAGGTGAAGCATCATTCTCAGGCACTGGCCCAATGACCTGAGCAGGAAGCCCCGCCCACTGAGCATCTGAAGTTAAAATCTAAAGACTGGTTAAACTTCGGTTAGCAGTCAACAGGCAGAAACACTTGACTATAATACATTAGGCTTTGACAATCACTGTCGCCCAGAATAAAGTAATAGACACTGCGAGTCTGCTAACTGGAAGGACTGGTCGTGACAAAGTGAAAAATTCTATGTGAGAAAAGATGAGCAGAGGCAGAAAGAGGAAAGGCAGATGATACTGCTAATCTAGTTGCACCCATCTCTCAGACCATCGTTGTGGCATGCACCATTAATCCCAGCACTCAGGAGGCCAAGGCAGGCGTACCTCTGTGAGTTCAAGGGCAGCATGGTCTGCATAGAGTTCCCGGCCAGGCAGGGCTGCACAGTGAGAGCATGTCTCAGAAAACATTTCATCTCAGTATGAATAAACAGTGGAAAATGTCCTCGTGAGTGTAACAAGTGACAGGGAGTTCCTATTTAGTGAATGTCAGGTAATGTTTTAGGCACTGGGATCAGAGGTCAATACAGGCAAACTTCTGTTTTCACTGGCAAGGAAAAGGACATAAAAAGAAACACACCTTGTAAAACTGTGACTGGTAACAGCTCAGACTGGACTAGGAAAACCAATGTCAAGCATCTCTTCCCGATTCCAGTTCTGCAGAAAACCAAGTCTCCCTGCTACCACCAACATCTGAGGAAGAGGGTAGTCAAGACAGCTCAGCAGTAAAGGTGCTTGCTGCTAAAGTCTGATGACCCAAGTTTCATCTTCAGGACCCACAGAAGAAGAAGAAAACTCCCTCCCTCAAGTTGTCCTCTACCTCCACAAGAGTACCAAGCACTCGAGCGCGTGCACACATACATAATTAAGTAATTGTAATACATTTTTTTTCTTAAATGATCTTAGGAGATAACACTAAAGAATAAACACAAGTCAGTGAAGGTCTCTTTGAAGATTTGGGAACAATAAGAGCCAAGGGATAGAAGAGATGCCGGAGCTCCTCTTGCCGAGTTTGATTCCCAACACCCATTTCAATCAGAAGGATCGTAACTCCAATGGGATCCAACACCTTTGGCCGCTGCAGACACCTGCACTCACATGTACATACCCACACACGGAGATATATATATGCATAATTTAACATTTTAAAAAGGAGTCAAAAGCCAAGCACAGTGGTGCACACATGTCATCCCAGCATGAGGGAAGCTGAGGGCAGAAGACAGCCTGCACCACATAGTGAGTTTAAAGGCAACCAGAGTAACATAGTGAGATGTGGTCTGGAAAAAAAAAAAAAAAAGAATCAAAGAGAAGGCAGGTGCAAGGGTGCAGTGGGTGAAATAACTTATTCCACACACCTGAAACCTTGAGCTCAGCTCCAGAGAAAACATAGAGGTGAAGCATGAACTGACTACACAAAGTTACCCTCCAGCCAGATGGAGCACATGGCGGCTGTGGCATGGACACGCCCCCATATACACATCATGCACACGCACATGCGTGTGTGTGCGTGCGCGCGTACACACACACAAATAAACAAAATAAAAATTGGGGAGAAATGTGAGGGGAAAAAAGAGGAGTGGATTTGGGGACAATCTCGGAGAAAGGAAGCAAGATCAGACATTCACAGGAAAGGAAGAAACCAAGAATGACATAGCAGTGTGTTCTGACAGGAAGGGGAAATGGTCACGGAATTATTTTGAGAGCCGTTGTCATAAATTCCAAGTCATCAACGCAAACACACAACATCAAAACAAGAGACGCACAAACAGGAATGAAACCTGCACCCAGAACTATATTCAACGCTATGTGACCACGAGCCCCTCCCTGTGGTGAGGAGAAAGGCTTGGTGGCAATGACTGAATTTTCAACTGTGTCTTATTTATTGTCTCTACTTGCCTGGGGGGGGGGGCAATTTCAGTTCCTGAGTAATTTTCAAAACCACAAATTCATCCACAAAAATATGAAAAGGCATGACCTATAATATACTCGTTTGAGAAACTGCAATCAGACAGTTTTAAACGTCTGAGCCTGAGCTATTCGCGGCCCAGCACTTCATGAGAGCAGTGTGTCTGAAGGGACGCGTACCCACTTATTCCTGGCACTGGGAAATTTAGGCCCACGGAGGGTGACTTTGCAAGACCTGCCACACCTTGTTCTGGATCAGGGAGGTTCTGTCCGTCTTCACGATTTTGGGCTCTGTCCTAAGCAATAAGTCACAAAACTCCCACAAGGACCCCAACCCAGAGATGCTGAGTCAGGGGCACCTTGGGCGGCAGGAGTTACTTTTCTGACTAGGACAGCTTAGACTGGCTGGTTAGGGAACTCCAATTCCAGGCCAGTGTCCCAGGTGTTAGGAAGAGGCCTTGGCTGTGGGCTATGCACCCCTCTACCTCTGCTGAGCCTTTAGGACTCTTAGCAAGTTACTCAACCTCTCTGCACCTCCATTTCCACCATCTGAGTCAAGTTCAAAGGATTAAAGAAGAGAATGCCCACACAGTGCTGGGTTAGCATACCACCTGACATTACTTGTCTTCTCGGATTGTTCCAGAGCTACAGTGTGAACCCAGGACTCACATGTATTAAACACACATTGTCCTGGCAAACTCCAATGTAAGAACTTAATAAAGACTAGCTACCTCCTATTCCATAATTACTTTCTTTCCCTAAAACACTAGAGTGATGCCGGGCATGGTGGCACATTTCCTTTAATCCCAGCACTCGGGAGTCAGAGGCAGGCAGATAACTGAGTTCAAGGCCAGCCTGGTCTACAAAGCGAGTCCAGGACAGCCTAGATAACATAGAGAAACCCTATCTTGAAAAACCAAAAAACACAACACTAGAGTGATTAAAATGTAACGTGGACAAGATTAAAGCCTGGCAAAGACCAGGATATTCATAGCAGCTTGATTTGTAACAGTCAAATGTGCACCTGGAAGCAAAAGCAAAAAACAAATGGCAAAATGCATACTAGCAAATACTACGCAGCAATGAAAAGGAACCACAGAACGAAGAATACAACATGAACTCTCCAAAATCTTCTGGGTAAAAAAGGACATACAGTAGTATATTCTGTAATATTTCACTTTTATGAAGTAAAAGAACATACAAATATATAATAAGAGGAATCAACACCCTGTGTTGGGAGGGGATTAGCTGGAAAGAATCGTGAAAGGATGAGAATGTTCTTTGTCTTCACTTGAGTGATGGGAATGCAAGGGTACATATGCCAAAGTTCATTAAAGCAGACACCTGGTATCTGACCTAAATTCATACAACATATACACAAGTATCAAAACATTGTAATACACTAGACACGGCAGCACATACCTGCAGTCCCAGCTCTCTGGAGACTGACAAGAGGACCACAAATTCAAGGCCACCCTGGACTATCCTGCCATCTCTCCAGCCCCTATTTTTATGTTTGTATATAAAATTGATTTAGCTGGGCGTGGTGGTACAGCACTCAGGAGGCAGAGGCAAGTGGATCTCTGTGATTTGGAGACCAGCCTCATCTACAAAGTAAGTCCAGGACAGCCAGGGCTACACAGAGAGAGGAAAAAAAACAAATAAATAAATTTTAAAAATAAATAAATAAATAAAAATGAAAGTTTATTAGTTTTTAAAAATCTGAATACTGCTATAATTTCATATTTTTATAATTTTTATTTAGTTTTATTTCATGTGCATTGGTATGTAGGTGTCAGATGCCTTGGAACTGTAGTTACAGACAGTTGTGAGCTGCCATGTGGGTACTGAGAATTGAACCCAGGTCCTTTGGAAGAGCAGACAGTGCTCTTAGCCACTGAGCCATCTCTCCAGCCCTAATTCCATATTTTAAAAGTCTGAATTCTTTAAATAATATGCACACACAGATCCAACTAACATACATACATTTACAGTATTTTCAGGTATTTTATGAGCAACGTAAGTGGAGTTCCTCTCCACTTAAAGGGAAGGAACTCTGGCCTGGTAGGTTCATTTAGTCTGGTTCACAATCCAGTCCTACCGATATGATGCCATTTACTATAGCTATTTTGGTTCTTAAGTCTCTCCAGAGAACTGATGTGCAAGAGAAAGAGTACAATCTTCTCCCACAAGAAGGTATTTCCACAGACAAATACCCAAAGTGATTGTGTCCCTGTGAGGGGCTAACTCAAAATGGAACCACCACGAAAGTATCACGTGTCCCCTATACCAACTTAGCCTACCTGATACAATAAAGACACAGTATCAAAGAAAGGTAGATACAAATGTCCCATAATTTAAATCACTTTTGCAACAAGGAAGAATTGGTTGAAATGGTTCCTAGGGTCATCTTCACTGTAAGGTAGACATTTAACAAGTAACTGTGCCCATGTAATTACCACATGCAACAGTGTTCACAGTGTGGTGGATTCCAAGCCTCTCCTAGCCTGTTGCAAGTATGTTCAGGCGCGTAAAGCCCACTCTCTCCCTGACAATCATTTCTGTTGGCAAAAGACAGCCCTAACTGAAGGAACTGACACATAACTTGCCAAGTCCACAGGCATCTTTCTCCAGCTCCAACAAAGCACAGACAGACAGACAGACAAACAGACAGAGACGGAGACACAGAGACAGAGAGTGTCTTTGCTGAACAGTGGAAGGAAGGGCTCAGCTCTGGCAGCTTCTTGCCCATGGCCAGTAAGTTTCAGAAGCCATTAAACACCACGCAGACACTCTACTAGATGAGAAAACGTCTGCAAAATGACCCTGAACTCAAACCTAATGCTGCTCTCAATAAATGCCTGACATAGTATTTTCTCAACAGTGCTACCAAGTCATAATCACCTGGGTAACTGGCACTAAATTGCTAACTAGGAGAGATAACTATTTGGCTCAAATTCATTGTCCAATACAACAATGATAACCTCCCTTTTACTGAGCATTGACTGTGTGTGAACCAGCACTGTTCTGCACACTTTCTCCGTTATGATTTTATGAGAAATTCCTAAGGCCAAGATACAACTGTTAGGTGGTGGCAGCCTCTGAGCTCCCAACAGGAGCAAAAGTCTGGCTCCTAAGCTACCCACACACATACTGCACCCATGCTCAGGTCATCTGGAAGAGGCCTGCGACTCAGAGCACGGGCTCCCTCAGGCAGGCTTTCCTCTGACACATTTCCTTCAGCTGCTGCCATCCTGACAGGGACATATGGCAACTTTTCACCACATTCAACTCTTTCACCTCCTCCGGCGCTTTCATCTGGGAGAAGCTGCGTCCCAGCGCTCGGGGTGCAGGAGGGATCCCTTTAAGTACTGCAGTTAAGTCTTTGGTGACCAGACAGAGGACCAGACCAGACCAGACCGTTGCTCAGACCAAACTGAGAGTGAGTGATCTCTCACTGTCACGAGTCATCAAAACAACAACAACAACAACAACGCCTTTACGGAACCCATCTCCACCCTACAGACTTCTGGGGGAGGAATGTGCTGCCCCCTCCCCCACCCCCACCCCACAACTCAGTCCCTAGAGGTCACCCCTCAAGTCCTCCTCCTCCTTCTTCTTGCTCAAGGTTTAACAGAAAAGACTCATACACTTTTAGTAGTTGTTTGACCTTGGACAAGTCATTTACCTAAGATCAGTCCCGGCTTACTCATAATATAGAACTTAGAAAAACAAGTTGATCTTACAGCACTGTTTGTGAATCAGAACGAGATAATGCAATTAAACCACTTTACAGAAAGGTCCTCACATAGCAAGCTAACACAATGAGTTGTAACTATCAACACTCATCATCAATAGAGGAGACCTTGCAGGACAAGGAGGAGGAGAAGGAAGCTGGGTAAACTTGGACTAGATTCGCGCCAAGAGCCAAACACCCCTTCCCCCACCGTATGTATCCACAAGGAGGAGACATAGACGTCACCCCGCTGTGGGGTGAATGCAGCCTCTGCAGGCGGCCGGATTAAGGACTCCAGGGGTCATAACCCGCCCACCTGGAGGGGTTGCAGGGTGAAGGCAATTTTGTGATGGAAGAGGGCCAATCTGCCATACACAGACCCTTCCCTTCCACGGCCAGTTCCGAGAACTATATAAGCTTTGGCAAGAAACGCCACCATCTCCATAAGGGATCAGGGAAAGCGTCCACCTTTGCCTCCCTCAAGTTCCCCAGCTGCCTTAAGGTGCAGGCGAGGCTGCGTAGCACTGGGTAGCTGCGAGGAGAAGTTGACAAACCAGGCCTGGGAAGCATCTCCCCGCTTCCCAGCGCTAACCCGGACCGCTGCCCGCCATGCAGGTGGGCGCGCAGCCCACAACCTCACAACTTTGCGTGTCTCTGGCCCGGGCCTCAACTTTGGCTGGCGGCACTCGGAGCAAACGGTGCCCCCTCAGGCCGGCCCCCCTCTTTTCCTGGGTGCGCCTCCCCCCAAAAGGCACGCCCCGTCTTACCTTGTCTGACGGCTCTGAAGGTGACGGCCTCCTTGCAGCTGTCGATGACTCCTAGCACGTCATAGCGGGGCAAGCCGGACACCCGGACCCCCTGCACCTCCAGCAGCAGCTCACCTTCGGCCAGCTTCGGGCCCTCGCCACCGCCGGGAAGCCCCGCCGCCTCGGCAGCCACCACCGCCCCCACGTACGGAAACTCCCCGTGCTCCGCGCCCCCCAGCACAGTCACCCCCAGCTCGCCCTGGGGTCCACGCTTCACGGTGCACTCGTGAACGCGGCTCGTCCAGTGGTTCTTCTTCTGGATCACTTTCGACATGATGAGTTACAAGCCCCTTCCCAAAAGAAAAACTAAAATAAAATAAAATAAAAACACTGCCAAAACAAGAGACAGGTGCCCCCCACAGCACGAGCCCCCGGCGCGGCGGGCTCACGGGAGAAGCATCTCTTGGAGCGCGGGAGCGAGCCACTGGAGCCACCTCGCCCGACTCACTCGCGCTCTCAAGCCATCATAAAACAAACTTTCCGGGCTCCGGCGAGAGCCCTGCACGGGCGCCCGCGAGCTTTGTTTGCATTCCGGTGCCTCCGGGTCCGCGTTCCGGCGCCGATCGCGCTCCCGGGACCAGAGTCCACTCCGACGCCGCCCGGGCCCGCTCTCCGCTCCGCGGCTTTCTCCACTACACGCGCCGCGCCTGCTCCGAGCCGGCCGGCCGCTTCCTCAGCGCGAGGGAAGCCCTTTCCAAGCTAGTTGCCGGGAGCCCTGGAGACGCGGCGGCGCGGGGCGGGGGCGATGGGGGGGACGCGAGGGAAGTGGCCGCGGCCCCTTTAAGCAGATACAAAGGCTCGGCTTGTTTTGTTACAGTTCATTCTACTCCGCGCGGCGGAGCGCAGCGGCCGGCTGGAGAGGAGACGCGCGCGCATGCGCCCGGCGGCCGCCCTCGGGCAGGCCCGCCCCACCCCTCCTCCTGGAAGGGAGAGATTCCAACGCGCCTCCCGCGGGGTCCTAGGGCCGACCCTCCATTGACGCCAACTTGCTTCTCTCCTTGCACCCCTGGAATTGCTCCCCTTCCAGTGTCGCCATACCAAGCCAGAGCCTTTTGGTGAACACGTGTGCTCTCTAGAACTTTTGGAACACAGAGAATAGAATCCGGCTTTGGTGTTCGCAAATCGTTTCAAACAGGTGGGGGCTGGGAGACCAATTCAGCGCGGGGGGGGGGGGCTCACACCCCTGCCTGCCTGCTAGCCGGGTTCCCCCCCCCCCACTCGCCTTCGGCTAGTGCCTTGCCACGCCATCGCTCAAGCTGCCCCGCTGCCTCCCGCCACATTCCCGCGCTTGCTGCCTTCCCAGGACTTCAAATCCACACGCGGAGCCTGGCTCTTGTCTCTGTGACCCTGAGAACCCAAACCAGAGAGTCCCACGCACGCTATCTGCATTCCTGTCAGTGCCCATCAAATGCTCCTACTCGGGCGCTCCCACAGTTAAACTTTTAGGGCAAACTTTTCAGGACAAGGAGAAAACTGCGGACAAAATGAGAAACGCCGAAGGCTAGCGTGGCCTTCAGCCTAAGACATCTGGCTAGCCTTTCATTGTCCGTCCAGCAAAGGGGCGGCGGCCAGCCTCTTTGGCTTCTGGAAAAGCCGACAAACCAAGGACTGCTTTTGGGACTAAAGATCACCTCAGGGCGCGGGCCCTGCGCACGCGTAGGCGCTCAGGCCACCTCGGAATTTGCCGCCCAAAGGTGGGGCGGCAGCGATCCGGGTGCTGGTGAGGTTGAGACAGAAAGAACAGCCTCTGGCCGCCAAAAGGCCAGCACAGCAGTGGCCCAAGCAGTTTCTTTTCCTTTTTAATGATTTCCAACGTGTTCCTCTTTGGTCACAGACTTGAGAATCTATTAGATAAAGGGAGCTGAGTTGGAGCCACTCAGAGAGGTGAGGATGCCACCGAGGTGGGTTGAGAGGATAAGTCTGAAGTTAAGATTCCGCAGGCATCTCCAGCGTGACGTTAAGTAAACCCTCTTCGCTTCCACTTGCCAAGGCTGGAAGGATACAGCTGGAAGGATACCCCACACACACACACCAGCACCACAGTTGTTAGAAATCATACATAGGCATTGAAATACAGTAAATAATTGTATGGTAGCATATAAACTTCACAGTCTGATAACTGGGGGGGGGGGGGGGTTGAAGAACCAGAGTCCTTAGTGTTTTGGGTTGGAGGGTGGAGATAGTGTAGCTCTCTAGAACTTTCAAGATACAAGCCTATATTCCAGCTCTTAAAGCCTTGTTTCTAGAGTGCTAGTCTAAGTTAATAAAAATAAAAGACTGCTGTTTCACATGTATAATCCTGGCACTTCAGAGGCTATAGCATGGGGGTCAAGAAATCAAGGCAAATTCTAGGACAGGACAGCCTGAGTTCCATACCCTGGCTTTAAAAAAAGAAAAAGAAAGAAAGAAAGAAAGAAAGAAAGAAAGAAAGAAAGAAAGAAAGAAAGAAAGAAAGAAAGAAAGGAAAAAGTCTTTCCCCTAAGCATTTGGGAAAGTGAGAAAATTTTCATTTCTAACCACTGGGTTGATTTTTGGATTTTGATTTTTTGTTTTTTTGTTTTTGGCGGGGTGGGGGGAAGTGGGGGGTTGGGAGGGGGGAAGGAGTCAATTGTTTGCTGTTTGGTTTGGTTTGGTTTTTCCAAGTGGTGATAATAGGACTTGCGGGCTGTTTTGTTTTGTTCTTTTGTGTTTTGCTGTTACTGTTGTTTTTAACTCTGAGCACTGAGAAGATGAAATGAGCAGTCCCTTCAAACCTAACTCCGAAGCCCTAACACAGATCTAACCACCAAAAAATCTCTACGCTGTTCTAGTCTGCTTTCTGTGGCTGTGATAAAACACTAACCCAAAAAGGACTTGGTTGGAAAGGGTCTATTTGACCTTACAACTCACAGCCCATCTCAAGAGAAGCCAGCTGAAACTGAAGCAGAAGCCATGGAGGAGAGTGGCTTACTGCTTGCTTCCCTTGGATCACTCTCCATCTTTTCTTTGGCACCTCTGGCCCACCTTCCCAAGGATCGCATTCCCCACAGTGGCCTGGGTCCTCCTACATCAACCAGCCATCAAGAAAATGCCACACAGACATATGCACTCGACAGCTCCTCTATTGAGACTCCCTTTTCCCAGATATGCCTAGGTTTTTCTCAAGTCCACAAAAACTAACTGGCACAGCCCCACCACACAAACATTACTGTTAAGCCATAACCTTCCCTGTCTTTGCCCCAGGATGTCATAATAACAATATCACAATATAAAATACAGTTTTAAAGTCCCACATCTTTAAATTTTTTTTAACATTCTAGAAGTTCAAGGGCCTTTGACAATTCCAGTCTCTTAACTGTAAAGTTAAATCTCTCCTGTAAAGTCAAATCATTACAAATGAAGAAATCTCACTTTTTTTTTTTTTTTTTTTACTATTTGTGTTGGGCCATGTTCATAACGATCTTTTGCCTGGAATATGATACATTGAAGGCCTATTTTTCTGTTTTTGAGACTAGGTTTAACTCATTCTGCAGCCCAAGAAGGCCTCAAACTCTCACTACTTCCTTCCTCCTCCTCCTGAGTTTTGGGATCATGACAACCTCCACCAGGCCTGAACATCATCTGGACTTTTAAGGATTCCCTTAAGGGATGTTGCTATACAATGCTAAAGGCCGCAGATTTAGCACCTTAATTCCTATGTATTTTTTGTTTCCATCCCTTTGAGAGAGTAAATATATGACCAGCTTCTCTGGAGTGTGCACTTGAGGCAGGCAAGAAACTCAGACATTTTTGATTCCTGACATAGTCTCAGTCAAGAGTACTTGGCTCCTAGTACCTCGTGAGTCCTCCAGTGTGTGTCAAATAAATCCTCTATGCAAAAAAAAAAAAAAAAATGTACATTTTAAAGTATGCTGTTTGAGATGCATTTCATATTCACTAGTAGTCTTGACTTTGTGCTTCTTAGCAAACAATACCCTTACCCACATAGAACCAGTGCCCCTCACTTCCTGTCTTCACTCTTATCCTTACCTGCAGCATTCCAAGGCATCCACACAACCAGACAGTGGCTACGGCTCCTCCAAGAGCAACGGAGAAGGTAGAAGACTTGGAATTTGGACCAGTTCCCTTCTGTTTTGTTTGGGCAGGGTTTGATTTGGTTTGGTTTTTGAAGTCCAGTCTTACTATTTAGCTCTGGCTATGCTGAAATGTACTGTATATACCAGGCTGACCTCAAACTTCCATAATTCCACCAGCCTCTGCCTCACATGTGCTGGGATTAAAACAGTGGGTTTATTTTTGTTTGGAGTTTTGGGTATGAAGGTTTTGTTTTGTTTTGAGACACAGACTCGTATACCCAAGGCTAGCCTTGGACTTTCTGTTTTTGTGGATTCGGATTTTTTTTTTGCTTTTGTAATTTTGAGACAGGGTTTCTCTGTGTAACTGCTCTGGCTGTCCTGGAACTCGCTCTGTAGTCCAGGCTGGCCTTGAACTCATGGAGATCCGCCTCCCAAGTGCTGGGATTAAAACGGTGAGCCACCATGCCCTGCTTTTGCCTCTGCCTCTTAAGTGCTGGGAATACAGATGTGCCTGTTCTGACTAACTATACCTGACATACATACATACATACATACATACATACATACCGTTTAAATTTTGTTTGTTTTATGTATGTGAGTGTTTGATTCTTAGGAGCAGTCAGAGTTGGAAATTTCCAACATGTCTGTGTACCACTTGAATGCCTGGAGTCTATGGATGCCAGCAGAGGGCATCAAATCCCTGGAACTGGAGGTACAGACAATATGAGCTGCCCTGTGGGTTCTGGGAATCAAACCTGGCCCTTTGGGGGAACAGGTAGGGATCTCAATTGCTGATCCATCTATTGAGCACAGACAGACAGCTAGATTTTTCGGTGCTGGAATTCAAACACCAGGCCTTGTGAATGCTAGGAAAGAGTTCTGCCACCA
Source organism: Acomys percivali (assembly GCA_907169655.1). Lineage (NCBI taxonomy): Eukaryota > Metazoa > Chordata > Mammalia > Rodentia > Muridae > Acomys > Acomys percivali. The sequence goes on along the minus strand of OU015745.1, from coordinate 47,838,172 downwards.
GCCCATACCGCCAGACCACACTTACGGTTACAAGTGCGGAACAACCCCAGAAAAGGAAGACCTAAGAGCTATAAAAGGAAATCCTCAGGAAATACAAGAAAAGGTTTGATCCTTCTAAGCAGTCAGAGTTGGAAATGTCCAAGTACTGAGTTTGTCCTGTGTCTTCTGACGGTTCTCATCCATTCTGTTTCACATGGTCTCGTTGCTATGCCCACAGTGGAAGCAACTTCATGGCAGAAATTACATCTCTGATATCCAACCTTTGGATTCGCCTTCCCAAAAACCATGTCTCATGGCAACATACTAGTACCTTAGGGTTTCTTTTCTTCTTCTTCTTCTTCTTCTTCTTCTTCTTCTTCTTCTTCTTCTT
>OU015745.1:47817165-47837792 GCA_907169655.1 Acomys percivali | reverse complement strand
TTCTTCTTCTTCTTCTTCTTCTTCTTCTTCTTCTTCTTCTTCTTCTTCTTCTTCTTCTTCTTTTGTTTGTTTGTTTTTCAAAACACAGCTGTCCTGGACTCACTTTGTAGATCAGGCTGGCCTCAAACTCAAAGATCTGCCTGCCTCTGCCTCCCAAGTGATGGGATTGAAGGCATGAGCCGCCACGCCCGGCTGCCTTAGGGTTTCTAATGCTGTGATAAAACACCATTACTATAAACAGTGTGGGGAGAACTGGGCTTATTTTAGCCTACAGCTCTCAAGTGACACTCCAACGTGGAAGGAAGTCAGGCCAAGAAGTCCAAAGATCAAGGACCTGGATGCGGGAACTGATAGAGAAGCCATGCAAGAGTGCTGCGTACTAGCTTGCTCTTTATGGCTTGCTTAGCCTATCTTCTCACAGCATCCAAGACCACCAGCCAAAGGGTAGCACTGAACACAGTGAGCTTGGCCCTTGTGGTAGTTTCAATAGGAATGGCTCTCATAGACTTTTGTGTGTGAATGCTTGGCCCATATGGAGTGGCCTGTTGGAGTGGGTGTGGCCTTGTTGGAGGAAGTGTATCACTGTAGGGGCGAGCTTTGAGGTCTCCTATGCTCAAGCTATGCCCAATTTGGCTCTCTACATACAGATCAAGATGCAGAACTCTCAGCTCCTTCTCCAGCACCGTGTCTGCCGACATGCTGCCGTGTTTCCCACCATGACAATGAATGGGCTGACCTTCTGAAACTGTAAGCTAGCTTCGAATTAAATGATTTTCGTTATAAGGGTTGCTGTAGTCACAGTGTCTCTTCACAGCAATAGAACCCCTGACTAAGACAGCCCACACACATCAACCATCAATCGGGAAAATGTACCACAGGCTTGCCTACAAGCCAGCTGGGCAGGGCTTTTTTTTTTTCATTCAAGCTCTCTCTTCCAAAACATCTCCAGTTTGTGTCAGATTGACATAAAACTTACCAGCACGATTGACCCCTTCTCAACTTGACACAGAAACTCATTGATGGTAAACTATAACCTTTCCTCTCATTCGTCCCCCAGATCTCAATATTAATATCACAATGGAAAACAGTCCAAAATTTAAAAGTCCCACAGTCTTTACAAATCCAAACACTTTAGAAGTGGAGACTCTCTAAAACATTCAAAGCCTCTTTCAAAGTTCAGAGTCTCTAAAATAGTCATAGCCTCTCTAAAACATCCCAAGTCTCTTCAGTGTCTCTCAACTTCCAGGCTCCTATAAGAGCAAAGTAAGTCAGATGCTTTCTTACTCCAAGAAGGAAGAACCTGGCCACAGACACAATCTGATCAAAGCAAAACCAAACTCCAACACATAAATAGCTTAGCGTTTGACTTCTGGGACCCACTCAACAATCCTGCTGCAGCCTCCACAGGGCCCTGGACAGCCATGCCTCCCTGGCTCTGCTGACACTGCACACAGAGCTTGTCTCCTAGGCTCAGCCCGACTCCACCCCCTCCCTATGGAGTCCTTGGTGGTTGTCCCACAGCACTAGCATCTCCAAAACCCTAGGGACTCCACTGCAACTGGGTTGCACCTTCACCAATAACCTCTCCTGGGCCCTCCTTGGAGACTCTGATCCTACTGTGTGGTGCCAATCCTCCGCACCATGACGCCTTCAATCCTCCAGTTCTCACTGCTATCAACGTTGCACATTCACTGATGGATTGGTCTAGCCTGGTCTCTTATGGTTCAAAGCCCCAGCTGCTCTCCAGGACTCCTTCATGCGTTCAAAACCAGTAAACCCTGGGAGAGTCTTTCACAATTCCAAGTTCAGCGGGTAGCATGTGGTGCGGCCTGGGCCACCTCTGGACCACAGCTTCTATGTGCTGACCCTGAAGAAATACTTCCCAGAAGACTTCTGTGGTCCCAGCAAAGCAAAGGTTTCACTCTGTCTCTTCCAACTCTTCAGGTCCAGAAGGACAGATTCTTTATTCAAGATAGCACATAAAACACCCCGTTAAAGCCTTTAATTCCCTCTGAACCGTCACAAACCAGGCATCTGTTGTCTGTACTGTTCTCAGCGTTCTTATCTTCCTGGCTCCCACAGAACAGCCCACTGAGCTCTGAATACTCAATGGCTTTTCCAGGCCAAAGTTCAAATGCTACCATAATTGTCCCCAAAACTTACGGTGAGTTCTGTCACACATCCATGACCTAGTACAAGTTTTCATCTTAACTTAGGGTTTCTATTGTTGTGATAAAAAATACCATGATCAAAAGCCACAAGGGGAGGAAACGGTTCATTTCAGCTTACAGCCCTCAGGTCACACTCCAATGCTGAGGGAAGTCAGGGCAGGAACACAACCTGGGCAGGAACTTGGAGACAAGAGTTCACACAGTCATGCAGGAGTGCTGGTTATTGGCCTGCTCCTCCTGGCATGCTCAACCTGCTTTCTTTCTTTCTTTTCTTTTCTTTTTTTTTTTTTTTTGGTTTTTCAAGACAAAATTTCTCTGTGTAGAGTTGGCTGTCCTGGACTCACTCTGTAGACCAGGCTGGCTTCGAACTCACAGCGATTCATTTGCCTCTGCCTCCCGAGTGCTAGGATTAAAGGCATGTGCCATCACTCCCGGCTCAACCTGCTTTCTTATAGCACCCAAGCAACCAGCCCAGGAGCAACGCTGCTCACAGTGCGCTGGACCCTCCCACATCAATAATCAATCAAGAAAATGTACCGCAGGCTTGCCTACAGGCTAACAGGTGGGGGCAGTCTTTCACTGAAGTTCCCTTTTCCAAAAATGGCTCCAGCTTGTGTCCAGTTGACATAGGCTAGCTGGCAAAAGTAGGCACCTTTGTCAAATGGATACATGAACGAATGGCCAAAGTATGACGTTAAATCATATGATACAAAAAAAAAAAGAAAAAGACAATTAAACATAATGGTTCAAGCCAAGATATTTAAAGACTGTTTTCTAGGAAGAGCTTAAAGCTGCCACATTTTAAAGTACATTTTCCTTGAACAGATTTAAAGCAAAGGCCCTACCATCCTAATGCTTCTTACTTGTGCCAGGAATTTGGCAATGCATTCTGCCTCAAAGAGCGACACTACAGACATGTGACTTTGAAGCTTACTATGCATGCCAGGACACTTATGTGTGTTGTTATAGTTCATTATTATGGCAACCAGGTGAAGTGGAAATTACCAGAAGTGGCCTCAACTTGACCACTGGGCAAAGTGAAGGTAGGAATTGAACAAATTTGCCCAAGAGTTTTGAAGTAACAAGTACTCATCCAGAGGCACAACCCAAAGACCATGCACAGAGAACATCTGGGACCAGATGATAGATTCAGCAGGATAGCAAATTTAGCTTTGGTGGAAGGGTCTCTTGAAGCTGCCAAACAGTGTATATAGGTTAGTTTGATCCTCCCGTCTCTTCCTATCTGTCTGAAGGAACACAGCGTTCTGCTCTGGGGTGTGCCTAAGAGCCACTGGAAGACCACGTACTTCACAGGAATGAAGGGAGGAGAGATTTGCAAATACTCCTGCAGAACATGGGGATCCCAGGGCTGAATGCTTTGCAGGTGATGTACAAAGCATTCTTAGACTGTTGACACATGAGATTAGCAACCCGGACTTTTTTTTTTTTTTTTTTTTTAATGTCACTGTATATCACTGGCTAGCCTAGAACTCTGTGTAGACCAGGCTAATCTCAAACTCAGAGTTTTACCTGCGGCTGCATCCTGGCTACTGAGATATAAGCTAGGTGGTTTTTTTTTTTCAGACAAGGTTTCTCTGTATATCTTTGACTGTCCTAGACTTACTTTGTAGACCATCCTGGCCTTGAACTCAGAGATCCTCCTGCTTCTGCCTCCCTGAGGGCTGAGATTATGGCATGCACCAGTGTACCCACCTCAGTCCCCTTAATTTAATTTTTTAAATGTGTCTATGTATACATGAATGTACACCCAGAGGCCAGAAGAGGATATTGGAGCACCTAGAACTATATATAGATATGGGAAGTTGTGAGGTAGCCGTGTGGGTGCTGAGAGTCAAACCCAGGTCTTCTGCGAGAGCAGTAAGGACTGCTCATCCATCTCTTCATGCCCAATCACAAACTCTTCTTCTCTTTTATTTTCTTTTTGTGTTTTTGAGATAGGGTTTCTCCTAACACAGGAATTAACTATTTCTCCCATCTGTTTAACATAACTTAAGGTGAGCCCACCTTCCTAGGGAAAGGCCATTGGCCAGGAGACTAACGTGGCTCCACTGGAATGCTCGGTCTCCATCCGAGCCATCTATCTAGTCTCTTGACCTTAAGACTTCTCTTAACAGGCCTTTACTGAGTCTGTAACATTCCTGAGAATGGATATCTGAGAAGTGAGGCTGGAATTATTTACAAACCAGATCAAAAATCAGAGCCTTAGAGCCCTTTTGGCATCTCTGGCCTCTGGGAAGGACGAAGTTACTAAGAGGCCCAAGGGCATAGCTAAGGAGAGAAACTGGTTATTTTTCTTTTATTTTGGTGGTCTTTTACCTTAAACTGCCTAGCCAATTTTTGACCTCCTCTTTTCATCATACCCTCCTCAAAGAAGTAATTCTAACAACCATATGGACCTGGGGGTGATGACTGATCTGGCTTATTCCAATTGAATTGGGGTGTCAGATGTGGCAGCCAGGGCATCTCTCAGCTGGACCCATGGTTCCATTTCTAAAATGGCTAGATTTAGGAAGGAAAGACTGTTCTCCACTGGAACCTGGGAGAAGATGGGAATGAAAGGCAAGAACAACTAGCATTACATTCAAGTCCTACGCAGAGGAGCAGAGAACGTCAGAATAGAGGACATGTTTTCAGTCTCGAAATCAAGCCCATTAGAATCTCTTGGGCTATTTGGTTTGGTGGTGTTTAATTTCTTGAGTTCTTTATATATTTTGAATATTAGACCTTTGTCAGATGTAGGATTGGTGAAGATCTTTTCCCAGTCTCTAGGCTGTCACTTTGTTCTGTTGACAGTGTCTCCTGCCTTACAGAAGCTTCTCAGCCACATGAGGTCCCACTTATTAATTATTGACCTTAAGGCCTGGGCTGTTGGTGTTCTGTTCAGGAAGTTTTCTCCTGTGCCAATGTGTTCCAAGCTCTTCCCCACTTTTTCTTCTAACTGATTTAGTGTCTCTTGTTTTATGTTGAGGTCTTTAATCCACTTGAACTTGAGTTTTGTGCACGGTGACAAATATGGGTCCAGTTGCATTTTTCTACATGTAGAAAACATCCAGTGAGACCAGCACCATTTGTTGAAGATGCTATCCTTTTTCCATTGAATAGATTTGGCTTCTTTGTCAAAAATCAAGTGACCATATGTGTGTGGATTCATTTCTGGGTCTTCAATTCGATTCCATTGATCAAGCAGCCTGTTGCTGTGCCAATACCATGCTGTTTTAATTACTGTTGCTCTATAGTACAGCTTGAGATCGGGTATGGAAATTCCTCCGGAGGATCCTTTATTGTATAAGATTGTTTGTGCTATTCTGGGTTTTTTGTTTTTCCATATGAAGTTGAGAATTGAATTTTCAATGTCTTTAAAAGATTTTGTAGGTATTTTGATAGGGATTACATTGAATCTGTAAATTGCTTTTGGTAAGATGGCCATTTTTACTATGTTAATTCTCCAGATCCATGAACAAGGGAGATCCCTCCATCTTCCCATGTCATGTTCAATCTCTTTCTTCAGAGATTTAAAGTTTTTTTCAAACAAGTCCTTCACTTGTTTGGTTAGAGTAACTCCTAAATATTTTATATTGCTTGTGGCTAACGTGAAGGGTGTAGTTTTTCTAATTTCTTCCTCTGCATGTTTGTCATTTGTATATAGGAAGGCTACTGTCTTTTTAGAGTTAATTTTGTATCTAGTCAATTTGCTGAAGGTGTTTGTTAGCTGTAGGAGTTCTCTGGTGGAATTTTGGGGATCACTTATGTACACTAGCACATCATCTGCAAATAGGGATAATTTGACTTCCTCCTCTCCCATTTGGATCCCCTTGGTCTCCTTTGATGTCTTATTGCTCTGGTTAGAACTTCAAGAACTATATTGAAGAGATATGGAGAGAGTGGGCAGCCATGACTGGTCCTCGATTTTAGAATTTAGAAATGAGGCTCAGAACTAATCAACAGCATTGGTCATCAGAGAAATGCAAATCAAAACAACTCTGAGATCCCATTTACACACATTAGAATGGCTAAGATCAAATATTCAAGTGACATCACATGCTGGTGAGGATGTGGAGAAGGAAAAACACTCCTTCATTGCTGGTGAGGATGCAAACTGCTACAACCACTTTGGAAATCTATCTGGCGCTTTCTCAGAAAACTGGGAATAGGGCTTCCTCAAGACCCAGCTATTCCACTCCTTGGAATATATCCAGAAAATGCTGCACCACACAACAGGGACATATGCTCAACCATGTTCATAGCAGCCTTATTCATAATAGCCAGAACCTGAAAACAGCCTAAATGACTCTCAGTTGAAGAATGGATAAAAAGAAAAACTGTGGTACATTTACACTATGGAATACTACTCAGCTATTAAAAACAAGGAAATCCTGAAATTTGTGGACAAATGGATGGGACTAGAAATGATTATAATGAGTGAATTAATCCAGAAGCAGAAAGACTCACATGGTATATACTCACTTATAATTGGGCACTAGCCCAAAAGGCATGTCCCAGGGAAGTCTTCACTTACCAGGAGATTCAGATAGATGTGAGGACATCCTACTGAGACTCTAGGTAAGAGAAATATAGGAAATGGGGAAATAGAAGGACCCAGAGGGTCCTAGAAACCTGTAAGATGAACATCGTGATGGGTGGATCGGGGCCCAGGGGGGTCTGCTCAAACTATTGCACTATCCAAGGACAATGAAAGTAGTAAACATTGAACTCCTACTCTGATCTAGCCAACAGACAGGACATTCTCCACAGTTATGTGGAGAGCAGGGACTGACTTTGACATGAACTCTTGTGCTCCATATTTGACCAACTCCCTTTGGTGGGAAGGCCTGGTGGCCCTCAAAGAAAGAATAAGCAGGCTACCAAGAAGAGACCTGATAGCCTATGACCATATAGTGGGGGAGGAGGTCCCCCTCGGTCATAGACCTAGGGGAGGGGAATAGGGTTTAAGTGGGAGGGAGGGAGGACTGGGAGGATACAAGTGATGGGATAACAATTGAGTTGTAATCTGAATAAATTAATAAACTAAAATATAAATTAAAAAAATAGAATCTCTTGGGCTCCTCCTTATTTCTCATTGGCCCCTAAGGCTGGCCTGCAGACTGCTGAACCCAGAATCTGCACTCAGGCCCTGTGGTAGCTGTCAGAGTAGCTGAAATCAGCTTGAGGTCTCTCTCAGATGCCTTCTAAAGATGGACTGAAAACAAATTTAGCCACCATTTAATTTTTAGGTTAGAATAATAGTGGGCTTGTCTCTCTTGGCTGGAGGTAGGATTAGGTATAAGGTTATTGTATAATTCAAATGCTGATTTCTGCACTTATTGCTCCCTCCTCCATAACTGGTTGCAATGCTTGTTCTGATAATCTCCTGCCTCAGTGTTGTGTAAACACTGTTCCCGTTTGTCCCCTGGTGTGCCATTAAAGCAGCTTACCACCAATCGATGAGCAGGGAATAGAATGGGGCTGGGCTTCCTGCCACCAGGGGAGGAGATGGCAGAGGAAGAAGTAGTGGACTGATCCACAGGCAGCAGTCCAAGAGACATCAGGAGGAAGAGCTGGAGCAAGAAACCTACAAAACACAAGTATCTCTGGGATGTATGCTGGGAGGAGGCCACATTAGCTTAAAGGGTTAAGAATAGAGTAACAACTGCTCAGTTCTTATGCTGTGAAGCTTGTTAAAAATAATATAATAGTCTCAATTATTTGTGTGATCGTTGGGTTAAGTGAGAAAACAAGAACCAAACACAGTTTTATAAAAATAACTATAAGGTGTTGCAGTGAAGTATTATCTTTTGAAGAAGAAATTCCTTTGTGAAAAATAGTTGTCAAAGTAACATCCCATATGGATTTAATTCTAACATCTAGGGAATGCAGTGCCTTGGATTGTTAAAGAAATGCAGCGATCATTTGAGTCTTTGGCTTCAATGTTGGGTGTTGAAGACCATGCAGTTGGCCAACATGAATCACTTTCCTTTCATGCTGTCAAGGCCACTTGAGGAGCTGGTCCCTGGGGTCACTGGGATTTGAGAAGAATCTCTGCCTCCTCAAGCTTTCCTTTTACCTGTTTTTTTTCCATCTATGTGGGGATAATTTAAACCTTTGCTCAGCCATGCCTTTGCTTGGACGCAGTGAAGAAAAATGTCTTCTGTGTTAGCCTTCTTATTTGTAGACTGGACACTGGTCAGACTTCACCAGGTGGGTCTCCATGGCCTCCCTAAGCAAAAGAACAGGTGAATCTTATATTTGTAAAATTTCTCTTTTGTGAATAAAGTCATTTAATAAAGAAATATAAAAATAAAATAAAAAGAGCAGGCGACTTCTCACACTTAAAGGGCATTTTAAGAACTACCTATAATCCTCTAGGATTTTCCTCTAGTTGACAATGGCAAAGAGGCAAAATATTGTCTCTTTTTAACCCCTCTTTTTAATCTCACATCAATATAGGCCTCCAAGTATGGTTGTTGAACAGCCAGATATACCAGTCTGGTACTTTTTTTTTTTTTCCAGACAAGGTTTCTCTCTACAGCCCTGGCTGTCCTGGAACTCACTCTGTAGACAAGGCTGAACTCAGATTTGCCTGAGTCTGCCTACCAAGTGCTGAGATTAAAGGTGTGTACCACCACCTCCTGGCTTCAGTGGGTACTTGTAACTACTGTGTAATATTTAGATAAAGCTGATGCAAAAAAAAAAAAAGCCTACACATTTTAAAATAAACTTTGATTAGGCATGCATTTTTGATCTTTAAACCAGTCCTTTTAATTGTTATGAAGAACAGGCCAGGAATTTTATTAATAAAAGTGAACTTTGACCTATAGAATGTTATTATCATGTATATAGTCTTTCTCATACCTCACATAACTTAATCAGGACTTTAGGTCCAGCTTCCTTTTCCATTCTGGAAAAACGTCCAGCCATCTTAATCTTCATACACAAGCCCGAGTCTACTGAAAATATTTCCATTGTTACATCATCCTAATGTTTTTTTTTTTCTACCTCCTGGTGTTCCTAATACCATGAGAACTTTTTCCTGGGAGAGTGGAAGTGGGGCTGACTATGCCAATTCCTTCTTTTTAAAGTCCCAGTGACAAACCAAAGTTTGGTTCTTATCTGTGTTCACCTTGGAGAACCAACGAGTTTCTGGAGCTCACTTTTGGGTTAGGGGCTACTGAGAAGAAGGTGGGTGACTTGTAAGCGGCCACACTGGAAAGTCTTTTGTCAGTATGGATGGCGGCTTTCCCAAAGATGCACATATGGAACACTTTCTCCCTAGTCCTTTCCATCCTATACATGTAGGCTCTCCCCAAGATCCCAGCACCACATGAACTTGGGGCAGAATCATATAGAATTAGCCAGAGGACTGTCTAGATACTCAGGTAAGGATCCAGTTACCCAGACCATTCCCCCTTTCTAGTTCTAAAGATCTTGTTTTTCTTTCTTTCCTCCTCCACCTCCTCCTGCTTCTTCTTCTTTTTTTTTTTTTTTTTTTTTGTTTGTTTGTTTGTTTTTTGTTTTTTGGTTTTTTGGGTTTTTTTTGTTTTTGTTTTGTTTTTTTCAAGATAAGGTTGCTCTGTGTATCCTTGGTTGTTCTGGAAGTCACTTTTTAGACCAAGTTGGCCTAGAACTCATGGCGATCTGCCTGCCTCTGTCTCCGCCTCCCGAGTGCTGGGATTAAAGGTGTGCACCACCACGCCCGGCTTCTGTAGATCTTTCAAAAGCAGGCACAACTGGTCCTCTGAAGACAGCAGTTGTTTGTCTTAGAGGATAGTGCTGTATAACAACCGCCTCAGTAAATGAAAGCTGAACTCTAAGTATATATGTGTATTATTATAATAAGTTAGTATTACTGTTAAAGTATGGAGTTTTGTAAGTTCCTAGGTAAATCTAATACAAAACATACGACACTCTAAAGTCTTTGATGGGAAAACTGGAAAGATGGCTCAACAGTTAAGGCCCCTTGTTACACTTGCAGCCTCCCAGGACCCATTTTGTGACCACTGAGGCTCACAGCCTTCTATAACTCCAGTTCCAGTGGGCCTGACAAGCTCTTCTGTCTTCCACAGGTACCATACTCACATGGTGCACAAAAATACATACACATAAAATAAATAAATCTAAATACATAAAGTTTTTTGTTCTGTGTTCAGTCCACAGAATGATCTTCCATAGCCACACTTTTGGCTTTAAATGAGTGCAAGTAGCAGGTAGAGAAAACCCGCAGCACCATAATAAGACATCATCAAATCAACATTTGCAACACCTAACAAGCTCAGTTAAGGAAGCTCATTAAAGCTATGATGCTGGAGTTATTATTGCAAGATTATATTATTGTTGTTACTAATCAGACAATCCTCTCTGTCCTCTCTGTGGACTGTAACAGTCTTTTATTTTTATTTATTTTTATGTTTGTTACCTGCGATCTAGAGAATACAGAACACAGGAAAGAATAACATCTGAAAGAACCTGAGAAGACGTGCCATCAGCTTGCTTTTTCTTTGACTGTTTCTGTCACTGTAACCAGAAATCTAAAACAAAAGCAAGAGTACCCGTGGCTCTGTAGGGCAGAAACAAAAGCAGACAAGCATGGAGCAAAAGAGTCTTGAGAAGAGAAAGAAGGTTCTATCTCAGTTAGAGAAAGCAGTCATGGGGATGCTGAGCAGAAAGATGAAGCAAGAAGATGCAGCAGACACTGCATCCTCATCCTCCCACCCGAGCAGGCTGGTCCCACTTTCCCGCTGGCTGTTGCAGCTGCCCATTGGCAGCAGCTTGTCTAGCACCTGGCAATCCTGTAGTCTGTGCTCTTGGCTGTTGCAGATTCTCCTGAGCCTCCCAGATGTAACCATCTCAGAGTGTCAGCTCCCGTTGGTAGCTGGCCAGTGTTGGAGGCACCATGAGGATAGCGTGCAAAACGAGTGTCAAGATAAAAAAAAAAAAAAACCTGCCATGGAGGTTTGCTATGAATGCCTTAGATTGATATAAAAACCATCAACCTTATCACCTGGCAATACAGCCCATTTTCAAGACTCCTCTGGGTCTTCCATTCCCGTGAACCCATCAGGCATCTAGGGAGCTAAAAACCACAAAAGAGAAAAATAGTGGGAGTGTGGAACTGAATGTCTGTGGTACAGGAAATGTTAGGGGTTTGGTAATTTCCTGGACACTAGTACTGGGATGTTTTAGGGTACGTGAACAGACATGGCAACAAAGTCATATGGCCCTTATCTTCTTGATAATATCATTAGTAAAGATAGCAAGATAGCAAGTAAGTTACATGGTTGCTGCAATTTATTTTATTTATTTATTTATTTATTTATTGGCATAGTCTCCCCATATAGCCCCTGGCTTTCTTGGAGCTCTCTATGTAGAACAGGCTGGTTTTGAATTCACAGAGATATACCTGCCTCTGTCTCCCAAGTGCTGGGATTAAAGCCATGGACCACTATGCCCAATAGTTGCCTCGATATTGATGAAGTCACCAGCCAAGATGGTAACATGATTACTTCCTGCTTATGAATGATGGATTCAGATTCATGAAAAATGAGCCCATCCTCACTCAAGGCCTGTAGTAAGGCACAAATTGTAACTGTGAATACTAAGGACTGTTAGCTGGATCTGGTTTTTTTATTCCGTTGTCTCCTAGGTACAAGCTCTTGCTGGGAGGAAGTGGAAAGAGTGGGAGAGGTGTGCCTCATGCCCATAAGTGGTGCTATTGTTTGGGGAGCACAAGGAGGAACTGGAGACCTTGCCATCATCTTCCCCCGCAAGCATGATATAGGCTGTCATCACACAGACCTGGGACCCTCAGCAGTAGCAAGATGTGAAGTCTCTGAAAAATGAACTTGTTAAAATAATGAGACCTGATTGAACACCTCCTTAATCTTGTGTGGTGCTTCTACACAGTTAGAAAACAGCAGCCTAAGAACCTCATGGTCCACAGCAGCGTTGAAACTAGCCACACCAAGCAGCTGTCTGTTCTCCCTTCCTTTAAACCTGATCCAACGGCTCCCAGCTTCTCTAGGAGAAGTGGGCAGAGAGGGAAAGAGTGGCAAATCCCAGGCTAGAGGGAGTTAAGTGTAGTTTTGGACATCTCTTTGGCATTGTTCATTCTCTCCTCAGGCAGGCAGGGAGAGGTGCATCGAGTGAGGGGGGGCGGGGGTATTCTCTGGGCAGCTCCAGGGAGTTGTTTCACCCCTCGCTGATGGAATCCATTTCTCTTCTTTGTTTTTCTTGGAGCTCAGTTTGTCCTGATTACTTCCCACTCCGGTCCAAGTCCCTTACAGTTCAACCCCGCCCCACCCCCAATCCCTAAAAAGACAGTTCCTTGCATTCCAAGTTGCTCTAGATCCCTGGGGTGTCCCAACCACTTAGGAATATTTTGCTATTCTCTGTGATGTTTCTTAACTTGGTTTGTGCACAGCTGTGCCTGGAGGCTCTTGGATTTTCCTAGCCTCTGTCCCACATCACAGAGACACTTTCTGTCCTTGGAAGCATTACCAATCTGAAAGACTGTCATTTCCCTGAGACCATCGCAGCCACTGCGATGGGACCATGGCACATGTCTCCCTCAAGGGAGGGGGTTCAAACACCCTTCCGGATGGACTTGAAGTCTGGGACCTGCTCCCAAACTGTTGTTTCACACAAACACAAAAAGTTAAAATAACCTGTCAAGACCATTTCTTTTTGAAATACAGGTGATTCACGACCCACACCAGGCTAGCAAGCACTGCAGATGGAATGTCACTTAGTTTATGTTCTAATGTAGGTGGTGACTGTGTCTTACCCCAATGGTGAGAGCTCAACCTCACAATCTAACATGATTGGCTAGTCCATAATCACTGTGTGTATGTGTGTGTGTGTGTGTGTGTGTGAGTGTGTGTGTGTGTGTGTGAGAGAGAGAGAGAGAGAGAGAGAGAAAGAGAGAGAGAGAGAGAGAGAGAGAGAGAGAGAGAGAGAGAGAGAGAGATAGTCAAATTCCAGGAATGTTCAGGATTTGGCCAAACAGACACAAATACAAGAGTTTCAAAATGAGGGAGATTTATAGAATATTGGCCCTTGGTGAGCCTAGCCACCTTTGATACAAACAAACAAATAAACAAAACATTTCTCATACTGCCTTGGCATCCCTTGGTGATTGACTGTATTCTGCAAGCCAAATAAGTCCTTTCTACCTCTGGTTGGTGTTGGTCCATGCTTTAGCACAGAAACAGACAAGCAATGTAGGAGACAGTCTAGGGTGGCATTGTACCTCACTCTTCTGAAAATGTAAGGACACTTAAGTCAGAGAAATCACTTTGTAGACCAGCCTAGCCTTGAACTCATCAGCCTGTCAAATAAACCTTAATTCCTGTAGAATGCATTTAAGAAAGTTTGTTACAGATGCCAGCGTAAATATTTGTGTATCATAAGGTGACTAACTCTACACTGCTGACATGAGTTCAGGATAGCCAAGATAACACAGAGAAACCCTGTCTAGAAAAACTAAGAGAGAGAGAGAGAGAGAGAGAGAGAGAGAGAGAGAGAGAGAGAGAGAGAGAGAGAGAGAGAGAGAGAGAGCGAGAGAGAGAGAGAGAGAGAGAGAGAGAGAGAGAGAGAGAGAGAGAGAGAATAAAGGCCATTTTTTTTCTAGTGATTTCACAGAGGCTCCCCTTGCCAACATTGAAATGTTTTATTGTAATGATTTGGGTCTTTTACTTAATTAATTTTCTTTACATACCTGTCACAGTTTCCCCTCTCTCCTCTTCTCCAGTCCTTCTCCTCACCCCTCCCCAACCCCGACCTCTCCTCCTCCATTTTTCTTCAGAAAAGGTGAAATCAACCAGCCCTGGCATATCAAGTTATGGTAAGACTAGGTCCACCTCCTGCTGAGGCTAGACAAGACAGTCCAGTAGGAGGAAAGTGTCCTAAAGGTAGGCAACAGAGTCAGTGACAGCCCCTGCACCATCCCCCCCTCCGTTAGGAATCCCACAGGAAGACCAAGCTACACAACTGTACCGTGTGCAGAGGGCCTAGGTCAGTCCCACACACGCTTGCCAGCTGGCGGTTCAGTCTCTGTGAGTCCCTACCCCACCACCCCCATTAGTTGATTCTATAGGTTTTCTTGACCCCTCTGGCTCCTGCAATACTTCCTCCCCTCTTCCACAGGATTCCCAAAGCTCTGCCTGACGTTTGACTGTGAGTCTCTGTATCTGTTTCTATCAGTTGTTGAGTGAAGCCTCTCGGATGACGGTTATGCTAGGCTCCTGTCTGTAAGTATAACAGAGTATCATTAGCAAGGTCTGGGGTGGCTTCATGGAGGCATTTTATGATTCATCCACTAAGTTTATTTTCCTCAGCAGGCAGGCAGATAATCACTATATTTCACGTAACCATGCAATGTGCGCAGTATTCTCCTCACTTAGTACTTTCAGCTGAGAGCAAAGATAAAGAAAGTGTTAATTTTTGTGACCTTTAAAGCATCAGATTTGCGCTTCTATTTCAATACCCCAGAGAATGAAGGCCAAAAAGTTAGAGGATTTAAACTTTTAAATCCTGATGAACATTCTGGTTTACTTCCATTATCCTCTTCCCAAAATGAAGTCTGGGTGACTTGAAGTTAGATTGTAAGACAAAGAGGCAAGGAAACACCAACATTTTATTATAGCACTCCTAAGATTTTGCAAATTGTCCAACTATATAAAACACGATGTTAAAACAGCACTTCATCCTGCAAGATCCCACTGAAAAACCACCTGATGATGTTGCTAACTGTCTGGAAAACTCGACGTTTGCACTTTATTCAAATACATATTCTCTGCCCTCACTGCCTCATAGTTTAAAGCAACCAATCAGAACGCATAGAGCCAAATATGGGCTACATACTATCTGCTTCTGCCTCTGTCTTTCTTGGTGTGTGAGTCTCTCTCTTTTTCACACTTTTATTCATTCCCTTGTACATACATTTGTGCACTTAATGTATTCATTTTATCTGCATATACTTGGGCAAGCGTCTGCATGTGTGTGGAATGTGCATGCCACAGCACCTGTGGGGCCCAGGGATTGAACTCAGGTGGACAGATCTGCCTGTAAGCGCGTTTGCCCTGAGCCAACATGCATCATTTTGTGTTTTATTGTTTGCTCCGCTTCATTGGAGAACAGGTTTGAGTCAAGGTCTTTCTTTATAGGCCTGGCTATTCTGGTACTCACCACGTAGCCCAGGATGACCTCACACTCTCAACAATTCTCCTGCCTCAGCTTCCCAAGGGTTGTGATGATAATAATGTGCTGTGGTAGGTAGAATACGAGACCCTTGGGGGAGGACCCAAGAGGAAGAAAAACAGGGAAGAGCCATGCAAGCTAGACAATATCTGTGTGTGTGTGTGTGTGTGTGTGTGTGTGTGTGCGCGTGTGCGCATACAGGCTGGTCAATAACTTCTGTATGGACATACAAACTGACCACGTCTCTCCGGTAGCCCCTTCCTTCCCGTGCTCTTCTCCTTCTAGCTCTCACTGCCTCATAGTTGAAAGTACCCAGTCAGAATGCATATGGCCATATATAGGAGACAAAGAAGACAAAAATGTATAGAAGCCTCAACCTTGTTTGAGGCTAGCCTGACTACATAGCAACCTCCAAGACAGCCAATACTACAGAGAAAGACCCTAGCAAAACCAAAAAACAAACAAACACCAACAACTAAACCCTCAACCTTGTAACATTCTAGGCTCTTTAGCATTTGGATAAACATGTACTAAAAGCCTGCTGACATAATAAACTGCTTCCCCATAAAAGAAATCTCAGGTCCCTTTCTTATAATAGAATAGTGCCACCATCCTTCATCCCTGGCTTGTATCACCCATCAATGCCACAAAAATTCAGTAGTTAAAACATAGTACATATTTGAACAGTTTTAGGGTCTATTGTTTGTTTGTTTGTTTAGTTTTTTGTTTTTGTTTTTAGAAGGGTTTCTCTGTGCAGCCCTCGGTCCTAGAACTTGCTCCATAAACCAGGCTGGCATTGAGCTCAGAGGTCTGTCTGCCTCTGCCTCCCAAGTGCTGAGATTTAAGGCATATGCCACCACCCCCACCAGGCTAAATAATTCTAGTTTTTTATTATTGATACTATTATTATTTTATTCCACATTTTGCTATTTATTCCTCTTGCTTATTGTGTATCTTTTCCATTTCCTACTCCAAAACAAGACTAAGAGAGGAGAAAAGTATGTACTGAAACCAAAGGCAGAATGCCTGTGTTTTTAAAATAGAGTGCCACTGAGATGGCTCAGCAGGTAAAAGCCTTTGCCATGCAAGCCTAAACTTGGGCTCAAACCATGGAACTCAATTAAATGCAAAAGGAGAGAACCTACTCAAAAATTGCCCACTACACAAGTGTACACACACACACACACACACACACACACACACATACACACACACACACACACACACACACACACACGCACTACAGATACACACGCATGCACACATCATATGCACACAATAATACATTTTTTAACTTTTGCTGGGGTTGGGGAGAGAGGATATTCTGAGTCAAGGTTTCTCTGTGTAGCCCTGCCTGTCCTGAAACTCTGGAACTTGCTCTGTAGACCAGGCTGGCTTCGAACTCATATAGATCTGCCTGCCTCTGCTCCCAAGTACTGAGCATAAAGGCATGTGCCATCATTGCTCAGTGACTTTAAAATTTTAAAAAATTTAATTAATTTATTTATGAATTGGTGTTTTGCCTGCATGTGTGTGAAGGCGTTGGATCCCCTGGAACTAGAGTTTCATGCAGGCGTGAACTGCCACATGGATGCTGGGAATTGAACCCAGGTCCTCTGGAAGAGCAGCCAGTGCTCTTAACCACTGAGCCATCTCTCCAGGCCTGATTTTTAAAGAAATTTTAATGCCCTAGTAACATTAGGTTTTGGAAGACAGGTAAAGTTATATATAATGAAATAGCATTAAATCGAGCTGTTCAAAATCCTATAAGCAAAGGTAAGCTCATGTTTTAGTGGATTTTCTCTAGGACTTAGTTGTGGTATTTTTGGGAGATGGTTGCTTGTTTGTTTCTTTCGACAAGTTCTCCTTGTGTAGCTTAGGATGGCTTCAAGCTTTGGGTTCTCTTGCTTCTACTGTCTGTTCTGTTATTACCAGTGTGTAGTATGACTCCCCGCTTCCTCTTGGTTTCTTACCAGTACAAATGCGTACAACAAAGCCTGGGCATGGTGGCACTTGCCTGTAATCCCACCCCTTGTGGGGTGGAGGCAGGAGAATCCTGCGTTTGAAGTCATCCTTGGCTACCTAGAAACACTGATGCCATTTTGTGCTTTGCATGTGCACAGCACACACACACACACACACACACACACACACACACACACACACACTGTACCCTTTAAGATTATCTCTCATGTTTCCAAGTGGAATTTTACTTTATTTATAACATAAAAGCAATCTTGTTTGTTTAGTTTCTTTGATTGATTGTTTGTTGAGACAAGGTCTCACTAGTAGACCAGGCTGGCCTGGAACTCCTAGAAACCTATCTGCAACTCCTTCCTGAGTGCTATGATTAAAAGCATGTGCCATATCATACTTGGCAAAGCAACCTTTTTAAAGCTTCATTTGCTGATTGATATATAAACAGTTCCCCTTTGGTAAGCACAAACCTATGTGTATTACTTGCAATAGCTGAATACTACCCTATTTTTGAATATTCCAAGACAGAGTGAACCACTGCCCTTTTAGCAATTATTCCAGATTTTAAATGAGACTAAAATAACAATTTGTAGTAGGTTTGGGTTGCAAGTGACAAACCCTGTCTAACTAGCCTAACCCAAACCGAAAATGTATTGTTCCACATAACTGGCAAGGCTAGCCAGAGAATGGATCTCAGTGTGTCTGGATGAAAGGCTTAAAAAATGACACTGCCGTGATTAATCTTGATTGTAAACTTGATGAGATTTAGGGTCACCATGGAAACAAACCTCGAGGAGGTTAATTGGAGGGGACAGGGACCACCCTAAATATGAGTGGCACTCTCCTACTTACTGGAATCTCAGAATAAATAAAAAGGAGAAAACAAGGGGGTCGAGAGATAGCTCAGTGGTTAAGAGCACTGACTGCTCTTCCAGAAGACCCCAGTTCAATTCCCAGCAGCCACATGACAGCTCACAAATACCTGTAACTCCAGTTCCAGGGGATCCAACACTCTCACAAAGACATACATGCAGGCAAAGCACCAATGCACATACAAACCAAAATGAAAGGAAATTAAGAAAGGAGAAAACAGGGGTTCATCTTAGTCTGCTGACTGCAGATCCAGAGTGGCCAACTGCTTCCGGGTCCTGACATGGTGCCTTCCTCGCCTTGATGGAGTGGACCGCAAGCCAAACCCTCTCTTCCTTACGCTGCCTTTGTCAGGTAGTTCATCACGGCGACCACACTGTGATGAGGCAGACCTCCTCAGCTTTGTCTACTTGTCACTTGGCTCTGCCTTCTGTCAGTCGTCCTCATCCTCCCGGCCTCTAGGAAGACCGGCCTTGCCCTGTCGGTAAGGAAAGATGGCCATAGCGATTTTCACAATCCAGTTTAGCAGACTGAGGAGGGCCATTTTCAGTAGGGAGAAGCAACCAGAGACTCCAGCTTTTGCCAAAGTAATTCAAAACTGTCAGGCATTGGAGGTGAAGCTCAATGGAAGAACAGCATCTTAGCATGCACGAAGATCTGGGTTCACCCCCAGAACAACTGTCCTTGACTATCTAATAATGACAGCCCGTCTGTGGACATGGCACTAGTTGGGGAAACCTCACAAAAGGAGATTACCCTGCAGGCTCTTATGGTTGCTTTTTTAATGCAACTATCTAAAAGTTCCAAATTTTTAAATATAGTGTGAGTTTATTTTGATCAAAGCTGCAGTGCCTGGCCAATAATTCCATAGATATTTTAAAGATATGCTAAAGCTGGCAACATTATTTATAGTGCCAAACTCTTTGCTATGGAAACCAGTCAAACATAGGTGTGTAATATGATGTCTTCCTAAACTATATTAGCATTAATTTCAAATGCCTCAACATGAATCTTGAGTTTCTATTAGACTAAGCTGAAATATATATTAAGAGATAGTGCATAATAATTGAACATCAAGAACATTTTATTTATTCAATAAAAATCGATTACTTATTTTGTCAATTATATTAGGGACTAAAGGCACAGGACTAAAAGGCTCACTGATGGTTCTTTCTAGAGCCATGATTCTCAACCTGTGGGTCATGACCCCTTTGGGGATCAAACAACCCTGTCACAGGGGTGGCCCAAGACCATTGGAAAACACACATATTTACATTATGATCCATAAAAGTAGCAAAACTACAGTTATGAAGTGGCAACAAAAATAATTTTTATGGGTTGCAGGACAGCGTTAGAAAGGTCGAGAACCGCTGGTCTAGAGGAAGCTTCGCTCCAAATTGAGCATTCAGACAAAAGGAACAAAACAGTATTTAGAAAGTTCACAGGCAGGGAAACCCAGAGTGGCCTTAAAGGACTTCTCATTAGAGAGGACGGTGCCTTATAAACAGAAACTACAAGAAGGTTCTCCTACCTCCTTCCCTCCACTTATTTTAATGGCTTCTCATGAAGTGAAAGGCAAATCTAGTGTTGCGATCACAATCTGGTGCATGAAGGTGTGTTTTTATAGTCATTCAGGTCCTCAGGCAACTAAAGTCGCCCACAGTGAGACCATGTGGTTCCACATAACTCAGCTGTGCTTTGTAGCACAGTGGACCCCAGCAAGCATGAGGTAAGGTCTTGGAATATGACTCTGGAGAGAGAAAAAAAACAATGTGGAGTCCGGGCGACCTTGCTCTGTGAACTGCGCCATCTTAGGAAAACTGTTCCCCACCCAAATCATGTAGCCGGATGAATGAGGGCTCCAGAAATAGGTATGACTCGCTCTCCAGACTCACCACGTTCCTAGAATTTCAAACTCACTTTTTATGGCCTGTTGCCCAGGTGAGGAAAGACTTAGCCAAACCCAGAGTGGTTATGAGCAATGCCTCCCAGGGAGTCATTCCCACATTTGAAGCACTTGTACGCTGAGCATTTCTGACAGTCCTGACCGAGGCACTCTGCCTGTCTGCCTTTGAGCCCCCCAAGGATTTTTGGATGCAGTCGAGAATGGCTGAATTAAGCTTCGTGTTGGAAGGTACCAAGGTTTTAATTATTGAGTTAGCTTTCTGCTTTAGTGAATGCACAAGCTGGCATATGCTTGGGAATGTTTCTGCTTTCAGACTTACAGCATCTGCATTGTTCAGATGTTTGACCTTGATCTTTGACCTTGCCTCCAGAATTCAGACAGGGCTGGGAACTCTCCCAGCTGAGTGATGGAAGGAAAAACTAGACAACACTTCTTCTTCTTCTTCTTCTTCTTCTTCTTCTTCTTCTTCTTCTTCTTCTTCTTCTTCTTCT
>OU015745.1:47795342-47817155 GCA_907169655.1 Acomys percivali | reverse complement strand
CTTCTTCTTCTTCTTCTTCTTCTTCTTCTTCTTCTTCTTCTTCTTCTCTTCTCTTCTCTTCTCTTCTCTCTTTGGTCTTTATTTTAAAACCAGGGTTTCCCTATTTTAGATTTACTCAGCTTCCTTCAGTTACTAATTTTACTTTAGCATGCAGTCTTGGTATGGCTTTATTTTTTTAATTGACGCCATTAAATGTAAAAATATTACAGCTATGCTAACCCCTTGCTAAGGCAAGCTGGTATTTCCTGCCACTGCTCCCCAGATGGCTGGGAATGGTCTCTAGGTTTGTGCCTTAAAAACTTTTCAGCTCACTATGCATGAGAAGAAAAGCGGTTTTCACTCATCTCCAGCATGTCCTTATACAAATACACTTGCATATGTGACTGAAACCAAGTCGCGTGACACTGCTTTATCCTTTCGCTCTGACAGAGGTTATGACCCACCTTTCTTCTGTTCTTTAACCTGCCCCTGCATGAGCCATGAGTTTCACCTTTGTAAATGGACAAAAAGCAACTAAAAAAAATTAAATAAAAACATTGCTATGGAGACATAACTTACAACATGGCAGGCACTGCCATAATTCTTTGTGTTTATTGTATCATTAAGTCTTTACAATAATTTGTCTTTGGTGTGATCAAAATGATGACTGATAGAGATGGTGGCAAAAAGTTTTCTTAGTGAGTCCCCACTGTGCCAGGCAAGCTGATGAGTGCTTTACACAGCACATTTATGTACTAATCTCCATTTTACAGGCCAGAGAATTTGACCCATTTCATACAGATAAGGAAACAGAAACTAGATGACGCTGTATAACTAGAAGAGGCTCACACACCTAGGAAGTGGCAGCTGGGCTTTGAGCCAAAGTTCTCTCTAGTTCCAGACTGATGGTTTTGGGTACTGTTCCTTACTCATAGCCTGATGTACAGTGTGCGATCAATGTATACTTGAAGACCGAATAAGAACTTTGCGAGCATGAATGAGTGACATTGATAAAATGGGTCTCCCATGGAGCTTGACCAGTCATAAGAACACAAAGTGAGCATGCTCTGGGGCTTTAAAAGCAAGGATACATTTCATTTAAAAGATTACACACAAGTGCTTCAAATATGTGCGCAAACTTAAGTCTCATAATGCCACTGCAATGACTCTATGGGACAGGTGTTGACCCTGGGACAACGGAGAGGGACAACGGAGAGAGAGGCTGGGATTTAGAGAAGTCAAGCACCTTGCCCAACACGACACATCAGTGTTCAAATCTGTGTGACCAAAAAGAAAACCATGTTATTTTAACTGCCGTGCATAGGTAATGCCATTACTTATACGTTTCTGAGGCAAGAGCTTACACTGTGGCTCAGGTGGATGTGAAACTTACTAGCCTCAAACTTTGTTAATCCTCCTGCTGCAGCCTCTCAAGTGCTGGAGCTACAGGGACAAGGCAACACACCAGCTTCTGCTTTTAACTTCTACACCCACTATAGGTCTCTAGCCTGTAAGCAGTAAGCAACACTGCAGAACCATCATTAACCATGACGGTGTACTTTAGTGATATATTTCTCTATCAGAAATATCTAAGGTAGAAGGGCTAATGGAGGCACAGAGGAAGTACTTTCTTTCTTTTTTCTTTTTTTAAATTTAATTAATTTATTTAGATTACAACCCAATTGTTATCCCATCACTTGTATCCTCCTGTTCCTCCTTCCCTCCCTCCCTCCTTCCTCCCTCCCTCCCTCCCTTCCTCTTTCACTTTATTCCCCTCCCCTAGGTCTATGACTGAGGGAGACCTCCTCCGCCACTATAGGGTCATAGGCTATCAAGTTTCATCCTGGTAGCCTGCTTATTCTTTCTTTGAGTGCCACCAAGCCTCCCCACCAAGGGGAGGTGGTCAAATATGGGACACTAGAGTTCATGTCAGAGTCAGTCTCTGCTCTCCACATAACTGCTCTCCACGTCCTGTCCATTGGCTAGATCAGAGTAGGGGTTCGATGTTTACTACTTGTATTGTCCTTGGTTAGTGCAATAGCTTGAGCAGACCCCCCTGCTCTTCTTGTAGATTTCTAGGACCCTCTGGTTCCTTCTATTTCCCCATCTCCTATATTTCTCTTACCTGGAAGTACTTTCTAGTATATTTTATACAGGTCTATGTTATTAAAATATTGCTCTGTTATCTTTTCAACTTTTCCCTAAATTTAACCCCTCCCTCTTAAAGATTAAAGCTTGTTTTTTAAAAGACATCATGAAGCACAGGAAGTGATTTTTTTTTTGCATCTTTAGGTATAAGATAAAGGCATAGGGTGCCTCTATGTACCCACTAGGCCTGCCATACTTTGAAAAATGGAAAATAATAACAAATGCTGACAGTGTGAAGATGTCAGATGCTTCATGCACTGTGCATGGAAATTTAAAATGACATAGTGGCTATGAACAGTTTGGCAGTTCCTCAATAGGCTAAATTACACATGAGCCAACAATTCCAAGGTATACACACCCAAAGGACTTAAAAAGGTATGTGAACAAAAACATGTGCAAAATATCCCATAGCAGTATTATTCACAATACTTAGAAGGCAGAAACAACTCAGATGCCCTTCAGTGGATGAATGCATAGACAAAATGAACTATATCCGTGTGTGTGTGTGTGTGTGTGTGTGTGTGTGTGTGTGTGTGTATGTATATACATGTATGGAATATATATGTGTATATACATATCCATACATGAAATGTTACTCAGCTGTAAAAAGTAACTAATGACTAACATGGCAAAACATGGAGGTACCTTGAAAGGTGGAGAGCACAAAGTCTATACAAAGCATTTGAGTTATTTTTCTTATTGCTGTGTCAGCACCCCAAGGCTGGCTACGATACCTTCCTCAAGCAAGACTACAACTCCTAAAGGCTGTATAATCTCCCAAAACAGCGCCACCATCTGGGGACAGAGTGTTCAAGCATGTGAACCTATGGAGGACATTCTCATTCAGTCCACCACATGGTAGGAGTACATTTTGATGTAACATCCAGAATTCATACACTCTAGGAAATGACCGTGGTTGCCACTACCTAGAGGAAAGAAATATGAGGAGTTTTTTTGTTTTGTTTTGTTTGTTTCTCTTTTTCAAGGCAGGGTTTCTCTGTGTAGCCTTGGCTGTCCTGGAACTCTCTCTGTAGACCAGGCTGACCTCTAACACACAGAGATCCACCTGCCTCCCTAGTGCTAGGATTAAAGGAATGAGCCACCAGTGGCCAGCTGTAAGAAGAATCTTAAGAGTGCTGTTGGGATTACTCCAAGCAGGTGATGAACTAAGATGAATATAGGATGTCAAACATAGTTGACAACAATTAATTCAATATTTCAAAGTAACTACAGTAGAGGCTCTTTAAATGCTACCAAGACAATTATGACTGATAACCACTCAAAGTGCCAAGTGTAAGCAGCCCGTAAGTGCTCGGCTATGGATGAGTCACCCACCCTCCCCCCATCCAAGCCTCAGAGAATATGGAGAAACGATGGCTGAAGTAATGTGAGAGCTGACAGGTGAGGAGGGAAGATGCCAATGCTGACTCCTGCACACGATGTGGCTGTTGCATGCAACAGCTCAAAGCAGCTATGATTACCTGTGCACAATCAAGAGAGGAGTTCCCAGGGTCCCACCCTGGGAAGAGTAGCTATTAGCCATTGGTTTTGTTGAGGCCAGAAGAGTCACTTTCCTTTTGGGTTATAGCAACTTGTATATTGCCCGTGTCCCACAGGATGGCTTTACACTCATGTGCATTTAGGCAACATGAACTGGACCTAAGATTATCAATAACAAAAAGGAAAGGAAAGGATGACACAAAGTTGAGAAGAAGAGCCGGGCATGGTGGCTTACGCCTTTAATCCCAGCACTCAGGAAGCAGAGGCAGGCGGATTACTGTGAGTTTGAGGCCAGCCTGGCCTACAGAGCGAGTCCAGGACAGCCAAAGCTACACAGAGAACCCCTTTCTCAAAAAATAAAAAATAAAAACAAAAAGCTGAGAGGGAGAAGGGTTGGGGAGCACTACTAGAAGGAGTTGGAGATAGAAAATGGCAAATTGAACAAAATACAGCATATAAATGCATGAAAATCTTAAAGGATAAAGCATATTACTGAAAAAGTTATGTCTGAGACAACAGGTATGCCAATTACCCAGATTAAATCATTACATTTTGTACATACTGAAGGTGTTTTGTTTCCAAATACATATATACAATTACTATATATGAATTAATGAAAATATATCTTTAAAATCTTCTGGAGTTGAAGATACAGCACAGTAATGGACACTTTCCTAGAATGTGAGAGATGCTAAATTTACCCCAGCACAACAACAGCAATAAAATAGTAAACTGCATTTTATAGGTATTTTAACTGAATTCTTTAAAACTCTCTAAGCTGGGCATAGTGGCATATGCCTTTAATCCCAGCATTTGAGAGGCAGAGGCAGGCATATATTTTGTGAGTTTGTGACTTTGAGCCCAGCCTGAGATGACTGGCCTAGTGGGTTCTAGAGCTGTACAATGTGACCCTCAGAAGAAAAAACAAAGAAACAAAAACAGTAATTTCTAACATCACTAAAAATTATGATCTATTAAAACAACACAGAATGTGCTGGTGCACGTTGTATAACTTGCAAAGGGAAAAATTATACGTTGCAAGAAACAGTGTCGGGCTGGACGTGGTGGCGCATGCCTTTAATCAGAGCACTTGGGCGGCAGAGGCAGGCAGATCACTATGAATTCAAAACCAGCCTGGACTACAAAATGAGTCCAGGACAGCTAGGGCTACACAGAGAAACCCTATCTAGAAAAACAAAAACAAAAACACAGCAAAACAAAAAAGAAACAGTTTCAGTCAGCATATTGACTCAAGTGTAGTCAACTCAGGGCAAGTTGGTCACAAGCACCTCAGCATAGCTCTAAGCGTGGCCTGACACAAAATGTTGAACTTTTATATAACATGAGAATTTTGTAACTCAGTTGTACAGTTCCCATTTTGTAGAAGACAATGTCAAAAGAAGCAGAAGACCATGCTATCACATAATGCCCAACAAGTCCCCAGACAAACTTACAACCTATCTGAGTCCATACCATCTCCAGACATAAAACATGTACGATTGCTGTTGGTTATTGCTGAATACTTGTCAATAGCTGAGCACTTAGCCTAAGAATAACGATGAGATCCAATGCGTTCTTCATCCTTTCCTTCTCTTTGCGTGTGAACTGAGTGTTGCTAATCTTCTTAGTGATCGTTAAAAGCCAAATGTTCCAGGTTTTGAGAGATAATCATATTTCAAATGGCTTTTATCTCCATGCAAGGCTTCCTACATTCTCAGGAGAAATACTCTATGAAGAGGTATTTGAAGTAGTTTCCAAAGGAGTAGAACAATTTATAATAACTGTTATGTAGGACTATATTGAAATTTAGGCTAAATTTCTTTAACTAGAATTTTGAGGCTGGTCCCAACCTGATGTTAAGCAAGTACAGCCATGGGATCTTTGCATTGGTAGGGAAAAAAATGTATTAAGAAAAAAAAAAAAAAAAAGGTAGCCATTTTCCCTCCCTTCTTTTTGAGAGTAAATAAACTGTCACTGTGAATATCAAGACTGCTATTTTTTCCTGTATCTCATTTGCACACCCCCTCCCCACCTCCCCGCAATGATGGAACAAAGCCCGACACAACTCCAGAAGAAACTACACAGCTCCTGAGACTTCTTAGTAGCCAAAACCCCCAAACAGTTTAGAGGCAAAGACAGTTGCCCTGCCTGGCATAGCCCTCTGCCCCATTACATACAGTTCCTCCCCCACTCAAGCCTGCCACCACAAGCAAGAGAGTGATCTTTCTAGAAGCCTGTTCCTCCAGCCCCTGCTGTATTTCTCTCTCTGCTTCTCCAGGGAGTTGAGGAACGCAGGAAAATAGCTGCAGGGTTTGGCTTCCAGTTGGTCAACGCTGATGCTAATTTCTCTATGGGACATTTTTAATCTTCATTCTTGGCAAGAAACTGCAGAACTACAAAAGCTGCCAGCTGCATGAAAATATGTTGGGGAATGCAGGGAGGGGGTGGGGGAGGAGGCAAGCAGGGTGTCTGGGATGAAGGGTTTGTCAGCCTTCCTGTCCCTGCTTAGATGGTCTTCTCTAGTTACCAACACTAAGAAAATTGGACTCACATTTTACCTATTGCAATAATATAATCAAAAAGACCAAGAAATAAAAATACAAAACTCAAGTTTTGATGTTGTTTGTTCACTTGTTTTCTTTTCTTTTCCTTTCTTTTCTTTTCTCTTAGACAGTGTCTCATTATGATAATCAGGCTGGCCTTGAACTCACAATCTTACCTCATTCTCCCAAGTGCTAGAAGTGTGTGCTTCCATTACTAGTCATGCAATTCTTTTATTCTATAATATTTTTGCCCCTTTATGTGACTCCTCTAATTAAGCCAAGCACCCTATGTTTACTAACTCTCAACTTTCTCATTCCTTCTGAAATACGTACTGCCTGCCTACTGTGAGCCAGATCATTTGCTGCACATTACATATGGATTTTTCCTTTCATTCGTTTAATATGGTTTGCATACCTAACACATCAAAGGCAATATTTGGGCTACTTGGAAAAAAATCACCAACTACATAGGCAAAGGCCTATGTATGTATGTATGTATGTATGTATGTATGTATGTGTGTGTATATGTATGTTTTTTAAACAGAGTTTCTCTTTGTATTCTGACTGTACTGAAACTTGCTCTGTAGAATAGGGTGGCCTCAAACTCATAGAAATCCTCCTGCCTCTGCCTCCTGAGTGCTGGGATTAAAGGCATGCATCATCACTGCCCAGCTTACATTTTTATCTTTTTTCCTCTTTCCTCTTATTTTTGTTTTAGTATTGTGTTTTGTTTTGAGCTTGGAAACTGCTGTATCAACTAGGCAGGCCTCAAGCTTACAGAAATCTTCCTGTCTCTACGCAAAACCCTGATAGGAAAGCTTACATTTTTTTATGGGGCAATACACAGAGACAAATTTAGAGATTAGTGCTATGGAGAGGGAGATTAGTGCATGGACATGGGAGAACTGCGGTGCTCAGGGTGAAGGTGGCTAGTGTTTCTTAGGTGACAGATGATGATGTCTTGGCCAAGTTTATCTATGAGCAGAGAGCTGGAGAAAGCAAGAGAGATGATCAAATAGTTACCCAGGAAGAATGTGTCATGGGTAGAAGGAATGGCAAGGACACAGACCCTGGGGTGTGGCATGAAGCCCAGAAATAGAAACAGTGTGAAAAGCTTTGCCCCTTAAGGAGCACAGTCTGGATGGGGAAAGACTAATTAGGTATGTCCATATAGCTGTCTAGTTCTGAAAGTGCTGTGTCAAGGAGAAAGCCCTGGAAGACTAGGAGGATCCCATAGAGACTTCTGATCAAGGGTGGGAGACATGGCTCAGTTG
Organism: Acomys percivali; assembly: GCA_907169655.1. Classification (NCBI taxonomy): domain Eukaryota; kingdom Metazoa; phylum Chordata; class Mammalia; order Rodentia; family Muridae; genus Acomys; species Acomys percivali. Next base: position 47,809,711 of record OU015745.1, on the reverse strand, counting down.
TCTACCAACTGCAACAACCTGGCTTTGTACAGCATAAACTATGCACAGTGAGTGACACAGGTGTTCAGAGTCTTCATCTACCACTCAAAAGGTCAAAGCTAAACAACAACAAAAGCGCCCTACCAAACCTAAGGGAAGGATTAGCTTAGGACATAGAAGCCGAAGCCAGGAGATGCAGAGGCTAACGAGACAAAGAGAAGGGTGGCTGGGAGATCGCCCTTCCTTTACAAACGGAAAGGCTCAGAATCAGGAGTAAAGAAAGCAGTGCTAGCTCTAGGAAATATACGATCACAGAAGTCAGCTCTAGGAAATATACGATCACAGAGGTCAGCTCTAGGAAATATACGATCACAGAGGTCAGCATGCAGGACAGTATAACTGCTCGAGACAACTCACTAAAGGGTCTTTGCATTGACTTAACTGTTTGAATACATATGTTTACAGTCTCTGCTCCCTGCTGGACCAAGCAGAGCTACAACCCTGCTTTGTTTACTTCTCTGTCCTCAGCACCCACCCAGAAAAGTACTGTACAACAAAGGCATCCCAGCAATCTGCTATCATCCAAAAGCCTTAGTAATGAAGACAATAGGGTCCTGGCAGGTTTGGGGTTTATAAAAGGCCAGCTAACTTGGCAGTATTCAAAATTGTGATTTCTTTTTGAAGCCTGTAGATCAAAGCCGGCGATAGGCCCAGTGAGATAGCTCCATGGGTAAAAGTGCTTGCTGCAGATGCCTGATGCCCTGAGTTCAATGCCAGGAACCCATGTGCCTTAGTTTGCTTCTCTGTTGCCGCCGCCGTGAACTTACAGGTTATGGTCAGTCCATCACTGAGGGAAGCCAAGGCAGGAACCTGAAGGCAGGAAACAAAGCAGGGAGACCATGGAGGAATATTTATTGGCTTGCTCTCCATGGCTTGCTCAGCTTGGTTTCTTATATGACCCAGGACTACCTGCCCACAGGAGCAGTACCACCCATAGCAAGCTGTGCCCTCCCTTATTCATCATTAACCACAGAAAATGCTCCACAGAAATGCCAACAAGCCAATCTAATAGGGGCAATTTATCCGTCGAGGTTCCCTCTTCCTAGGTAAGTCTAGTTTGTGCTGAGTCACCACCAACAACAACAACAAAAACTAACCAGCACATCATAGTAAGGTGGGTGGAGAGAACTGATCCCATAAAATTGTCCTCTGGCCAGATGGTGGTGGCACACACCTTTAACCCCAGTACTAGAGAGATAGATGCAGGCCGATCTCTGAGTTTGAGGCCAGCCTGGTCTCTGTTAGTGAGTTCCAGGATAGTCAGGGATGATGATGATGATGATGGTGATGATGATAATGATGATGATGATGACGACGACGACCATTGCCTTCTGACCTTTATACATGTTCTGTGACACGCACACCCGCCCCCCATAAAGATTTTGTTCTTGTTGCTGTTGTTGTTTTGTTTTTAAGTTGACTGTGACAATGAAAAACTTCCTCAAGGCTCTTTTATTGCTTGGTGGCATCAGGGTGAGAATGCTTCACATCTGGACTAGATGTCAGTGCTCTGGGTCGGGGGCTCTGCTCACTTGATACATTGTGTTACAAAGTAACGTGGTTGGATACAGATAAGAGCAGAACTCTTTCACGTTGAGGTGATGTGTAGTGTTTCTGACCAGGACACCTTCCTTCCCTTCGAGGAAAAAAACAGAGGGAGGGAAGGTACAGAGATGGAGCCAAATCTTTTCCCTTTTTTAAAATTTAAATGTATTCCTTTGTGTGTGGGAGCAGACTCATGAGTTGGCATACCAGTGTGGGACAGGGGACTACTTTTGAAAGTCATTTTTCTCCTTCCACTATGTGGATCCCAAGGGGTGAATGCGGGTCTTTAGGATTCCCAGAAAGGGCCTTTACCCACTAAGCCATATCAGTGGCCCAAACTTCTTATGTTTGTAAGTTTAAAGACAATTGTCTCAATTCCTAATTTTTGTTTTGTTGGTTGGTTGTCTTGTTTTGTTTGTTTGTGTTTTGAGACAGGGTTTCTTTGTGTTGCGTTGGCTCTCCTGGACTCACTTTATAGACCAGGCTGACCTTGAACTCACAGCGATCGGCCTGTTTCTGCCTCCTGGGTGCCACCATTGTTTTGTTTTTTATTTTTTAATGTGGTTTTTCTGTATTTAATGTGGTTTTGCTGTTTGACCCAGGCTGGTCTCAAACTTCTGGACACAAAGATGTCGTACAAGTAGCTGGGACTACAGATGCACACTGTCCTTCCTATCTTGGCTCTGGACTTTTCTCTCACAGTTGATGTGACAGGTTTGATGTTTTCCACATCAGCCTCCTCTTCCCCCCTTTCCTATTTCCCAGCTGTTCTCAAGTTCCACCAGAGAAAAAGTGGGTTCCCCTAGGACAGGAGTAGCTGTTCACTGTGCAGCTCACAGGCGTGTTCAGTTCAGCTGTGGTTCAGCGCTGTGCACATAACCTCAGGGGTTCTGGTTAGTGGCATGTGGAATGCTGTGACAGAGAGGCACACTTCATTTTGAGTCAAGCCAATGTGGTGGTGACACAGCTAAAGGTTCTGGGAAGGGGTGGCAATTCGTGCCACTCACAGAGTCACTCTGGGGTCAGGGCTAATTCAGAGGAAGCCAGTGATTAGGGGATGGAAGGAAGACACTGCTGAGAGCCTGGAGTCAAGTCGCACCTGGAGTCAGCACTGCTTCTGGACTCTGATGAAGTCCCTACATTCGCTCCATTTATCATTTAAATTGGGACTTTGTGAATTGGAGGCCACATTTTCCTAGGTGGTAAGACAATGCTGTGCCCTATAAAGTAAAGCAGTGTGACGGGAGATCAAAGTCAAGATGGAGTTACTCCAAAACCCATCTTGAGTATTTTTCAGTGATGTCTTCCAAGACATAATGCCTTAAATATATCAGTTAAATTTGAGTAAGTAAAAATGCATGCTTCATGGTTTTAAATTGCCAACAGCTGGAAATGCTCGGCACTAGAGCATGTGCTTACCATCCACAAGGTGCTGGGTTCAAGCCACAGAGAGCGTGCTCAATGAGACAAAGTCACCACTGATGTCAGGGATAAAAGGCAGAGTCCATTTTGGCTGAGTGTGTTCATGAGGTGACTTTGGTGCTGGCCCACCACTTTTGCAGGAAGTGATTCCCTTGCTAAATTACCTTTGTTTTGCTTATGTGTTCTTTCTGAAACACTGAGATTGTACTTTCCCCAACAATTTGGGGGATTTCCAGGATTTCAAGTCTACCTCTGAGGGTGTTCAGATACCCTCCCTTGGGGGAGGCACATCCTGCTTCCATTTCTGTGGCCCCCAAGTGAACAATATTCTTTCTGATTAATAATGATCCCAGGACAGAAAGGTTCTCAGCCACATGCAGAGGACCCAAGAAAATACTGTGGCAACCAGGTAACTTTCATGCACAAAACCAAGGTAGGGAATTTAAAGAATCACAGTATTTTTCGGTTCATTGGGTTACCCTGGAGACTGAATAAAAAAATGGAAGATAAGACTTGTTACTGAGGCAAAGTGAATGTGGAGGCATGATACATGACTCCGTAATGTCCTTGGTAACTTCCTGTGTGCTAAGACGCACCTAACGTAGGACATGGCCTCAAGAAGTATTTGGTTGGAGATGAATGAAACATTCACAATCAGAGTACAACAAAAACCTCTGTTAGGGAAGGCAGAAATTACAGTTAGTTTTAAGGAATCCCTGTTATGTGGGGTTGAGACTCCAACAGGTTAACTCTTAGGAAGCCAGGATGAGAAACAAGTAAAAAACAACGAGCTCTAAGGAAACAGATTCCTCCACACCAACTCTTCTGGTAGACCCAAAGGCTCCCTCACCCAATTTTATATTCACTGGTCTGTCTTATTTCAGTCCACAGAAGGCTTGGGTAGGGACAAAATAGCACCAAGGTCACCTTCTCCTTTGCAGTTTCTTCATATGATCCCCCAAAGGACAGCAGCACCTATGGGCATTAGGCACACCTCCCACTGCACCTGCCTCAGCACCTATGGGCATCGGACACACCTCCCACTGCACCTGCCTCAGCACCTATGGGCATCGGGCACACCTCCCACTGCACCTGCCTCAGCACCTATGGGCATCGGGCACACCTCCCACTGCACCCACTTCTTTTATGGATTCCCTTTCCCAGCAACAGTCTCCACCAAGGCACTGAAGAGGGACTGAAACAACCAAGACACTAAAGAGGGACCGAAACAATCAAGGCAACTTGTAGCAGGAGGAGTTTATTTTGGGCTTATGATTCAGAGCATTAGAGTCCATGATGGCAGAGCTTCGTGGAGCAGGTGGCAGGTGGTGGGAGCAGCAGCTGAAAGCTCACATCCTGAACCGCAAACAGAAAGCAAGAAGTGAATTCAAAATGACCTGAGTCTTCTGTACCCCGACTGATCCACTTCTCCAGCAAGGCCATACCTCCTAAGCCTCTCCACTTAGCAACTTGGGACTAAGTATTCAAACACCAAAGACTGTGGGGGGATGTTTTGTTCAAACCACCAAGCACGTGAATTGGCAGCAGCCCAGGGAAGCATTGGCAGAGTCCATATGCCATCCAAGACCTAATGGGTGATCACCAGGTGCTAGACAAGATACTGCCGGTGGGCCTCCACCGCCACAGCTGGAGGCAGAGAGAAATCAGGGCTGGAGGCTGGAGACGCAGGTTCTGCTGGGTCTTAATGCTTGCTCTCTGCTCTGTTTCTCTCCAACTGGTATGGGGTATGCTTTCCATTCTTGCTCTGTATTTTCTGTTTGCTTCTGTTTCTGCCCCCACTGAGCCCTGAGGACCCTTTGTTGCTGTTTGTCTTTACCAGTTATAGTTACATAAACAGGTTAGGGAAACAACCTTTGGGAATGGCGTCCTTTCTAAGTTTTTTTTGGGGGTCTTGTTTTAGTTTTTCATGACCAGGGTTCTCTGTGTAGCCTTGGCTGTCCTGAACTCACAGAAATCTGCCTGCCTCTGCCACCCATGTGCTGGGGTCATTGTAGCTGGGATTGTTGACTATTAATAAATATTACGATGGCTGGATTCCCTACCCCCACCACCCCCACACACACACACCAAGAAAGGGGAATAAAGGTGAAAAGCTTGAGTAAACTACAAAAGTCAAATAAAATCACATATAGGTATGTAAAAGATGAGACCCAATATATATGGTATTAAAGCTGATAAGGCTATAGTTCAATAGTACCTTAATGTCAGACTGCTGCTTAAATGTATGTCTAATCAAAGTTTATTTTAAAAGGCCCCCCCCAGCCAGGCGTGGTGGTGCACGCCTTTAATCCCAGCACTGGGAAGGCAGAGGCAGGTAGATTGCTGTGAGTTCAAAGCCAGCCTGGTCTACAAAGTGAGTTCAGAACAACCAAGGCTACAAAGAGAAACCCTGTCTCGAAAAACAAAAACAAAAACAAAAAAAATCAGCTTTTTTTTTTTTTTAAGCTTTATCTATTACATGGTAGTTTAAAGTACCAGACTGGTATAACTGACATTCTGGGGTTTCAATAACAATACTTGGAGGCGTATACTGATGTGATCAATGAGATTTTAAAAAGACTATATTTTGCCTTTTCTCCAATGTCAACTATGTCCCAAGAGCTACTGTGGATAGCTCTTGAAATACCTGTAACTGTGGGGAGTCACCTGTTCTTTTCTTCAGAGAGGCCATGGAGACCTGGCTGATGAAGCCTAACCAGTGCCCTGCCTACAGAAGGGACGACCAATACAGAGAAAATGTCCTCTCTGCTTCCAAGCAAAGCTAGAATCAAGGAAGGTCATTAACTTAGGCTTGCAGAGATGGAACAACTGGTGGAAGGAAAGCTAGGGGAGCCAGAGCGTCTTCTCAGGCCACATGACCCCTGAGGAGCCTCAACTGGCCCTGGCAGTAAGTGATTAATTATGGCCACTGCATGGTCTTATACACCCAACATAGAAGAGCAACCAAAGATTAAAATGGTTAGTGTGTTTCCTCAACAGTCCAAGTAACCACACTCTCTAGACATTAGTCTAAAATACATAAGAGATAAAATTTCTCAATGTGGATTTTCTTCATAATATGAAAACTGCTGCCGGGATAGAAGACTTTGGCTCACTGTTGCACCACCACTATTACTTTAAGAAAAAATGAAATGATGACTGCATTTCTTTTCTATCTATTTCTAGAACCCATCTGGGAGGGACCTCAAGCTGATTCTAGCTACTCAACTCGCTATCCAAGGGCCCGAGAGCAGATCCTGGGTTCAGCGTTCTGCAGGCCAGCCTTAGAGGCCAGTGAGAAAAGAGGAGGAGTCTAATAGGTGCAGGCTCCCCCAAAAGATTCTAGGGGACTCTGATTTGAAGATTTTTTTTAAAAAAAGCTATTTCTTCTGGCTTCTGCTTAGATTTCCTCTGCTAAGGATCTGTAATGCTAATCACTCCTGCCTTTACTTCCCCCTCACATCTCTTTTGAGGCAACAGTCCAGGGCTTCCCTTTCTCCCTCCATTTAGCTGTTAGACAAAATGGAGGTGCCAGTGCACTTTTGGGGTATTTCAGATAGGCCTCCTGGAGCAGTATGCTCATTATTATGATCAACAACCCCACATGGATGGACAAAGCCAGATAGATTATTGCACCAACTCTATTAAGGCAGTTAGGGTTACCCCTTCAGAAGGAAGGGGCATGATTATACATATATATATATATGTATAAATACATATATATGTGTGTGTATATATATGTATATATGATCATATATATATGATATAGAAGGGAAACTTGTGAGAAATGTTTTTGTTTTCTCTCAGAGGTAATTAGTTCTTCAAGGGCCCATACTTTCTGAACTGTAAGGTTTTCCTCTGTGCCATTAGCCAATCATGTTAGGTGATGATACTGAGCTCTCATCAGTGGGATGAGATGCAGTCAGCACCTACGTCAGGGCTAAAGGAGGTCTTTGAGCATTTGCTAGTCCGGTTTGGCTCCTGGTGTACTCTTTCTGGGAAAAAATATCATCTTGTCAAATTATTTTGTTTATGTGTTCTTTTGTGGGACACTGGGATTATTTTCCCAACACCTGCAAACAAGCACGAGCTGCTGGATTTATTTAATCAGTGCAATGAAGCGGCAGCAGCTGACACCTTCACGGGCATCTGAGGAAATGTGTTCAAGCACGTGCAAACGATTGCAGGTTTTCTTCTTCTTGGTTTTTCTGTTTTTCAGTTCTGCAGCCAAGCACCTGCAGAGAGTCCTCTAGGCTCCAGTCTTTAGCTTCCTTATGCAAAGTTGCCCCAATGTTTTTGTATATGCTGCTTTGTTTGACAGCCGTGTTATAAACAACACGGTATATAAGGCTGTTGAACCAACAGGCTTGCATTTGAGTCCCTCGGAGGTTTCAAACCTTCTTTGTTGTTATTGGCTTGGTTTTGGCATGTAACTCTCTTTGCTCCTACATGATATGGAGTTCTTTTCCTCTTTTACTGAACTATTTATTAGTTTATGCAGCATGTATTTGTTATGAGGGAATACTGGGTACTTAGTTTTACATCCAGGGCATCGTGTCATATATTCTCCTGAGAGCTGGCAATGGGGCTGATGGGCATACAGTTCTCAGTGCTTATTAAGAGCTAACATTAGCTGGTCATGGTGGTGCACGCCTTTAATCCCAGCACTTGGGAGGCAGAGGCAGGCGGATTGCTGTGAGTTTGAGGCCAGCCTGGTCTACAAAGCAAGTCTAAGACAGCCAAGGCTACACAGAGAAACCCTGTGTAGAAGGGGCCATTACTCAGTGAGACAACTGGATATTTGTTAAGGAAACAGACAATCAGAGCCCTCCCCACAAATAGTGAACTGAGCCATCACTTCATACAGACAGAATTCAGTGGCTAACTACAGATTATCACAGGAATTGCAATGAGTCACACATATTTTGCCTCTTGATTCATTATTTAAAACATTGGTTAGTTTATGTATTAAAAGATGCTAAATTTCCTCTTGTGGTTGGTTTGCTTCTTTTTCATCACCAAATATGGAAGAACCAGTGTTGGATCATCTTTTGTAGTAGGTTGTGTGCACATGTTATGTATGCAATGTTCATGCATACATGTTTGGGTGTGGGTCTACATGTATTGTGTGTATATACAGGTATCTGTGAAGGTCAGGGGTCGACATCAGGTGTGTTCCTCATTCATTGTCCTCCTCATTGCTTTGAGATGGAGTATATCGTTGAACCAGAGCTAAGGGCTGGGATTGTAGCTTAGTGGTAGAGCACCTGCCTCAAATACATAAGGTCCTAGGTTCAATCCTTAGGACAGAGGGGAAAACGGAGCTAAGCAATTGGTTGACTAACTGGTCAGCAAACTCAGAGGCCCTGCCTGTCCCTTCTCTGCCAGCACTGGGGTGACAGTCATACATCACTGCACCTGGCTTTTATATGGGTGCCAGGGACCTGAATTCAGCTGTTCATGCTTCCATGATAAACACTCTACCCAACGAGCAATTCCCCAAGGCCCTACAGTGTTTTTTATAGTTGTAACATTTCATTCTATCACATAATCCCCACAATATTAAAAGCTCTAAGATGTGAGGGGCACTGCTAGGAAAATGAACTTGGCTTCATCTGTGGCCCAGATGCACTGCTCCTGACCAAGCGGTGTGTTATTAACATACGTTACCTATAAGGAAATCTATGACCACAGTCATTACAACCAGACCTAGGAAGAACTATTAGAAGTGAACTTACAGTAGGCCCCATTCTTATAATCCTGGGCTTCACATTTCTTTCTTTAAAAAAAAAAAAAATCTAATGATATATTTTTATTTTTCATATTCATTCATGTGTATGTATCTGTATGAGTGTATGCCATATGTGTCTGGGTGCTCAAGGAGGTCGTTGCATTCCCTTGGAGTTGAAGGTAATAGGCAGTTGTGATCTGGGATCTGGAAACTGAACTCAGGTCCTTTGGAAGAACAACAAAGTCTCCTCTTTTCTTTCTTTCCTTTGTTTGTTTTTGGGGGACAGGGCTTCTCTATGTAGCCCTGGCTACCCTGGAACTTGTTCTATATACCAAGCTGGCCTCAGACTCAGAGATCGGCTGCTTCTGCCTTCCGAGGGCTGGGATTAGCCTCAGACTCAGAGATCGGCTGCTTCTGCCTTCCGAGGGCTGGGACTAGCCTCAGACTCAGAGATTGGCTACTTCTGTCTCCCGAGGGCTGGGGTTACAGGTGTGGGCCACCACCGCTCTGCTCAACAAGGTATGGATACATTTCTTGATTTTCTGCCTTCACTGGGTCCTAAACTTCATTGATGAGATCCGTCTGTTTGTCTATCAATTTTCTCTCCATATCTAACACTGGATAGGCGCCCAATAAATCGTAAAATTAGATTTGGCCACCAACCAAGGAAAGAGTGGTTTATTGTCTCAGTTACTTCTATTGTTGCCATGACAAAGTACCTGAGAAGCGCAGCTTAAAGAAGAAAGGGTTTGTTCGTCTTGGATCACAGTTTGAGGAAAAGCTTGATGGCAGAAGCACAGGGTGGCTGATGACATTATGTCCTTCTTGGTCAGGAAGCAGAGAGGAGATGAATGCCAGCTCTCCATTTGCTTTCTCCTTGTGTTCAGTTTGGGACCCCAGCCCTTGCGGTAGCAGAACTCCCTTTTAGGGCAGATCTTCCCTCCTTAGTTAAACCTCTCTGGGAACACTCTCATAGACACACCCTGAGGTATGTTTTGTGGTGATTTTAAATTCAGTCAGGTTGACAATGAAAGTTAACTATAACATTTATATAATGAACTAAAATAATAACACATAACACCCCCTCCTCGAATACAGTAAAGTGATAACACAATGGCTCATAAAGTGGCTCAGTGAAAAAGCAGCAGCATGCAAGGGCTAGGAGTTTCTTATTTTTGGAGAGGATAAGGTCTCCCTATAGCCCAAGCTAGCCCAGAACCCATCATCATCCTGCCTCAGCTTCCCCAGTGATGGGATTACAGGTGTGCACCTCCATGCTCAGGCTATTAATTTCTTTATGTTTAATTCCATCAAAAGGATCCACACTTGTGGCTGAGGGCAAGGAAATGAAATTTTTTTAATTGGTGAACAGAGGCATCTGCATTCATCAGCTTCTGAGAAAACAGCCTAAAATGCTTGCATTCCATGTACTATCAAGAAAAAGTGACAGAGTCTAGCATTAAAAAAAAAAAAAAAGACTTGTAGACCTTGAGACGTTGTGCAAAGGATAATTTATCTCTTTCATCATCCCCCCTGAGGTAAGAATATTTTCTTCATTCATAGCTGAGTCTATAGGAAATGATTTCTCCCAGAGTTCCCAGTCAGAGCTGGTTTCAGTCGCCTCCTGAGATATGTGTCAGTTGGCCCATAAATCATATGGTAAAACAACAAAACAAAACACAACTTTTAATCAGGTGAAAGTTATGTTGGGACTATCAAGACTAAGCTCATTGGGAATTTTTGGATTTCAAACAAAAATTCCCTAATGATGATTGGAATTTCAAAACAAAAATCTGTTCCATTGTATGTTCTATGTTAACACCACTTTTAATATTTGAATGTCCCAAAAGACAAACATACAATGGAACAGATTTTTGCATTCTGGTGCTGTAGGTGACCTGGAGCCTAAATAAAGGCTATCTGTCAACTCTACATCCTCAGAGGAATGACAATAAAGATCTTAATCTGGGAGAATGTTTCATTTTACTGCCCAAATCTGTAGAAGTTCACCATTGCTGATCAAACTTTTAATAACTGGTCACAACAGGACATCATTCCTGATGATGCCCAGCTGCACAGCATGTGATTGGAATTTTCATTCCCACCTTTGTGCTGCCAGGGATCCTGCATTTTTTTTTTCAGTCTTACACAGTTTTTAAACATTTGTTCACAAATCATTTCAAGTGTCAAGAAAAATTATAAGCATAAAACTCACACATACCCATTAATGGATTTCACCAATTATTGACATTTTGCCTCTTCATTCTCCATATATAAAAAACACATTCCTATTTGTGACTAGAATGCATTCACTATGCAGCATTACCCATAAGCCCTTGTGTTTCCTGAGAACAAGGGTATCCTATATGCAACCACGCTGCACTTACCTACTGAAGGTAATTAAGTATTGATCAATATTTCTTTTCAAATCTACTGTCCTTATGCCAGTTTTGTTGACTGATTCAATAAAGGCTTTTATTAATTTTTTTTAAAGTACAGAATCCAAACCCAAATCAGACATCATATTGTGATTGTCATCTTTAATTTTGATCAATCCCTCAGCCTTCCCTTATATTTTATAATAATGACATTTGGAAGAACATTGGTCCATTCTTTGGGGGCGGGCAGGAGCAATGAACTCTATTTATTAGATTCAAGATAGTAGGGCTCTCTCAGCCCCCCTACCTACTTCTTCTGGGTGTCTGGGATGGAATCTGTGAGGCCCAAATGCTCAGTGTCAGGATTGAGATGGGACAGGGATCCCTCAGCAGTCAAGATCCTCCCTCTTCCTCTCTGTTCTAGCTGGGCGGGGTGGTCCAGGGCACCTTACTTCTTAGAGGCCACGAAGTTTATGAGGTCCACAACCCTGTTGCTGTAGCCATATTCATTGCTATACCGAGAAATGAGCTTTACAAACTTGTCATTGAGAACAACACCAGCCTCAGCACCAAAGGTCAAAGAGTGAGTATTATTGCAGGAGACGACTTGGTCCTCAGTGTAACCAGGATGCCCTTTAGTGGGCCCCTCATGCCTGCTTCACCACCTTTTTGCTGTCATCATACTTGGAAGCTTCCTTTAAGTGGCATGTCAGAAGCATGGAGCACAGAAGGTCGTCCCAGTGAGCTTTCCATTGAGCTCTGCAATAATAACCTTGTCCACAGTGCTGGCAGCACCACTGGATGCTTCCCCGTGGCCATCATGCCAAAGAGTCATCCACAGTCTCCTGGTGGGATTGATGGCATGAACTGTGACCATGAGTCTCTCCACAATGCCAAAGTTGTCACAGATGACCTTGGCCAGAGAAGCTAAGCAGTTGGTGGTGCAGGAAGAGTTGTGGACAATCTTGAGTGAGTTGTCATACTTCTCAGAGTTCACACCCATCACAGACATGGGGGCATCAGCAGAAAGGGCAAAGATGATGACCCTTTTTGCTCCACCTTTCTAGTAGGCCCCAACCTTCTCCATGGTGGTGGAGATACCAGTAGACACCTCAACATAACTTGGCACTAGCATAACCCATTTGATGCTGGCAGACTCTTCTGGAAGATGGAGATGACCTTCCCATTGATGACAAGTTTCCCATTCTCAGTCGTGACTCTGGCATTGAACTTGCCATGGGTATAGTCATACTGGAACATGTAGAACATGTGGCTGAGGTCAATGAAGGGGTCATTGATGGCAACACTATCCATTTTGCCAGAGTTGAAGGCAGCCCTGGTGACCAGGATCCCCAAATTGCCAAGTCTGCTCACTCCAACTTTCACTATTGTGCCTCAAGGATGAGCCTGGCATTGTAGAGATGATATGGCTGTCTATGGAATGGAAAAGAACAGAGTCCACTGTGAATCATGTAGATTAGAAAAGAAAAAAGAAAAAAATGTAGCTTTGAGGCTGTTATCCCCCACTTCCATTTACAGCTTTTGATTGTAACTGCATGGAAAAGAGTGAGGATGTTGCACAGCTCCTTATTCAGTCCCAAGAATAAGTCAATAATAAACGCCCGAATCAGAATGTGTTAAAGCAACGCCTGGCACATAGGATCAGTGCCCAGTGAAAGTCCTCAGTGCAGCCTACCCATCACCAAACACAAGTGTGCCAGGTGGAAGAGGACCACATACCAGTCTACATGGCAGCCACCCCTTCTTTTTCTTCTCCCCCCTCCCTCTGTCTGTTTCTCTCTCTGTCTCTTTGTCTCTCTCTCTCATTTTAATCACATTCACTGTAATTATAAGATGGGAAGAAATTGAGTGGTTATTGAAAGTCTGCCTTTTCCAGAAAAGTAGGCTTTCTCAGCAGGCATCGAGAACACTCCTGCAACGAGCACTTTGTTTATCCCCCCGAAACCTTAACACCCACTGACATGTGTGTTCTGCCTTTTTTCCCTTAGGTTGGTATCTAGCATTTCCTTTCTTGCTGTTCTTTCCTTCTCTCCACACTGTGGGGTACAATAGCCTGCTTAGATTCTGCTGGGATGATTTCTGGAGCTCGTGATAAGTTCTTCATCATCTAAACAGTCTATATACATCTTGAGAAAGTAAACATTTTGAAGGTGTGTTGTTAGTTGACTTAAGGAAACCATCAGTGCCTTGTTTGGGCATCCTTTGCGTGTGAACAATGAGTTAACTGCAAGCACTTTATCATTTGGTTATCATTCAATTTTATTATCGTTCAGAGAGCAGACATTGCTTCTGTCTACTTTGCTTTCATCCCTCCACAGCCAGCTTTCAACCACACATCATGTAACGGACACACCCTTAGGGAGCAGTCACTAGCTCAAAGTCAAACAGGTGGGATTTGAATAGAGATCTCTAAGTTCCACTCTGGCTGGATCACTCTCTGCCAGGCTTGTTTGCTATATGTTGGTGCCTATAGCCGTGCATCCTGGAAGGCAGACTTCACATGTGCTTACGTAACAACAAAGCAACATATACAAATAAATATTCACATACAGGAGTGTGGGGAGGGGGGTTGGGGGGGGCAGAGATTGGTAAAGTACACATACTTGAACCAGACTCCGGAGGCAGAGGCAGGCGGATCTGAGTTCGAAGCCAGCCTGGCCTACAAAGTGAGTCAAGGAAAGAAAGAAAGAAAGAAAGAAAGAAAGAAAGAAAGAAAGAAAGAAAGAAAGGAAGGAAGGAAGAAAGAAAGAAAGGAAGGACAGACACAACCGTGTGTTCCTGTAATCCTAGTACTGATGAGGTAGACAGGAGAACCCTTAGGGCTTGATGGCTGGCAAGTCTAGCTGAAGTGTTGAGTTCCACACGCAGTGAGAGACCCAGTCCCAAAGCTAAAGTGGATAGCGATTGAGGAAGACACTCACTGTGGATCTCTGGCCTCTACACTTAGGCATATGTACACACTCATGGACACCTGCAGGAATATGTCCAGGCACACAAAAATAATTAAATCTATACAATATCAAGAAAATCAGTGCTGGAACTCTTTTCATTTCTTTTAAGGTTGTTTTTATTTTGAAATACAAGGGAACTGTGGGAAGGGGCCATCACCATCTCTTGAGTCCTCAGAGCCCTCTTAAAATTCTAACTTCAGTTCTGGGCCCTTTAAAAACAATAAAATGGTGTTTCATTTTAAAATATTCTTTTCATTACTTCAGAGAAAGCTTCCCTTATGT
>OU015745.1:47756157-47776645 GCA_907169655.1 Acomys percivali | reverse complement strand
ACACACACACACACACACACACACACACACACACACACACACACACACCCTGTCTAATGATCAAAGAATCTCACCGAGCTACATGTTTCTGAACTGATGAGCTGATTGCTAAACACTAGGGAAAGAGATATGTGGTTTGATGTCTTGGGCCCAGAGAGAAGAAACTAGATAATCTGTGTTTACTGCCAGCACATGCATGGAGCTCTGGACTGAACTGTGCATATTTAACATGGTATGTTGAATATCTGGCTCCAACATGATTTGGAGAGAGGGCTTTTACACACTAAGGGACATACTAGGAAATAAAGGTGAGGATCTAAATCAATAGGATTGGTGGTTTTATAGAAGAGGGAAAGCAAGGAGGAAACCACTCTTTGTCTCTTCTGCATCACACACACCAAGGAAAGAGCAGTGAAGCACATAAGGAAAAGGTAGCCATTTGCCAAGCAGGGAGGAAGCCCTCACCAGAAACAGAAGATACTAGTACCCCAATTTCTAGAGTCCAGCCTTCACAACACTAGGATAACAGACTCCCATTGCTTTAGTCATCTACCCCATGGAATTCTATTGTGGCAACCCAAGCTGGCTCAGACAGATGGCAAGCACAGCCTCTCTCAATTCCTTCTTCATACAAGAGAACTGTTGCACACTTCGTATGTACAGTGCCCACTGTGTGGCCAGCATGCTCCAAAACCTTGGTGATTATTAAGTCGTGCAGGTTTCAGCTCACAAGCAAGCGGAGCTAATTTTATGGTTAATTGTGTTTGTTTTCTTTTTTATCAGCTTGACACAAGTCAGAGTGACCTGAGACGGGAAGACCTCAATTGGGGAAATGCCCCCGTCAGAATGGTCTGCGGACAAGTCATGAGGGAATTTCCTTGATTGAGGTGGGAGAGTTCAGTTTACTGGCGGTGATGCCACCCTGGGTAGGCAGTATAAGAAAGCACCCTGAAAGGCTGGAGAAATGGCTCAAAGGTTAAAAGCACTGGCTGCTTTTCCAGAGGACCTAGGTTCAATTTCTAGCACCTACATGGTAGCTCACAGCTATGAATAACTCTAGTCCCAGGGGTTATTCAGGACCCTATTCTAGGCTCTGCAGGGACCAGGCACACATGTGCTAATGCAGATACACATGCAGAAAAACTACAAAAAAACTAAATTAATTTAATATACAGGACGGAAGGAAGGAAGGAAAGAAGGAAGGAAAAAGAAGTCAGACTGAGGAGGCCATGGAGAGCAAGCTGGGAGGCAGTGCTCCTCAGTGGCTTTTGGTTCAGTTCCTGGCACTGGGTGCCTGCCTTGGTTTCTCTCAGTGGACTGTGCTTCAGATTGCGTAAGACAAATAAAACCCTTTCTGCACAGATTGGGAAATCAAATGGAGACAGCTAAGTAGCGCTGCAACGACAAACTCCCAGAGTTCAGTATTTAAAACCACACACGTAGCTTTCTTCTTCACCCACGGACCTTCCTTGGGCCTGGAGTTGGGGAAGAAAGGTCTTCCACTCGAGGGCGGCTTATGCCTGCTGTTTTGCATTGGCTAAAGTGAGCCCCAAGGCTGGTGTCAGGAAACTGAGGATGTTCTATCCTCCCGTGCCCCTAGAAGAAAAGGAACCAGGCACCTTCCGTGAGCAGTGAAGTGTCCCAACATCCTACGAACAACAGACTTTTACTCCTCTTGTTTTACAAATAAGACGCAGAGCGTTGATAGATCCGTGCCCTAGTTCATGCAGCTAATAAAGGGAGTAAAGATAGCAGGCGTAGCAAATCAAAACACGCAACACCTAGTTAAATTTGAATTTTAGATAAACAAGAAATAAATTTTTAGTAGAAAAATGTCCCAAATCTGCTTAGGGAATATATTTACACTAAAATAATGGTTGTTTATCAGAAACACAAACATAACTTAGTACTTTGTGTTTTAGGCAGCCGACTTCAATCCAGGCAATCCTCAGATAGGATTCTTGGCTCCAGAGAAAATAATATTCTATTCAGTACCATCCTTTTGCTCCTGTGACCTTCTTTTGTTCCTCTGCCAAAGTTAATTTAACATTTATTCCTTAGCCATATGACTAAGGCCGAGAGAAAATTTAGGACCTCTCTTTTGGAAGGGAGAGTGTTTTGGAACTATTCCCCACTGACCGTTCCTGGATGAGGAAATAGGATCCCCCCTGCAACAATGGGTCCCTCCTACAGTCAGCCATGCTTGCTGAGCCGCTGCCTGATGCTTCGCAGTTAATGGAAGAGACCATGCAAGGCCGATAATCACAAGGACAGTGCATCCCCAAAAGTTTCCCCTGGGACTCTGAAACTGGTCATATTTTCCTTTTTCATTATGAAGCACTTAGGCCAATAATGCTATTATTTTGTTTCCTCTGACCGAAGTTACTGAAAATTCAGGCTTGAGGGGTTGGATCCGTGCCAGTGGTAGACGGTAGTGATGTCACCATGTACGAGGGCCGGGGTGGGCATGAGAGGGTGAGTTTGCAGCCAGCTGAAGAATTCACATTTTGGTTTTGTTTTGGTGAGTGTGTGTGTGTGTGTGGTGTGGTGTGTGTAGTGTATATGGTAGATGTGTGGTGTGTGTGTGTGTGTGTGTGTGTGTGTGAGGTATGTGGTATGGTGTGTATATGTAGTAAGTATGGGGTATGGTGTGTATGTGGGGTGCATGGGGAATATATGTGGTGTGTGGCATGTGGTATACGTGGTTTGTGTATGTGATGTGTATGGTAATGTGTGGTGTGTATGTGTGTGGGGGTGTGGTATGTGTTTGGGTGTGTATGGTATGTGTGTGTAGTGTATGATGAGTATGGTATGGGTATGTAAGTGTGTATGTTTGGTGTGGTGTGGGGGTGTATATGCGCGGTATGTGTTTGTGTGGTGTGTGCATATTGCATGGTAATGTGGTGTGGTGTGTGTGGTATGTGTGTGATTTATGTGATTTATAGTGAATGTGGTGTGTGGTGTGGTATGTATGTGGTAAACATATGTTATGTGTATGTGTGTATGTGGTGTGTGGTGTGTGGTATGTGATGTCTGTGTGTAGTATATGTATGTAGTATATGTGGTATCCATGTGGTGTGTGTGGTGAGTGTGGTGTGTGTGGTGTGCAGTGTGGTGTGTGCACATCTGTGAAGTAGGAGGCCAGAAGAGAACCAGAGGAAGTTGTTAAGTACCCTGAAGCCCCAGACATCTTCCTGTCTCCATCTCCAATAGTACTGGAATTATAGAGACACACCGGCCATACCTAGTTTTGTTTTGCTTTGTCTTTAACACGCATGCCGAGACCCAAACTCAAGTCCTCTGGCTTGCCTCTTACCCACTGAGCTGTCCCTCCGGCCCCAAGATTCCACATTTTGTAGATGTCTTAGGCAAGTAATTAAATGTTGACAATGAATTTAGCTGACATCTCATTAACATTTAATTAATAACTTCACTGCCTGGCACCACATCTGGCATAGAGTGTGAATTAAGTGTTTTTAGAATTAGAGGATGGTTAATGTCATATGAGGTTCCTGATACCCTATAATGCGTATTTTGCAAATGAGGAGCTGGAAGGCAGGCTAAGTGATCCTCTGATTAAAACTGGCCAACTTCTAAAAGGCACTGAGAGGAGGCAGTGACTTCGATTTATCTGAGGGTGTGTTTGTGGGGTTCCTCATTACTCCTCCTGATTTGTCTTGGCCTTCCAAGGTCTGGCATCAAGGGACTGAAACCAGTGACTCATTGCCCCTATGAGGATAATGACTAACAAGCCATTAGAAAGAATTGATTAATATGCCTGATCCCTTGCGTGAAAGGTAATCAGTGCATGAGATCAGTTTCTCCTTGCCACTCTGTGGCCTGAGTTTCTCTTCTTAATCCTCTGAAAAATAAGACAAAACCTTTCCCTAGGCTGGGGTTTTAATCCAAGGTATTTTTTTTTTTTAATAATTCGCTGATCCCAGCAAGTGAAATACCTTTCAAAGATGTCTTGTCTCACAGGCACAACTTGAGTGTTCCCAGTCTGAAATAACTGTTTTATACAAAAGCACTTTTATGCCTTTTCCCTTGTTCGCCACTCCCACTCGCCATTTTTTCCGGTACTGAATATCTCCTCACATGAGGTAGGCAAGTGCTCTATCACTGAGCTATGCCCACAACCCAGTGAGACCTTTTCAGACTATTGCTGATAGGAGTGGTGGACATTCTCACCATGTGCGTTAGGGCAAGGACCTAGAAGTAATGAAAGAAAGGTAGAGGAAGTTTCTGTTGAGGGAGGTTGCTCAGCTTTGATGTGTTCCTCTGGCCATTTTGAGATGGATATTATGCCCTATGGACTTTCTGTATTGAGGACACTAACCTGTTTATTCCTACTGTCCACGTGCTGTGCTTAATATCCTTGTAAGGACTATAGTTTACAACACCCAGCACAATCTGGTAGACTATTCTAAAACTGTTCTTGGATACCCAGCTTGGTAAAGCCAATTTAGAAATTGAGTTGGTAAGACTGGGCATGTAGTCAGTTGGTAGATTGCTCACTTAGCATCCATGAAGCTGTGGGTTAGAGCCCCAGTATTCATAAAACCAGAAATAGTTTATATACCTGTAAGTCAGCTGTTATGACGTGGAAGTAGGAGGGCTAGAAGTTAAAGGTCATCTCCACCTCCATAATGAGATCCAGATCAGCCTAGGATACATGAGACCCTTTTGAAAAAAGGAAAATAAAATTAACTTAAATTAAAAATTTTTTTAAAGTTATTTTGTAATGTTTCCCCTGTGGAACATGAATATACTATGTGAGCCAGCAATTCAACTCAATATCTACCCAACAGGGATGCATTCTGTCTTCACCAAAAGACACATTCTAGAATGTTCTAGCAGCATTGTTAGTAATAGTGTCTAAGTAAGAATTCTCTAAATGTCCATCAAGCTGGAATGGGCAAGTTTGTTATAGATTATAATATAACTACTGTCTTAGTTACTCTTTAATTACTGTGAAGAGACACTGTGACCAAGGCAGTTTATAGAAGAAAGCATTTAATTGGAGGGTTGCTTACAGCTTTAGAGGGTTTGTCCATGAGCATTACAGCAAAGGGGCATGGAAATAGGCAAGGCATGGCACTAGAGCAATAGCTAAGAGCTTCCATCCTGAGCCATAGCAGCAGACAGAGAGGAGAGAGAGAGAGAGAGAGAGAGAGAGAGAGAGACTGGGTTGGTATGAGCTTTTGGAACCTTAAAAGCCCATCCCCATGACACACCTGCTCCAACAAGGCTATACCTCCTAATCCTTTCCAAACAGTTCCACTAATAAGGGACCAAGTATTCAACATATGAGCCTTTGGGGGCTGTTCTCAGTCAAACCACAATGAAACACTAAATGCTGCAATACAGATAATTCATTTGCAACTGCGCACAAAAAAGAATGAGGCAGTTCACAGTGCCCTGCCAGGGAAGTGAGCACAGGAGGTGCGCTGTATGATTCCATTTTAATAAAGTTATTCTTTTAAAGGTTAAAATTTTCCCCATGTGCATGAGTTCTTTGCATGCATGTGTATACATATAGCATGTACATGCCTAGTGACTACAAGGGCCAGAAGAGGGCATCAGATTATCAGGAACTAGAATCACAGACAGTTGTGGGTCCACTGGCTACTGAGAACTGAATCTGGGTCCTCTGGAAGTACAGCAAGTGATCTTAACCACTGAGCCATCTCTCTAGTTCCCAGTACTACACATTTTAAAGTCAGGTAAACATACTGGAAAGTACCAAACAGTGGTGCCATAGGCAGACGTCTAAGGCCATCGTGATCTGTGCTTGTAGTGTGTGTGTGTGTCCCTGATGTAAGGCCTGCCCTTTGCATGCACTTAGATCCTATGGTGTGATAGAATATCACTTCTTATGGTCTTAGTCTAACATGGGCCATACAGTCTCAGGTTTTGAACACTTGGGGCACTACTTGGAAGGTTGTGCACTTTGGGGAGGTACACAATAGCTAGAAGTATTCAGCCACTGGGGCCAAGACTTTGGCAGTCATACCTGCCCCTGGCTCTGGTGTAGCTTTCTCTGAGTCCTGTCTGCCTGCATATGAACAAGCTTCCTCTACATCCTCCAACTGCCATGAACTGTGAAATGCCTTCACCTCCGTGGTGACACTGAGAGGAGACTAACTAATACATCACTCCTGTCATTAGAATTACTAGTTACCCAGCAGGTGATCTAAGGTGGGCCTATGTAACTGGGTGAGTTCTTTGAATGAGCAGTAATAGAAGCCAGAAAGAAAGGGTCATTCTGGCCTAGAAAGAAGCACCATCTGTGAGCTGCCTATGGGGACAGCAGGCAGCCTAGAGGAGGCAGGAAAGTGGGACCACAGCTGTGCAACCACAGAAACTTAACCCTGCCAACAACATGAGTGAGCTCACATCCTAGGTGAGAAGCCAAAGTCTGGCTGGCACCTTATTTCCCGCATGGGGAGACTGGAAACAGAAGGCCCATGATACATGTGTGATAACAAAGCTGCACGGTTTTAATGGGCTCAGCTTGTGGAGATGGGCTTTATAAGGATAGAGATCCTAGTGCAGATGCTAGGAGTGGGAGGGGCATCCGAAATGCTGGAGGTGTGCTCCGTCTGGACCGGGTGATGGCTAGGTAAGAGCGCTGAACTTGTGGCATCACCAAGCTTTCCCTTTAGAACGGACGTGCTTTTCTCTACGTTATTTTGTGTGTGATGCCAAAAAGGTTTTCTAAAAAGCTGGAGAGATGGCTCAGTGGGTAAGACAGTTGCCTTGCAAGCACGAAGACTTGATTTCGATCCCCAGCACCCATATTAAAAAACACCAACCAACTAGATATAGTAGCATGCATTTGTAATGCCAGAACTGGGGCTCTGGGGACAGACGGATCCCTGGGGCACACTGGCCAGCCAGACTACCTATTTGGTGACTTCCAGGCTAGAGAGAGGGACTCTATCTTCTCCCAAAAAGTAAACAGTACTTGAGGAACAGCACCCAAGTTTGTTCTGAGACCTTCACAGGCATATCTATATGTGTGCATGAGCCAGAGTGCACACCCAAAAATGTACATACATGTGCACATACACACAAATTAAAAACCAAATGTTGGGATGAGGTTATTTATGTCAATCTTAAGAATACAGAAACCAAGAGGCACCCAAAGCCAAGCCCACATGGACCCATTGTGCTAGGCTGTACTGAGGCTCGTTCTTCCCACATATGCTTAGGCAAAGGAAACCTCCCCTTGGGCGGCTACTTTAGGTGGAACGCTGCAACGGGAGAGGAAAGAAAATGAAGAAGACATGTAATTCTTCAGACTGAATTAGACCTGTGAGATAATTTTGATTACACAGAAAATCTTAATATAATGCCAGCCATTCCTCAGTGAGGCCATAGGTGACTGTTTAGTGCTGTCACTCTGCCACTCCTCGGCCCAGAGACCAGTGACAATCGTGTCTAGGAAAAAGCATGACCTTCTGCTCCTGTAGCCAAGAGCCGAGGATGAAAAGAGAGCTAAGAGGAGGTGAGGTAAGAGTTCACTTAGAGCATTTGTATGGAAAGGCATCCTTAGGCCTGAGTTTTCTTTAAAGATGAAACAACCATCTTCTAGAACTCACCAGTCATTTAAGCAAAATCAAACAACTTCAGAAATTAAATCACTTTAAATGTTAAAAAAACAAAAACAAAAACAAAAAAACAAAACAATTCTCCTTTGTCAGATGTAGGGTTAGTGAAGATCTTTTCCCAGTCTATAGGCTGTCACTTCGTTCTGTTGACAGTGTCTCCTGCCTTACAGAAGCTTCTCAGCCTCATGAGATCCCATTTATTAATTGTTGACCTTAAGGCCTGGGCTGTTGGTGTTCTGTTCAGGAAGTTTTCTCCTGTGCCAATGTGTTCCAGGCTCTTCCCCACTTTTTCTTCTAACTGATTTAGTGTCTCTGGTTTTATGTTGAGGTCTTTAATCCACTTGAACTTGAGTTTTGTGCCTGGTGACAAATATGGGTCCAATTGCATTTTTCTACATGTAGGCATCCAGTGAGACCAGCACCATTTATTGAAGATGCTGTCCCTTTTCCATTGACTAGATTTGGCTTCTTTGTCAAAAATCAAGTGACCATATGTGTGTGGATTTATCCCTGGGTCTTCGAATCGATTCCATTGATCAAGCAGCCTATTGCTGTGCCAGTACCATGCTGTTTTAATTGCTGTTGCTCTATAGTACAGCTTGAGATCGGGTATGGAAATTCCTCTGGAGGATCCAAAATATATAAAGAACTCAAGAAACACCACCAAACAAAATAACCCAATTGAGAAATGGGGCTCAGAACTAAATAGAGAATTCTCAACAGTTCAATTCTAAGCAACCACATGGTGGCTCACAATGATCTATAATATGTTCTAATGCCCTCTTTTGGCGTGCAGGTGTACACGCAGGCACAGCACTGTATACATAATAAACAAATCTTTTAAAAAAGATATCTGCAAGGTCTTAATTATAAAGTATCATCATGTGTGGGGGGGGTTGGAGTGGGGGGGTTCCTAGAAACTGATCCAAGGTTCTCATACGTAGTAGGCATAATTTTAATGATCTTTTTCTTTTCAGATTATTGATGCAGGTTGATTATCCTTTGTCTGAAATGTTTGGAACAAGAAGTGCTTCAGATTTTGAATTGGAGAAGGAGTTGAATATTTACATATACATAATAATCTATTTTAGTGATAGGATCAAACTCTCATTTATATTTCATGAGAAGCTTTTGCATATAGCCTAAGGGCATTTTCATACATTTATTGTGCCTTCATCTTGACTATGATCCATTACATGAGACCAATATCCTGGTTGATTTTTGTCAACCTGACACAAGCTAGAATTAGCTGGAAAAAAGAAAAGAAAAGAAACTCAACTGAGAAAATGCTTCTCTCAGATTGCCTATAGGCAAGCCTGTTGGACACTTTCTTGATTATAGATGGATGTGAGAGGGCCTAGCCCTTGGGCAGGGCTGGGCATGGGAGTAGAGTTTCCATCCCTGGGCAGGTGATTCTTGGTTGTATAAAGAAGCAGGCTGGGCAAGCCGGAAGGAGCAAGCCAGTAGGCAGCATTCTCTCTGGCTTCTGCTTCAGTTCCTATCTCTAGTTCCCAGCCTGGAGTTCTTGCCTTGGCTTCCCCTTATGATGGACTATGGCCTAAGAAACCATTTCTTCTCCAAGTTGCTTTTGATTATGGGGTTTATCACAGCAGTGGAAAACTAACTAAGAGACCAGGTCTGGAATTTTCAACTTGCGGTACAGTGTAGATCTTAAAAAGGTTTAGATGTTGGAGCCTTTGGGGTTTAAGACTTTCATAGCCGGAATGTTCAACCTGTAAATTATAACACAACAAGACAAAAATCAGAGACATAGAAAGTCATAATTAAGTAGCAAAGTCTCCCATAAGGAAAATTATACTTCATATTAATATTATGGCATATATCCTTATAAATTATAATATGTGCATATGTATTATATAATCTCTGCTCTGCAAACTTTTTTCAATAAACTCATAATTTTTTTCATGATGACATATATGTGACTATTTTTTCCATAGAAATGTACTATATACATAATATCTTGTCTACTAATTGTATTGTGCTTTTTTCTTTCCTACTTGAAAGTTGCTATTCTAAATATACCTGTTATGGTACTTGCACAATCATTTCTTTAGGATTTATTTCTAGAAGAAGCATTCCTGGGTAAAAGAGCACAAACAAAAAGCTTTAGATCCATACAGTGCCTTATTTGCTAGGTTTTTGTTTTATTCTTAGCAGTAACATCCCAGGCAGAAAGACTGTTTATCCCCCATGAGCTTATGGGAAGGGATCATTTCTAATGGGTTGCCTCTTTCATGCATCATTTCAGCATTTGAATTTGTTATAGCTGAAAAAATAAGTTGTGTTTTCTTATAGAGGAATCTAGTTGCAATAATCAGGGACTTCTCTAATTCTTGAATCAACATCTGAAGTATTGTTCAGCTTCCCAGTGGTTGATGTTGGTCTCAGTCAACTTTGAGCAGAGTGGTAGAGATACATGTGGCTCAAGAAAGCAGTCTACTCAGCACACAGGAGGCAGAGGCAGGTGGATCGCTGTGAGTTTGAGGCCAGCCTGGTCTACAAAGCGAATCCAGGACAGCCAAGGCCAACTCAGAGAGACCCTGTCCTGAAAAACCAAAAGAAAAAAAGAAAGAAAAAAAAAAAGCAATCTAAATGTAAGGATACTTTCAGCAAAGGCTCCAAAAAAGATAAACACTGTCACCAGCTTGTCAGGTAAAGTCTCTGTAGTTGTTTAAATAACAATACCCCATAGGCTCATATATTTGACCCTTTAGTCATAAGGGACTAGAACTGTTTGAAAGGATTAGGATTAGGAGGTGTAGCCTTGTTGGAGGAAGTGTGTCACTGTGGGTGGGTGTGGTGGGGATGGGCTTTTAGGTTAGCTTGAATCCTTAGTCAGGGTTTACTGGGTCATCCTAGTAGGATTGTAGGAGACAGTGGACCATTGAGGCCAGGTCAAGAGATCAACAACAAAGCTGAAAAGAGTTGGAGATCTGAAGAGTGCTTAGACATCAGACATGGAGATACAGAATTTGGAGTTTGCCATGATGGTTTTTGGTCTTGCTCTGGTACAGTATTTCCGCACTCTGACCCCTTTCCTCCCTTTTGGAATGGTTTATGTATATTCCATGTTGGAAGTATGTGATCTGCTTATTGATTTTGGTTTTACAGGGATTAAAGTTAACAGATTGCTATGAGCCCCTGTCTGGTGCCGCACACCAGGAAAAGCCTAAAGATTAGACTGTAAGAAAATCCAAATACACGTTTCAAAGACCTGTATTACAGGTATCTTCTCAGTTTATAAGGCATAAGTCTGCGGTAGCCAGTCATTTCATTCTTGAATGATCTCTGAATAGTGTTCAGTTACTAGGGCAAGTAGGGCAAGTCCCAAGACAGGTGGAAGGAAAAAACCCAGTCATGATATATTTTCTCTAGCAACAAATGAGATGTGGTCATCAAGGGACAGTGCAGTATACAAAATGGGTGACATCAGTCAAAAGACAACATGGTACAGAATATCAGTGTTTTGCTCAGGCCTCAGATATTTGGTATATCAGTATATGAAAAGGGTGTGTATGTTGTATATTTGTGGAAGTAAAAGTGGACTATGGTGAATACATGGATAAGAATAATGTGGGGTGGCAAGCAACAACAATCGTAGCTGATAACATTATATTTCTGAGTGACCAGACAAAAGAAAAGGCATAGAATGGTTGATTCTCCTTTGATCATTGTTTGGTACAGTCTCTTTTTCAAATCATATATAGTCTAAAGTATGTGTGTGTGTGTGTGTGTGTGTGTGTGTGTGTGTGTGTGTGTGTAATTGCTATGAGTTTCAGAAAAAACTGGACTTTTAAACACTGTTGAGACTATGAAAGACTATGGGGACCTCTGAAGTTAGACTGAATGCATTTCTGCATTATTATATGGCTGCAAGCATACAGGGCCAGGAAGTGGAATGTGATGGCTTGAATAAGAATGGTCCCTATATAGGCTCATCTATTTGAATGCTTAGTCACCTGGGAGTAGAACTCTTTGAAAAGATTAGAAGGATTAGGAGGTGTGGCCTTGTTGGAGGAGGTGGGCTTTGAGATTTCAGAAGTCCATGCCAGGCCCAGTCTCTCTATCTCTGCCTGCTGCTTACAGATTGGTGTGCAAAGCTCTCAGCTACGACTCCATTGTCATGCATGCCACCATGCTCCCTGCCATGATGATAACTGACTAAGCTCTGAAATTAGAAGCTCCCAATCCAGTGCTTTATTTTGTAAAAGTTATCTTGGTCTGGTTTGTGTCTCTTCACAATAGTAGAACAGTTACTGAGTGAGTCCCTTTAACCAGTACCACAGAAGACACAGTAATGAAATCACAGGGTATTTTATTTACAATTGGATCTATGAGAGCTAAAGATTTTTTTGGGGGGTGGGGTGGGAGGGTGCAAGTGACATCTCACAACATTCCAGGTATACATTTCAGCCTCCCTGGCAAATGCTTCAGTCTTGGTATCTATTCAAGAAGCACTATTAGGTTTAATTGACTTTGAAGAGGCCATAAATGCCAACTAGCCTAACCATGGTAGGGATAGGGTCAGAACCACCATGCAAGATAGTCTGTCATGTGCTGCATCCTGGAAATGTGCTTCAATCCTACAATGAATAATTCCAGGAGTCAAAGCCATGAAATTAATGTTCTATATGATACATTTTTCTTCCATGGAGAAAAAAGTATTGGAAATGCCACCTAGGAGAATTCCAGGAGTGCTTAAATTATAAATTCATAACAAGTTTAGTGTGCTAACTCTTCAAGCAGCGCCTCCATGCCAATTGCTATAATTAGGTGAATTAAAAGAAACATTCAATGTCATGTACCCAATCATTATGCTAGTAGTGTCAGCATTAGTTTTTAGAAACGTATTCTAGAAACATTTTTTTTTGAAAGTACATATGCATCTCTAAGGATTTAAAACCCATAGATTAACATCAATTGGTTGCAGAGTAAGCTCAATTTGTAGTGCCTGCTTAGCATCAGCACCTTTTTAATCTATTTTAGTTTATTGGGGTTAGTTATATCTTTTTTTCTCTTCTCCACCCCCATCCCTTCCAACACCCCAACACCAGGTAGGAGAGAAAGATTAGTTGGGAGAAAGGGCGTAGTTCTCTTTATCAGGGTCATTGTGCTCCTTGGGGGCAAATCCAAGATTCGTTTTAGGATATCTCCAACTTCTTGTCAAATTTCATCAACAGGAAATTTGGGCAGCAGGGGGGAAGCAGCAACCTCCTTCATCTTCCTCGGAGCCTCTCATGTCTCTTTCCTGGCTCTGGTATTTATTCCATCTCCAGGATCCTCAGAATTAAACTATCTGCAGCTGGCAAAGATCAGGCCCCTCTCAGAGCCTGCTCAAAGTAAATAGTCTGCTGCTGTGGACAATCTAAAGCAGCCACCTATCTCGCACCTGGGATTTAAAAAAAAAAAAAAACATGTTTACTTAACATAACTGAGTTTTTAAAGAACCCAAAATTTCCACTACAGCCTAGTAAGATGGAAGTCCTGGGTTTGACACACCCCCCCCTCCCCCAGTGATACACAGCTGTGATTGGTGGTGCATGCCTGTTTTCCCAGCACTTAGGAACTAGAGACAGTTACACTCAGACCACCTTTTGGCCACTGTGGTGGTTTGAATGAGAACATGCCCTCCCCCATAGGCTCATATATTTGCATCCTTAGTCCCCAGTTGATAACCTGTTTGGAAAGAATGAGGAGGTGCAGCCTTGTTGGAGGAGGCGTGTTACTGAGGATGGGCTTTGAAATTAAAAAGCCCACCCTGGGCCCACTGTCTCTCTGTCTGCCCACTGCCTGAGGATCAGGATGGAAAGCCCTCAGCCACTGATCCAGTGCGTCCGATTTCTGACATGGTGATCAACGACTCATCCTCTAAAACGGTAAGTGAGCCTCTAATTAAATGTTTTCTTTTGTAAGAGTCGTTTTGGAAGCCGGGCGTGGTGGCGCAAGCCTTTAATCCCAGCACTTGGGAAGCAGAGGCCGGTGGAGCACTGTGAGCTTGAGGCCAGCCTGGTCTACAGAGCGAGTCCAGGACAGCCAAGGCTACACAGAGAACCCCTGTCTTAAAAAAAACAAGAAACAAAAAACAAAAACAAAAGAGTGGTCTTGGTTATGGTGTTTCTTCACAGAGGTAGAACAGTGACAAAGACACAAGGTACTATCAAAAGTCCCTATTGTGGGAATAAAAGAGAAACTCTGAGTCTCTCTAAAGACCTCATAGGGAGCCTGGTGTGGTGGCACAGACTGGCCCCTGCCTTTGATGCCAGGACTCAGGAGGCAGGATGGGACAACCAGGGCTCTTACATAGAGAAGCCTCATCTCGAAAAACAAACAGCCCCCCAAAACAAATAAACAAGCAACTCGTGAGATTGTCCCCGAAAAGGAAGGAAGCAACGTCTGAAATTTTGTATTGCCAATCCACTAAGTCCTTTTGTATCTTTAAAATAAGCTCTCTGCTCATAAGCATTTCTCCTTTTCCCCCCGGGGTCTTGGGCAGTTCTGAGGCGGCAGAGGGAAGTTAAATAGGAAGCGGAGGAAGAAGAGAAGCAGTCCCTGCCCAGTTCCCACCATGAAGTAGACCTGAGTTGCTGGGAAGAAAAGCTGGCGCTATATGACATTTCCATTTTACTATCGGAAGATGAGATTATAAAACAAGCAAATGTTTCCAAATAAGCCATGGGATCTGTTGTCGACACTGCGAGACCACCGCCTTACATTCCTGCTGCCGTGTCTTTTCCGGCAAGGCGGACTATATCCCCTCGATCCATGAGCCCAAACCAGCCCTTTCCTTTCTTCCATTGCCTTTGGCGGTTATTTCGTGATAGCAACAAGAAAAGTAATTAACCCACCGCGTGAAAGTCAGCTCACTTCTGCGCCACATGCAGTGACCTAATCGAGTGTGATTTGTTGGAGACATGGTGAAGAGACACTGATACTGAAAGAGAACCATTTAGCATTAACAGTGTGTCTTCACCATGTCTCTAACAAATCACACACTGTTAATGCTAGATGGTTCTCTTTCAGTAAAAAGACCGCCCAGCCGGGGGATCTGGATCACGGGCTACTGTTAGAAGTGCTGAATCTCAGACGAGTCTGAGACACGCATAATGACATTCAGCATTTTAACTAGACCCCTGGGTGAGTCGCGTTCATAGTGTAGCTTTGATTGGTTGGTGCTGGACCAGAAACCAGGGCTTGGTACAACCTAAGCATACACTTTACCACTGAGCTACAGCCACAGACCCACATCATTTTTTCCTTTTATTTGTACTGGTGTTAAACCCAGGGGCTTGTTCACATATTTTAAGAAGCATTGATTAAAGTCGGGTGTGGTGGTGTGCACCTTTAATCTCAGCACTCGGGAAGCAGAGGCGGTCGGATCGCTGTGAGTTTGAGGCCAGCCTGGTCTACAAAGCAAGTCTAAGACAGTCAAGGCTACACAGAGAAACCCTGTCTTGAAAAACAAGATCAAAAACAAAAAACAAAACAAAGAAGCAAAAGAAGCATTGATAAGAAAACTCAATATAAGCCAGGCAGTGCTGGCCCATGCCTTTGACCTCTATACTCAGGAGGCAGAGGCAGGCGGATCTCTGAGTTTAAGGCTAGCCTGGTCTACAATGCCAGTTCCAGGACAACCAGGGCTACACAGAGAAATCCTGAATCAAAAGAGCAAACAACAAACAAACAAACGAACCCCAAGTCAAAATCTCAGTGTATTTTGGATTATAATTATATGCTATACAGGAAATACCTTTTTATTTTTGTTTTTATTTTTATTTTATTTTATTTTTGAGACAGGGTTACTCTATGTGGCCCAGAAAAGCCCAAAACTCAAAATCCCCAGCTTCTGCGTCCTGAGAGGGGAGTGCTGGTGTGCCACACTACGCCCTGTGATAGAATTCTCTTTCTCTTCCCACCTTTGTGGCATGCTGAATTAGAAGGAACTTAAAATTGTGAGACCTGGGCCATAGCTATGCCATCCTGGCCCAGTCGTTTCTAGAATTCCATGCTCTCTTGTGGTTTGTTTAATCTCTGGAATTGAAGGGTTCTCTCTGGCTCTGACATTTAGGAATTCTGAGGATTTTTGTCTGAGGCAAAGGAAAAAGCAAAAGCCTTGCTGAAGTTTAATAAAGACTGTGATAAACTGCTCAGCAAGCTTCTCCAGGGCTTCTGTGATGGAGGGTCTTGCCCATGTGTCAGGCTCATTGGCTGGTCCTTTGAGGTAGCCCAGATGAAAAGCAATTTCCGGTTTAATAATAATTGTGGCTACTGCACTGAGGAGGAGGCACGCTGATAAGAAAAGAAGATTACTGCTGAAATAAAATAGCATTTAGAGCAGCATGTGGCTAGAGGCTTTTAGATAGTTCTTATTGGAATGATAGGTATGTTCTTTTAAAGAATATTTATTTATATATTTATTAATTTATTTGCTTTCTTACTTATTTAGAGACAAAGTCTCATCTGGCTCAGGCTGGTCTCAAACTTTACCTCCCTAGCGCTAGGATTACAGGTGTGTGCCACCATACCCATATTTAAAGTACTACATGTATATGTGTGTTGTTGTGTGTGTGTGCGTGTACGTGTGTGTGTGTGTGTGTGTGTGTGTATGTGTGTGTGTATGTGTGTGTGTATGTGTGTATGCGTGTCTGTGGATGTGGGTGTGGACAGATGTGGAGGTTAGAGGACAACTTAAAGGAGTCCGTTTTCTCCCTTTTCCCCATAGGGGTGGGTTTTGGGGATAGAACTTAGGATGGGCTTGCCAGTAAGCACCCCCTGAACCATCTTATGGGCCCTCAGTTTTATTTGTTCTGGAAACTGAACCTGGGGCTTTGTGCACGCTAGGTAAGCACCGTATCAACTGAGCCACACCCCAGGTAGACTCCTTATTTGAAACTCATAGCTGTTGGGATTGCTTTGGTTGCCTTTTTTAAGGAAAAGAGGAATGGCTCTATTGAAAACCAAAACAAGAGCCACTTGCACTGACACGATTTTGTACTCAGGTAATGTGGGCCAAGGAGAATACCAAGTGCTTGAAAACAGGTTTCATGAGAGTCAGGGACTTGCTTGTGACCTCTCCCTCCCCAAGATGCTTCAGCTGTGTTGTCCCTAAGGGACTGGATTGGACTGCTACAGTCTGCATGTGAATAGATCTCCTTCACAGGGGCTGCCTGGAACTTTGGGTCCAGAAGTACATACAGCAGGGCCTCAAGCAACCTAAACAGGAAAGAATGATCAATTAGTAATGTCTGCCCTGAGCAAGGGAATGGGGGGGAGGGGTGAACAAGGAAATTCCATTTGTCCGCAAATCCCTTCCTGGACTAGAAGATCTCTGAGGACATTGATTGCTTTAAATATTTCATCCTGAAAACATTTACAAAAAAATGCTGTATAGTAGGGGGAAAAAATCTAAAGAAATCAGTTGATTTCTAGATTTATTATTGCTATTTTGCGGTCTTTTAACAGCTTGAAATATATATGTTTTTCTGTCTTAATAGCCACCTGCGGGACAAGCTCTGAGGAAAAGAAAAATGCGCCTGGATTTAACAGAAATTCAGTGTGAGGCATCTGCTAGGTCGGAAGTGATTTATGTGAGGAATCCTGTTTTGTTAGAACATAGGTTGTTGTTCCTTTCTGAGTCCTTTATATAAAACAGATGCCCAATCTATAAATCAGGCACCCTGCAGTAAAGGAGATGGCGTTTTGTATAAATTATGGTGCATAGAGGAAGTTGAGGCGTAGAAGAACAAATTTTCTTTGGCTTTTTTGGTGTAGGAGTCATTTTATCAAACATCTCCCTGTGGTGATCTCCCCGATACCCCTCTGTTCCTATTAAGGGAATTGGTAATGAGGAAAGAGCTGGAAGGTATACAGAGAGATTGTTTTTGACCTTACAAGCTCCTCCTTAGTCCTCAGGTCTGCTACGACCTAGGACAGCTGTGTGGGTCCAGCCTCAGGTCCTTTTGGTTTTGGTTGAACAAAAATTTTTTTTAAGTTACTTATTTTCATTCTGTGTGCCTCGGTGTTTTGCTTGCACGTATGCATGTCTATGTGAGGGTGTCAGATCTTGGAGTTACAGACAGTTGTGAGTTGCCATGTGGGGGTCCTAGGAATTGAACCCAGGTCCTCTGGAAGAACAGTCAGTGCTCTTAACCACTGAGCTATCTCTCCAGCCCCGGTTTTGGTGAAATTTAACCCCAAAAGAAAACTAGATTGGAGTTCCGAGAAGGAATTTTTTTTTCCTCCATCACTTTCTTTGGTGATATCCTTTTGCCTTCCCACTTTTGCCTTCCCACTTAAAAAGGTAGAAGGGACTGTGTAGATGGCTCAGGCAGTAAAGTACTTGCCTTGTAAACATGAGTACCTGGTTCTATCCTCAGAACCAATGTTTTAAAAACTAAAGCGAGATTGGTACACTTGTGATCCCAATGCTAAGGAGGCAGATACAAGCGGATTCCTGGGCAATCTGCCCTACTCGGAAAGTCCCAGGCCAGTGAAAGACCCTCAAAAACCAAGGTGGGTAACATCTGAGGAAGGAGCAAGGGTTGTCTTTTGCGTGCACGCACAAGGAAATTTGTTTTTCTTGTTAACTCCCAGACGGATAGCTTCTGGTGAGACAGTTAATCGATCGTTCCCTATGGACTGAAAGCAGCAAGATCCGTCATTCACTCATCGCTGCAGTAAAACCTGCTCTTTAGCTCTGAGCGTGAGACCCATGGCTTGCCACCCAGGTTACAGTGCGAAGTTTACAGTGCAGCAAGGGACCAGAAAATGTTCTGAATAGCAGATAATTCAAATATGGGGGTTCAACGGATTTTGAAAGCACTTGCTTTTAGAAATATGTTAATTTTTCTTTATTTGAGTTTGTTAATATGAGATGACAATATATTCACCTGGTTAAAAAAAATTAAGAGGAATTCAAGAGGGGGAGGCTGGTGATATAACTGGGTGACAGAGGTTTCCTCAGCACTAGGAAAAATAAAAAGAAATCAAAAGGGATTCTTATTCTAAGTCCTGAGTCCACCTATGTAATTTCCTATCCCCTGGCCTCTTCTCTGTAACACATCTTATTCGTGCGTTATGTTGCCTTCTGGCTTTTAATTCTATATAAATATACTGTTACTCTTTGTCGTTTTCATGAAAATTGGGATGCTCTGTGCTGTTTTGCATTCCTTATGTTTTCTACAAGGCACAGAGAGCTACTGGTCCCCAGCTGAGTAACACCACATCATTGTACCTTGGCTGATTTTCCTACCTGTCTTTAGATTGGCAGGGGTCACGCCCAGCCCATTGCTCATGCTCACAGCTCTAACAGGGTGGCTGTGCCACTTTGCTTAGCGCTGGTTTACGTACAGATGTAAAACACATTTCCGGGGGGGTGGGACTGCTGAGTGAAAAATCAGTGCATTTGTAACTTGACTCGCCGTTGCCAGTCAGCTCCCCAATGGGCCGCACTTTTGCACCCTTGCCAACAGTGCAGAATTCTGCTATTTTGTCCCAGAATGTGTTATAAAATTTGGAGATTGAATCTTTGCCAGTTTAATATGAAAAAATGGTATCCCTGTATAGTACTACCCTGTATTTTTCTTATTATTAGTGAAGCTGAACAGCTTTAATATAGCCAAGAGCAATTTACATTTCTCTTTCTGTGACCTGTCAGTGCTTCGAGAATATTTTTTTCATATAAAAAAAAAAATCTCCTCTTGTTCCTGAACATATATCTTAAAGATCTAAGCTAAGCCTCCTTTATATGTGTGTTCATTTAACTTTCTTAAGCATACCTGCAAGTTGGGTAGAATTGGTCTGTGCTGTATTTTTTCTCTGTATGTGTATGTGTGCGTGCTTGTGCGCACACACACACACACACACACACACACACACACACACACACACACACGGGATGGTGAAAGTGTGCATTTGCACATGTACAAGGGGAGGCCTGAAGTTGATAGCTGGGATCTTATATTTTTGGTTGTGAGCCTAGCCTTTAACAGCTGAGCCTTCTCTCCAGCCCAGGGTTCTTTCGTGATTGATCTTCTACCTTATTCTTTACAGTCTCCACCCTCTCTCAGAAAAAGGCTCACTGTGCAGCTCTAGCTGGCCTGGAATTCACAGGTATCTGACTGTTTGTGTCTCCCACAGTGCTAGGATCAAAGCTGTATCCCACCACACCCGGCTGAAACAGAGCTCACCTATATGGCTAGTCTGACTTGTCAGTCATCTGCCCCAGGGATGCCCCTGTCTGTGCCTCCCAAGGGCTGAGGGGTACAGGAAGGCACCCCTACCAACTAATCTGTATGTGGGCTCTAGGGATCAGAATTCGAGCCCTTTTGCTTGGCATGGTGAGTGCCTGAACAGTCTGTTTTATTTAAAAAGAGAAATTGAGATTCAGAGTAGCCAAGTAACTGAGAGGCCACACAAATAGGAAAGGGCAAACTAGAATTTCAGGTCCGTGGGGGTCTTACTCACAAATCAGGCAGGAGTGTTCAACCTTTGGTAGCACATTGATATTGACTGAGGTCATGCTCCAGAGCCACACCCACTGAGTTGTCAAAAAAGTAGGCAAGGCAAAACAAAAGCAAGCACAAAGCCAACCTAAAAGTGTTTTAAGTAAGTTTACAACTTTGTGTTTGTTCCATTCAAGCCTATTTCTGGGGCACTTGCCACCTGTGGCTTGCGTGCCCTACCTGATGCGTGGATCTCGAACAATAGCCACAGGTAACTCACTTGAACTGGTTTTCATTTCCAAACGCTCCAGCAGATGGATGCAGACCGTGCTGCTACACCCATTCTGGGGGTGTGTGTGAAAGTCCAGCAGAGATCAGAAATCCGACACCACACTCACCCGGCACCCCCCC
>OU015745.1:47740769-47752363 GCA_907169655.1 Acomys percivali | reverse complement strand
TGTGTGTGTGTGTGTGTGTGTGTGTGTGTGTGTGTGTGTGTGTGTGTATGTGTGTGTGTGTGTGCTCTTGTGTGTGTGTGTATGTGTGTGTGTATATGCTCTTGTGTGTGTGTGTATGTGTGTGTATATGCTCTTGTGTGTGTGTGTGTGTGTGTGTGTGTGTGTGTGTGTGCAAGTTCACATGTGTGAATGCTTGTGGAGGTCAGAAATCAGCCTCATCTGTCTTCCTTAGTCATTGTCCACCTTATTGTTTGAGACAGGGACTTTCAGTGTCCTGGATCTCACTGATTAGGTGATTGGGACCTCAGAACCTGTCATCTGTGCCTCTCCAAGTTCTGGGATTATGAGTGTCTGTCACCATGTCCAAGGATTGAAGCAGGCCCTCATGTTTGGCCAGCAACCACCATGCCGACTGAGGCTCCTTGTTGCTGAAGATCAAACTCTCAGATCTTTCTCTTTGAGGCAGGGTGATGAGTCATCCTGGCCTTAGCCGCAGCACCCTTTGCAGCAGCCTTACTCTTGCCTGGCGGGAGCCAGTGTCTTCTCACTCCTCTGGGATTTGGTCTCTTCATCTTAAAAAGGCCCAATATTTACAACCTCTCTACTAATATGTCATGAAGAATCAATGTCGTTAAAAGAAAAGTCACCTCATACGATTTGTGTCAGTTATAAACATCCTTTAGATGTGAGTTTGGCTGTAAATCTGACATGTGACCTCTCATCCAGACATTTGTTATATTTATTGAAAGCTCCGTGATGACAAATGTGATGGCTTCTACAAGGAGCCTAGTCCGGTGTACAGCACGGGGCTTACTCTTCAGCTTGCTAGAGTGACTTGATTTGTGTGTGGTTGTCTATTTCCCCCCTATTCAGGAACAGCACACCTACAGCAGAGTGTGTGACTTTCAAATGTTCACTGCTTGGTGGAATTTAGATATAGTCAACATACCCCAACCCAAATCAACTGGGGGAATAATTCCAGCATGCTTCATCCTCCCAGAGAAAAACAGTATTCTTTTAAAAAAAATTGTGTATGCACAGCATGAATATGAGTGTGTGTGTATGACTATGTGTGTATATGCACGTGTGTATGTATATCCATGTGTATATGTGTGGTACAAACATGTGAGTGTTCAAATGTGCACATTTGTGCACATACACTTGGAGTCCAGAGCAGAACACTGGGGGTGGGGTGGGGTCTTCCTCCAATTTTCTCTGCTCTATTGCCTTGAGACAGTCTCTCACTGAACTAAAAAGTCATTTCAGCTAGGCTGGCTGGCCAGTGAGCTCTCAAGATCCACCTGTCTCTGCGCCTTGCCCCCCCCAACCTCGCTCTCCTGCCACTGCTGGGGTTGTTGTCATGTGCAACCACATCATATAAATGTTGGGTGTCTCTATTCCTACTGCTGGGGAGGTAGAGACAGTGAAATACCTTGGGCCCAGTGATGAGTCAGCCTCACCTAATTGGTGAGTTTGATGTTCAGTGAGAGACCCTGTCTCAAAAAATAAAGTGGAAAGCAATGGAGAAAGACACCTAATGTCAACCTCTGGTTTCCACACACATGTATGCACACACACATACATGCTGCCTTACACATTTATGCATACCCACTTAAATGCAAGCATGCCCCAAATATGCTCACTGGGAGGCCTTTCAAGTTGACTCTTCTACCCCAACATTTGTTGAATCTATTTTTTTTTTTAGTACTTCCTTATTTTCTTGAATCACAAAATATTCAGGCTCATCTTATGCTTTCTCTGGCCCTGCCCCAGAATCAATCATTTCTGTAAGAAACCATTGTCCTTTTCACTGGAAAATGCCCTTGAAACAAGAGCTGGGTTCTTTGTGTGGACAGTGTGATATGATGTCACTGTTTCCATATTCTCTGAGCAGAGAGAACTAGAATTTATACTAACATGCATCTACACAATACACTTATAATTCTATAACCATCGTCTCTCAGCGTGCACATACATATGTATAACCATGGTACCATACTGATAACTCCAGTTTCAGCTAACAAAGGATTTTTGTGAGCTTCCACCCTTTTCTTATTTACCATCCTCTTTTTTGACCAGCAAAACTAGAATCTTACCTGTTGGAGGAGGGTGGAATGTGTTTTCAGATGCTGATTTCTGTGCCTTGAGATCTGGCTACCATCCTGCCACAGGCATTGTTATGAATGTTGAACTATCGCCTGTAACCATGTGATGTAAGGAATGTTTCCCAGTTATCCCTGATTGGCTAATAAAGATGCTGAAGCCTATGACTGGGCAGAAGAGAGGGAGGGTGGTAGAAACACCATGACCAGGACAACTTATAAAAGAGTTTATTTGGGCTTACAATTCTAGAGGGTTAGAGTCCACTGTGGCAGGGAATCCTGGTGGCAAGCACTATACCAGGAACAGTTGTGAGTTCAAATCTTGACCTGCAAGCAGGAAGAAGAAAGAACTAAGGGGAAAAAATAGCATATGAAACTGAGCGCTCCGCCCAGCCTGCGTCACAGCAGGTGAACTGCGGCTGCGCGGAGAAGGTGCCTAGGGTAGAACTGAGCGCTCCGCCGAGCCTGCGTCACAGCAGGGGAGCCGTGGCTCCGCTAAGCTGTTGCCTTTGGCAGAATTGCCCGCTGCGCTGAGTCAGTGTCTCCACAGCACTGCGCCCTGAGCTGTACCCGGGACTCTGGGGCTGAACTGTCCGCCGTGAGCATATACAGAGGGAGGTAATCCCTCTGAGGAACAGTCATAGGGGAGGGGAATAAGGGGAAAATGGGAGGGAGGGGAGAATGGGAGGATACAAGGGATGTAACAAGAATAAATTAATTTAAAAAAAAAGAAAAAAAAAAGAAATAAGTTTAGCAGCAAAAAAAAAAAAAAAAAAAAAAAAATAGCATATGTCTTTAAACTCCCAAAGCCCTCCCATAGTGGCACACTTCCTCCAGCAAGGTGACACACCTCTTAAACCTCCCAAACAGTACCACCAACTGGGATCAAGTGTTTAAATGCCCAAGACTATGGGCTGGGGACACATCATTAAAGTGACCACAGGGTCTCACTGTGTAGCCCTGGCTGTCCTGAAACTTCCTATGTAGATTAGGCTGGCCTTGAACTCAGAGAGATCCACCTGCCTCTGCCTCCCAAGTGCTGGGATTAAAGAAATGTATAATGATGCCTGGCTCCACTTGTGTGTGTGTGTGTGCATGTGTGTGTGTGTGTGTGTGTGTGTGTGTGTGTGTGTGTGTACAAGCACATGTGGAGCCTGGAGGACAAACTCATTGCATCCTCAGGAATACCACCTACCTACTTAGGGACTGTCTCTCAGTGCCTGAAGCTCAATTAGGCTCAACCAGTCTCAACCTAAGAATCTTCCTGACTTCACTTCCTGGATGCTGGGATTACAGAACATCATGGCTGGCATTTTACATGGGTTCTGGGCCTCTAACTCAGGTCTTTATGCCTTCACGGTGTGTAGTTACTTTTCTGTTGCGTCACGACCAAGGTAACTTGCAGAAGAAAGGGCTTATTTTTGGCTTATGGTTCCAGAGAAACAAGAGTCCGTCATAGAAGAGAAGCATAGCAGCAGGCAGCCGTGGTGGGTGGGGCAGCACCTGCGAGTTCATGGCTTGAAATACTAACAGGGAAACAGAGAGAGTGAACCTGAAATGTCTAGAGCCCTTTGAAACCTCAAGGCCTGCCCCCAGTGACATACAAGGCCACACCTCCTAAGCCTCCCCAAACAGCCACCAACTGGAGATACCCAAACTATGTGGTATGCAGGAGCATGCCTTTTGAAGAAGTCTGGTGCATGAATATAGAGATGCTCCCCAAACGGGTAAAGGTTTTAAACACATTTGTAATCTGTGAGAGTAACATTTAAGGAGCAAAAGTGTCAACATCCTGTCACAGAGGCTGTGTGGCCACCACTACGTGCAGTAAGAATTGTATCTAAGAGTGCCTTCCTGGTATCCAAAAACTTCGAGTCCAGGACAGACGGATAGTAAAGGAAGAAAGAATATGACATGAGTAATTGTATTAAACAAAACAAAACAAAACAGCTGGGTGCAGTGGCATAGTCCTTTGATCCCAGCACTCAGGGAGGCAGAAGCTGGCAGATCTCTGTGAGTTCGAGGCCAATCTAGTCTACAAAGAGAAACCATTTCTCTAAAAACCAAAAATAAATAAATAAATAAATAAATAAATAAATAAATAAATATAGGGGGTGTGTTTGATGCCAGTTTATTGTGCTAGATAAGACTCTATTCATTCTCAGAGTTGAGGAAAGAGTCTGTGTGTAGGAGCCTTTAACAGATCTGATCACTTAGGCTAACATGTAAACCTGTAAATGTGTTTTTTTAAAAAAGTGAAAACAAATAAAAAGCCAAACAGTTGACCTCTCCATGTTACTTGGAGTCAAATGTGGGTATATTTGCATTGAGTCAGGGTTCCTTTTTATTTTTATTTTTAAATTTTAAAATTTTATGTGCATTGGTGTTCTGCCTCCATGTATGTCTATGTGAGGGTGTTACATCCTCTGGAACTGGAGTTATAGAAAGCTTTGATCTACCATGTGAGTGATGGGATTTGAACTTGGGTCCTTTGGAAGAACAGCCAGTGCACTGACCCTAGGCTAGACTAAGCCCATAGTCCCAGCCCCATCAAGTTCTCCAGGGGTGAAGGAAGTGCTCCAAGATGCACGGCCCAGATAGCTAATGTACATGGATAAAATCTCGTCCTGCTGCATCACGCTTTGCTAAGAGTTTGTCTTAGGATACTCTCCTCTGTGAATGTCTGTGATCACCTCACACCTGCTCAGAGCACATGACAACAGACTTTCTGTGTGCTTCCCCAGGGGGTTATCACTGTATCCTCACTGTTTATTATAGGATAGTGGCTCAGGACTTTACATTCTTGTCTTGCCCGCCCTCTCATTCAATATAGATGACCTAAGTGTTTCTCAGACTTAGAGACAAATTTGAGAGACGTGCCAGTATACCTAAAGGAGCGAAGAGGAAAAATCAGTTCACAAACAGTAAACATGGGTATCGTACAGGAATAAAAGCAGATGCTCCATACTCCAGTGCTAAGGACGCATTACCTCTTACGGAGCTTTTGGCCAGGGAAGGCATAGACACTCCTGAGATGATAAAGGTTGATGCTGGCCACATTCCAGAAGTGGATGACAAGACCCTATTGCAGAAGGCATCACATGCTTTAGTTACAGGACTTGAAGAAATACAGCCAAGTCGAGGCTGAATGTGTCCCCTCGACGTGATCTATTTCTTATAGTGCTAGAATGTTCTATTGAGTTGCTAGAGAGAATTATGGCCCAAAGTCCTTCTCAGCTGTGGATCCTGTATGCTTCACAATGAAAGTGCCAGACACTATGTGTCAGCTAGAACAATAATGGTGTGAGAAATTATGGAGAAAACCAACTTTCTGGTTGGACTTAAGGAGTCACTCCACGAGGAAAAAATCACATTTGGTAGTAGGAATAGAGACAAAATGTGTGACCAGGGAAATAACAGGCCCCAATGGAAAACTAATTGCTTTTGTTTTGATAAATAACTATAATGCACAGGATAAGGTGCTTCCCAACATTTGTTATTATGACCAGAGTTAATTACTACTTGTGGTGTTCACTTAGATATTTTTCCTGTTTCTGATTTTTTCCCCTTTTCTACACTTGTATTCTATAGCAAAAGAAATACCACTGAGATTTGCCACTCTAGAAACAGAGGGAATGATTACAACAACAACAACAACAAAAAAAAAGAAAAGCAAAAACAAAGCAGACACAAAGTTCTCATACCCTGCTAGAGTTAGTGGACCATAGAGTCAGAGTTTTATATCCCCTCCTCCAAGGGATTATTGCAGAATAGCTGGTGAAAAGAATATAAGAACTAGAGGAATGAGTGGAGTGTTGTACAGCAGTTCCCTCAAAGATTTAACCTTTATATCTTGGGGAGAAACTTATTAAGATACAGGATGTTAAAAAGGAGATGAAATAACAGGATGTTCTCAGGGGAGGTGAAACATTCCATTCTGGAAAGAAGCACATTAAACGCAGGACGTAAACAATTTTATGGCTTCAGGAAGTCCCTGAAACCTACCAGATTCATTAGCCTTTCCTTGCCCAAGCATATGTAAGCTATAAGGGTTACTTAGAGACACTTGCCGACAAGCTAAGTTGAGAGAAACAGAGTCTAGCCTAGCTGCCTAGAAGAAGCTTAGAGCAACTGAATTAACTGCAAAGGACGCTCTCCACCCTGTTGAGCTGCTTGCAGGCTACAGTGTGTTCTAGGTTCCCATGTTTTGTGAGTTGTCACCCATGGTTGCGTGGGCTTTTGATGATGCAGCTGTATTCAAGCCATTTCTGCTCTCGTAACCCTTTATCCACATTCTTGTAAGTAACCCCAATAAAACTCACAGGTTCATCAAGGTGGACTTTGGTGGTATTGTTACTTTAAGTTTCCTATTTGGGGTGATTAGATCTTTGTTCATGTCTCCCCAGGAACAGTATCATATAACATACTCTCTTATATCCTCTTATTTTCCGTGAAGGCTGACAGATGACATATACCCTGTTGTCTCCCTCCCCAGTCAGTCCACACTGTTAGAAGTAACTGTATGATTGCTCCATGGAAAACTTCCTCAATCTTTTTTTTTTTTTTTTAAATAGCAGCACAGCTCTCCATTGTGTTTCACTCTGCCATTCTGCTGCACGTGGCCAGTGATACTTCTGATATTTTTGCTGTGATCAACAGTAATATTCTTGGAAGCGTAACTACAGTGTAAGTTTCTAGAAATGGAATTACTGAGTCAAAGGTAAATGGACATGTAGTCTTATTAGATAATCCAAATCCCCCTGCCTAGGGATTGGACCAGCGTGACTTCTCACAGCTGTGCCAGATGGTGCCTGCTTCCCTGTCGTCCCCCGCAATGCTGACTTGCCAGAGTTTGTAATCCTTATAATCTTGGCAGTAGAGAAATGGTGTTTAAAAACTATTTTTAATTATGTGCATATGTGTGTCTGTGCGTATGAGTACATGGGTGCAGGTCCTCCTGGAGCTGGAGTTAGACTGTTGTGGGCTACCCAATGCGAGTGCTGCAAGGAAGACTCAGGTCTGCCAGAACAGGATGTGCTTGCAATCAGTGAGATGTTTCTACAGGCCTGAGAAATGGCATTTTGATGCTGTAATAATTTTTATTTAGGTAACTAGGAAGAAATTTGAACACATAAATTTTGAGGCCATTTGTGTATATGTATACATATGTGGTGAATTTTGTTCCTTTGTGCTGTTCCTCCTCTCCTCCACTTCTACTATTTGTTTTTAAAAAATATTTATTTATTTATTACTATGTATACAGTGCTCTGCCTGTGTATACACCTGCACACCAGAAGAGAGCATCAGATCACACCATAGATGGTTGTGAGCCACCATGTGGTTGCTGGGAATTGAACTCAGGACCTCCAGGAGAGCAGTCAGTGCTCTTAACCTCTCAGCCATCTCTCCAGCCCCTTCTATTAGGTTTTAAAGCCTATTCCGTTAGAAAAATATTTGCTTTGGCAAGCTTGTATTATGTAGCCAAGGGGGGGGGGGCTCACACTCACGATCTTTCTACTATAGCCTCCTAGGTGAAAGAAAGGATCTTGGGCTTTTCTTTCTTTCTTTCTTTCTTTCTTTCTTTCTTTCTTTCTTTCTTTCTTTCTCTCTTCTCTTCTCTTCTCTTCTCTTCTCTTTTCTTTTCTTTTCTTTCTTTCTTTCTATGAGAAGTTATGATGACCTGTAATCTTGTCTGACCTCTTGGAAGTGGGGGCAAGAAAACCGTGAGTTTAAGGCAACCCTAGCCCTGTTCAACAAAAAACAAAACAAACTCATGCCAAAAGAAGAGGAGGAGGAAGAAAGAAAAGAGAGAAGGGCAGAGGGAGAGAAGACAGCTGCAAGATCTGCCTCTGGACAGGGAACGTCAATATACGAAGCCTAGACCTACAGCAGCCTTCTGGCAACTTCATTAAAGGCTCAGAACAAACAGAGATGGAGTAATAGATAGAAGTGTGGAATGTTCCATATTCTAGTTCAGGTGTGGAGGCCAGAAGAGGGTGTCAGATCCCCTGGAGCCTGAGTTCTAAGTGGCTGTGAGCCATCTTATGTGAGT
The DNA here is from genome assembly GCA_907169655.1 of Acomys percivali. Taxonomy (NCBI): domain Eukaryota; kingdom Metazoa; phylum Chordata; class Mammalia; order Rodentia; family Muridae; genus Acomys; species Acomys percivali. The sequence goes on along the minus strand of OU015745.1, from coordinate 47,744,209 downwards.
GCTAGGAATCGAACTTGGGTCCTCCAAAGTATGCACTCTCAACTGCTGAGCCGTCTCTTCAGCTCTGATAAAGTATCATTTTATATTATTCCTGACCCTATCGTGCTCTCTAAAGCACCCGTTCTTTAAGACCAGGTGGGTTGCCTGAGTATTGCTCTTTGTTGTAGTAGCAAAGGGGAAACAGGGCTCACCCATCACATGTATCTATAATTGTCCATCCTTAGAATGCATCAAAGTAACCCAGGGGCCTGTTGAGATGCTCTGCTGGACTCCATCTGCTGTGAGAACTGCTGATTCAGTAGTTCTGGGGTAAGTCAAACATTTGTACTCTTAGGAAATCCCCAGGTGAAGTTTCCAGCACACCTCTCCACTCAGAGGACACTATTATACTACACTTTTTGAGTACTAGGGTGTCAGCACACCCCAGGCAGTAAAAGACAAATTAAAAGTTCAAATAAGCTGTGAGGGTATGGCCTAGCAGTTAAGAGTACCTGTATCTCTTGCAGAGGACCTGAATTTGAGTTCCAGTACCCACATCAGGTGATTTACGACAACTATATCTCTAGCGTCAGGTGATCCTTTGGCTTCTAATGGTGTCTGCACTCATATGCACATACCGTCCTCCCTTGAGGCACACATACATACACATAATAAAATAAACAAGTAAAATAAAGCTAATATATATATGTATATGTATGTATGTGTATGTATATATATACACACATAGGCTTTTTTGTTTGTTTGTTTTTGATTTTTCAAGACAGGGTTTCTCTGTTTAGCCTTGCCTGTCCTGGACTCACATTGTAGACCAGGCTGGCCTCAAACTCACAGCAATCCACCTGCCTCTGCCTCCCGAGTGCTGGGATTAAAGGTGAGTACCACCACTGCCCACCTATATATAGGCTTTTTATGTCAAGAAATATAAATGTTGAAGCTGGAAAGATGGCGCATCTTGCTGAATAATCATAAGGACTAGAGTTCAGATCCTAACACTCACATAACAAGCCAGGCATCTCTCAAATGCCTGTAACTCCTGCTCCAAGAGATCAAACACCTTTTACTGTCTTCGTGTGCGCAGAGGCACACATGTACACACACGCACACCCTCACATAAACATACAAATCAGTATGTCTAAGATAAATACAGCTGTAAAAATCAATACAGCTATCATCTTGAGTGAAGTCTATTTTCTTACATTGTATATATATTATCTCTGTGTAACTGTCACTATTTGTTGCATTATTACAGTAACAAACAATTTTCAAATATCGCTTTCCCAAGATTTCTTTCTTTTAAAATTATGATACTCAGCAGATTGGGCACTCGGGAGGCAGAGGCAGGTGGGTTGCTGTGAGTTTGAGGCCAGCCTGGTCTACAAAGTGAGTCCAAGACAGCCAAGGCTACACAGAGAAACCTTGTCTCGAAAAAGAAAAAAATAAACTCATGTATGTGGGAGGCTGGGTGTGTTTATATGCCCAGGTATCCCTGTAGGCTAGAAGAAGGTGTGGAGTCCCTGGATCTAGAGCTGTGGGAAGGCTGGTCCATTTGTAATACTGAATTTAGTAACTTACACCAGCAAGGAAGGAAATGCAAGCCCAAGTGTATCTTAAGTCTTTCTTCCTCTGTATCAGAAGCATCTGAGCATGCGTTCTTCTCTCTTTGTGATATTTCTATTTGAGCATAAAGGCAACCAACTGCTTCCTACTCCAAGGGGAGTGGAAGAAGTTATAGCTGGATGTTATCATCCCAGACATAGAGGAAGGTCACCCTGCAGGGGCAAAGTGAAGATTCAGTCTGTCTGTGTCTTGACTATGCAAAATTTGACTTCTAGGTGTATTGTCTGCCCCTCCCCCCCCCTCCATATCACAGCAGCACCTGCTCAGCTGGGACCTTAATGTAACTCACATAGAGTCCTCAGTGGAAGAAAGCTTTCTACAAAATGCAGATATCTTAATCATGGTGTCTGCCTTGAGTATTTTTACAAGGTAGAGTTTGAGTCAGTAAATTGAGACACACAATACAATTTTATTTTAAATATTAAAGTATATTTCCCACCCACTCAAACAACACAGGGCTGAATGGTCCATTAATGTCATGGATCTGTAGCCTCCAACTCTTCCAATTATGATGCTCCCCAGCCAGTGGGGCTTAGGGTGGGGAACAGGAAAGTCAGGGAGAAGATTCAGTCCTTTTCAAGGCCAAGGGCTAACTTTGTGTAAGGTACTTCTGCCTGCATCTCAGTCACAAGAACTGCCAGCCCCTACACTCAGGCACAGTCAGTTCTGGGGGCGGTGTATTCTGTGTATTAAGGGAGCCACATTGAAGGTATTAAAACTGATTTAGGGGCTTCGAAATTGGGGTGTGTGTTGGGGATAGTGAGGGAAATGTATGAAGCATTATGAAGCTTTGAGCCATGAGCCGTGAGCCAGTCATGAGGAGAGGCACAGACCACCCTTGCTTGACTTGTTGATGTATTTTGCTGTAAGAGAGTCCAGAAGGAATTGTGACTGAGAGTAGCCTATCAAAGGGGACAGGCAGGGGCTCGCCACTTTTCGCTGGCCGCGGTTGCCTCACAGAGAGCTAACTCTCCTTGTTCTGTAACACACTCTAGCCCACGGAGGCTTCCCTGGAAGTACATGCCTTGTTCTGTGAGCGGGTGAATGACCCACTGTGAATGGACGCTGCCCAGGAGGGAGGAAAACGCAGTTAGGAGAATGCGAGAAGGTGCCCGTGGCCTGTGTTCCAGTGCACTACTATTTAATGTCACTGGTGAAAACTGTTTTAACCGATTCCACCTCCTTTGGTAGTTTATAAAATAAACTAACTAATCGGACCAATAGGGAGAAGGGCATTTCCACTGAACCTTGGACAAATATTCTTATATCAGGGAAGGATCTCCATAAGGGGTTTTGTCTAGCATCCCAGGAACCTAAGGAAAGACTCCATCTCTCTACCTTTCTGCCCGTGGGTATCAATTTGAATAAAATGTTTTATTTGTCCCTCCCTTCCCTCCTTCCTCTTTCTTCTCCCTTCCTTCCCTTTAGTCCTTCCTCTTGCATGTCATTTGTTTTATTAAAAGCTTGATCTCCTTTGTGCACTTTCTTTTTTGGAAAGCAAGCAGAGTGGCAAACAGAATAGAGTTGTTCGAGCAAGTTCACATACGCCTTAGGTTGCCTCTGAATGAGCCTGACATATTTGTCTACTGTGAACTTAGATAGAAGGTGCACATAAATCAAAGTTAAACCAGGGGCTGTAGAGCTAGCTCGGAGGTTAAAAGCATTTGTTGCTCCTGCCAAGGATCTGGGTTCAATTCCCACCACCCGTGTGGTGATTCACAACCATCTGTAACTCCAGTTTCAGGGGACCCAGTGCCCACTTCTGCTCTTTTAGGGCACACACACACACACACACACACACACACACACACACACACACACAC
>OU015745.1:47701639-47723841 GCA_907169655.1 Acomys percivali | reverse complement strand
GTGTGTGCATGTGTGCATGTGTGTGTGCATGTGTGTGCATGTGTGTGTGTGTGCATGTGTGCATGTGTGTGTGTGTGTGCATGTGTGTGCATGTGTGTGCGTGTGTGTGTTTTCATCTTGGCAAAGCTTGAAACTCAGTCCTCATACAAACTTTGGTGTGTAAACAAGGAGGCCATCAAACAAACACCCAAACAAACAATTAATAGTGTCTTTCTTGGCTCCCTGTTGCCAAGGGTGTGTCGATATAAGGTGGAGGAGAGTGTTCTTTTCCACCCCAGGGAATTAAGGCAGCTTATGGGCATTTACATTTTCTGTATTACATTTATTTATTCATGTATGCATTTGTGTGGGTTGTGGAGGTCAGAGGACAGCTTTCAGGAACTCGCCCACCTTCCTTTAGGTCTAATTGAAGATGCCAAGCTTGGCAGAGGACTCTTTTAGCCACAAAACCATCTCCGCAACCTGGGTATGGACAGTTTGTAATAGAGAGAACAGTTTGAGGGAAGTCCTGTTAATGATTAGACAAGCCTGGTGACTGTAGTGATTATAAGGAAGTGCTAGCTGTTATATCAGGGTGGTGGCTTCCAGGGCCTCTCTGTGGCACTGTAGAGCCCTGTCCCCATGTGGTATAAGTTCCTCTTCACATATAACCTCAGAAGCACCTTCATATGCTTCCCATTTCAAAAGTCAGTTGTTCTGGAGGCATGTGGCAAGATTTGGTTTTGATTCTGGGATGCCAGGACCCGAACCTCAAAGGCTCTCTCTAGGCAAGAGCTCTACCGCTGAGCTACAATGCCCTCAACTCCTGGCTCTTGTGTCTCTCTTATGCATGATTGCAATAGGCATCTAATGTGATTAGATTTGCTTTTCCTTACGCCTCAGCTGATGTAATTTTTTTTTTTTAACTTAGAGTCATTTTCTATCAGTGTTTTATGCTGTGGATGGCTGTCCTTCACACAATTTGAGAACTCTAGCTCCTCACAAAAACCTGGCTGGATGAAAACCAGCAGGTGCTTTCGAACTTGCTTGCAAGAGAGTCGACAGTGAGCGCCACGGGTGTGATGTCGCCCTGCGCCTCTGTAGCTGGTGGGTTTTCATTGCTTTACAGAAAAACCATGTTTCCCTTCTTAGTTCATTTTAGGTTGGCATAGGGTCACCCTGTTACCCTTTTGAGGGATGGCTAAGTGCTCTTTCAGCCCAGATGTCGCCATGATTCTAAAAAGACTCCGTGCCTCTGAAAGCAGCTGCTTACGGTGAGAGAATGGTCCCTTTTATCTTTTACTGGATGATTCAGTATTGCGTCCTTTCCCTTTCTTCTTCCTCCCTCTCCTCTCCTATCTTCCTCTTTTCCTTCCACCTTTCCTTCTGTGGTGCTGGGGATGAAACTCAGGCTCCACACATGCTAGGTGAATACTCCAGGACTAAGCCACTCTTAGGCCAAAGGCTTTCTTTTTAGTTTTAAGATCTGTAACACAGCCAGGCACAGTATGTTCTCATGAAGTCTCAGCTACTTGAGAGGCTGAGGCAATAGGACGCAGGAGTGAGGTCAGCCTGGGAAACAGCAAGAAGCTGTCAAGAAAGAGGAGGGGCAGGAGGGGAGAGAGAGAGAAGAGGGGAAAATCTGTTTTATAATGAGTTTGGGCATAGATTTTAGGACACCTAACTCCCCACTTGGTTATGCCTTTCTCCACGTGGAGAAACCCTCCATTTTAATCTTACGTACTAATAAAAGTTTACATTTCATTTTTTTCCTTTTTGCTCAGGATCACACTTAGGCCCTTGCACATGCTAGGCAAATACTGTACACCTGAGCCATGCCCCAAACTATTTTCTCGTGTGCAAAAGGGTCTCATGTGTTCCCTGAGCCAAGCTCAGACTCATAATCAGCCTGCCCCAGTTTCCCAAGTGGCCTGGATTACAGGCATGTGTTACTCCACCCAGCTGAAAACCAAACCAAACCAACCCTTTCTCTCCTCCTCCTCCTCCTTCTCCTCTTCCTCCTCCTCTTCCTCATCATCTTCCTCCTCCTCATCATCCTTCTTCTTTTTGGTTTTTTGAGACAAGGTTCCTCTGTATAGCCGTGGCCATCTGGGAACTCTCTCTGTAGACCAGGCTGGCCTTGCGCTCACAGAGATCCACCTGCCTCTGCCTCCTAAGTACTGCTAGGAGTAAAGGCATGCATCACCATCGCCCAGCCAAACACACGTATTCTTAATTTCTGAATTCTATTACACTAACACACTAATTCTACCTGTGGAATAAGTGTAAAGACTGAAAGACTTTGAGAACCAAGATTTGTTCTAGAATGTCACTTGAATGGTTTAAATATCCTATTATGTTACCACAAAGGAATTACTTACAGTGATTTATAACCAAATTCTTAAAACAACAAGAAGTGATACTGATATTATTGTGAGTGAAAAGGGAGCAATAGCATGCAGCTTTGGATGATGCTGGGTGTTTGAAATGAGTTAGGAGATCTGAAATGTGAGGCTGGAGTGCGGCCTAGCTCAAGTGTGTTTGGCCAGCGTGTACAGCCCTGGGCTCCACCCCCAGCACAGCTCCCAACCAAAACTAAGCAAATGTCCCCAGAGGACACTGTACCTAGATATTAAGTGCTGAATAGTAAGAATGTAACTTAAAAAAAAAAAACTTTCTTGGTTTGTATTTCTCTCCAAAGCTTGAATTATCTTCATAGTGCACATGTAAGTCAAATTTTAGGCATATGTGCTGGAGAGGTAGCACCGTGGTAGAGCACTTGCCTATCATGTGCAGGCTTAAGGGTCCATCTTGAGTCTGTCTCTCTCTCTCTCAGCTCAAGATAGAAAATAAGAAGGCATATTGCTGAATAACTGGCTATTCACTAGGCCTGTAAACAGAACCAGAGCTGCAGCTATTTCATATATAAGGCTGAGGAGAAGGGATGCATGGGGCTGCAAAGGCTCTGCGTTTCTCTGTTCATTTAGAGGACTTTATTTATGAGTACGGTGCTGCTTTAAGTAAATATGAAACTGAAGAGTCCAAAGGGCAGTCAGGATCACAGTGAAAAGATGCTAGGTAGCCAGACATGGATGGTAGCATATTTTTTTTATAATCCCCACACTCCAGAGGCAAAGGCAGGAGCTTCCAGACTCCCCTGAGCCTACATAGCTACAGGTCTTGTCTCAAAGTAAAATTTGAGAAGGGCTTAGGTTGTAGTTTAGCAATGCCTAGCACAGGCCCAGAAATTGTGAGGTCCTGGGTTCTATTCCCAGCACCGCACACACAAAAGAACAGGGAGGAATCAAGGTCATGAGATGGATGTGTGCAGACATGCTCACTGGAGAGCCGAGCTCATCAGCCAACCATCCACATGGGGGAGGCCTTCAGGACCTGCCTACCTGTGCTCTATAAGATGACTATGCAAATACATACTGCATACAGATGATGAGGAGCCACGGAAAATACTACACACCATGGGAACTCAATTAGAATTATTATATTGGGGTTTCCACCTTATTTTTATTTTATTAACTTTTCATACTTATTTGTTTTATTTTATGTGTAAGAGCATTTTGGCTGAATCTATGTCTGTGTACCATGCGTGCACCTAATACTCATGGCGGCCAGAAGAGGGTGTCAGGTCCCCTGGAACTCTAGTTATGCAGGGGTTGTGAGCCACCATGTAGGCAGTGGGAATTAAACCCTGGTCTTCTGGAAAGCAGCCAGTGCTCTTAATTACTGAGCCATCTCTCCAGCCCCTCCTCTGTTTCATTTAATTATTATTTTTTTATCCTTTCCCCCTTTCCAATATTTATTTATTATATATATAGTGCTTTTGCCTGCATGTACTCCTGCAGACCAGAAGAGGGCACCAGATCTCATTAGAGATGGTTGTGAGCCACCATGTCGTTGCTGGGAATTGAACTCAGGACCTCTGGAAGAGCAGGCAGTGCTTTTAACCCCTGAGCCATCTCCAGACAAGGTCTCACTACATAGTCAGGGATGGCTTCAATCTTGCCACTCACCTGCCTCAGACTGTCAAGTACTGGGGGTGCAGATGTGGCACTATGAACAGAAATGTTGTGTTGTGACACTCGCATCATTGCCACCCACCAGCAGAAAGAAAGAAGAGCTCAAACATTAAAAGCTGTCATTTGCTTGGAGGCACAGCTTTCGTTCTTTGAAAGTGCCTTTCTGCGGTCTTCCTTCCAGTTAGATTGTATAGCAGGGCTTGCCTGGCCTCTTTATCTCTTGCCATTTAAACACAGATATCCTGTCGTGATAACCTCTCATACGCTATTGCGTGGCCAGGAAAAACTATCACTGGCTATGGGGTGCCATTAATTACCTAAGGAGAAAGTTGACATCTTTGTGAATAGAAGGAAATGTCCTCTGAATAGAATTCCTTTGCTGTGGTGCTAAGTCTGCCCAAGGTGGGCAAAATGACTAAGAGAGCATTATTAAGCTGGTTTGTCACAGAGAATGGCCCCTACACCAATGATAAGACCCAAACTATCTGGGGACAGTGACAAAATGTTAAAGAACTTCCCTCAAAATCTGAAAGTGACCCCTAAAAGCCAAAAGTTGAACACAGAGTAGATAAAATGGAAAGGGGCTGTTGACAATTAACAGTCATTCTCTGAACGTATCACCAGTGTTAATGATGTTGCAGTGGCTGTCTGATAGGACAGGAATCTTCAGGATACCGTGACTGCCTAGAGTTACTTCAGTTACTATTTTTAACCATATAAAGTGACACCTAGTGTCACTTATACACATTGAGAGACTTAAATGGATGAGTTAAAAAAAAAAAAAAAAAAAACCATTCGGAGTCATTGTGGGTATCAGTTTGAAGACTGCCTTGGGAACTGTTTTCTGTAGATTCCTGTGCTGATCATGACACTGGGGGGAGGGGGTGTCTTGTCAGTTTTCGCCTTGGACAGTTGTCATTCTTTGTCATTATTTCTTTCCTAAGGAAAAGCCTGGCTTCTTTAGAATTCAAACTTACTGAAAAGTCTGTAACAGAATTTATATCGGCATATATCCACTGTTCATCGCAGTGGGGTTCATAGACATTTTCAGACATACATCACGTATTGTGGTTGGCTCCAGCCATCCACCCTTCCCTCTCCCTTCCTCCCCCTCCCCCACAGATAGATTTTAGTTTCATTTTTATTTAACGAACTTCTCTTTTTAATTAACTTACACATTACACATTAATTTCAGACATGCTTTCATCTTTTAAAACTGATTTTAAAAATTTGATCCTAACCTTTTTGAAAGCCAGCTTTAATAAAGCATAAATTCACCCTGTAATGTGCTGGGTGGCAGGTTCCCACAGCGCTGGAGTTAGAAGAGCCTAAAAGGGCAGTGCTCCTCCCATGCCTGCTCATTACTAATTACTACAGAACGGTTAACAGCAGCGACATTTTACTGTGCATGTCAACTTGAGAAGTTACCTCCTAGTTGGTCTATTTTGAATTATGAACCTACGTTTTAAAACAAAGCAGAGACTAAAGCACAGGGCCACAGCCCTTGCCTAGCATGTGCAAGACCAGGCGCTCCATCTCCCCCACTGTCAGTAGTGCAGGCTGGACCACACTCATTAAATACCTTGAAGAAGAAATGGCCTTGAGCTTCTGACCCCCCTGACCCATCTCTCTGCACCCCTCGAGTTCTGGGAGTACCGGCGTGTACCGCCATGTCCAATTTATGTGGCGCTAGAGATGGACACCAGAGCCTCATCTAAGTGCTCTACCCACCAAACAACACCCCCGGTTTGTTAACTCTGAAGATAATTCATCTGAAAGCTGTTTATCTGTCAATGTCGATGTTGATGATAAGATTGGTAGTAATGCAGGAAGTTCATTTTCAGTTGTGCAAAGAAATCAGCTCCATGGACAGTCAACGTTGTCCCCCTTGTCCCTCTCCCATTGTGGAATACGGGGCTTTTGTGTGGTCCGCTCCAGCACTGCAGTGTCCCATCTCTCTCTGACCATTGCCTATGGCGTCTCTCCCTAGGGTGAGTTAGATGGAGTGTCTCCAGATAGTCCCCTGATGTCTATGGTTTTACCTTTTGGGAATATGATTTCAACCTGAGATGTGCCTACTGTATGTGAGTGTATACATAGCTACTCTATAGTAGGAAGCAGCTCATCCCCTTTGCTGGTGTTTAGATACGACACTGGAGTGTGAAGGACGTAGGGACTGCTCACAGTAAGTCATACTGGGTACCCAGTCAGATCTGAACCCACATTTATTCAGGTCTTTCACCCTTGTTCTTTCTATCTCATGGCACTGCTACCTAATTGAGACAGATATTTTTTAGTCTGAAAGAAGTGGCTGTTGGTTTGGAGTTCGAGTTGCTGCTGTTCCCACAGCAATCACTTGTTATCGGAACAGATCGCTCCCGTCACCTTGGGACTCCTTGTAACACTGCTTGCTTTCTCTATTCCTCCACAAGGCCCCGTCTCCCCAGCTGCTCGCTTCCCAGTTCTCTTTTGGTGGGAATAGTTCTGGTCATGTTCTGCAGCCCCTCAGCTGGTTCCCTTTACGGTGTGAAATCCCATGCAAAGCCATTGCCTTTCAGCACACATCCCAAACTTCCAGATACAGTTAAGAAGGAAACCTCTGGGAGGTGGAGGCATGACCTTCCAAATCTGGGTCACATGTACCTCCCACAGTGCTTTACTGTATTTATTTAGTGATTATCTTTTTTTGGGGGGGGGAGTGTATACTTCCGATTTGCGTTAGCAGTAGTCACATAAAGCTTTCTTTAAAATTAATTTCAGAGCTGGGAAGGCAGCTCAGGTGCAGAGTGCTCGCTCTAGGTTGGGCTGCCAACACTACAGAAAGGAAAGTCCTGTTAGAAATCAGTTGAGGTAAAGAAATGTGACATAACTTGTGACATAATTCACTTGGTGGAGTACTTACCTGGTATGTGTACAAAGCCCTAGGGAAGACATTCCCAGAGCTGTGCAAACCGGATGTGATGGCCCAGACCTGCAATCCTACCCTCAGCAGGTAGAGGCAAGCAGGACCAGAAGTTTCAGGTCACCTTTGGTTCCATAGCAAGTCCAGTACAGCCTGAAGTATATGAAACACTATGTCAAAGTAGGTAGACTTAAAAGTAAAAGAATAAATACTTTTTTTTAAAGAAAAGAGTAACAGTTAAATGACTGGGTAGTTGTTATGAGCTAGGAAATCACAAACTTCACACCTCTGCTGGTGAAAGAAAGAAGTGTAGTGATAGTTTCATAGCATTGTTTTTCTCTTTGTTTTCCTTTTTTTTTTTTTTTAATTTTACTGTGCAGGACAGGCTGGCTTATAGCTCTGCACAGAGCACCACCTGCCTCCTGCGTCTTGGGATTACATGTGCTGTAATCCCAGCATGTCATGTAACCTCATCAGGTTTTTTGTTTGTTGTTTGTTTGTTTGTTTGTTTTTGAGACAGGGTTTGTCTGTGTAGCCCTGGCTGTTCTAGACTCACTTTGTAGACTAGGCTGGCCTTGAACTCACAGAGATCTGCCTGCCTCTGCCTCCCGAGTGCTGGGATTAAAGGCACGTGCCACCACACCTGACTCAGTCTCATTGGTTTTAAAGTATAGCCTGTTAAGATGCTCTTACTTGTACAACCCACCTGTAAATGCAAGGCTCCTGATGCCCATCCCACGCTGAGTGCAGACATCTCTGCAAATGCACTTGGCAGAGCTTACCAATGTGCTGCGGGATGCTGAGCTTCTACTGGCAACTTGACCCAGGCAGGGCTGGAGAATTGGCTTAGTGATTAAAAGCACTTGCTCTCGCAAAGGACCTGGATTAATTTCCCAGCACCAAAGTGAAGGTTCAACTCTTCCTTAGGCATCAGGCATGCGTATGGTGCACAGATACGCATGCAGGCAAAGCATGTACACACATGGAACAATATAAAAGAGAAGGAGGAGGAGGAGGAGGAGGAGGAGGAGGAGGAGGAGGAGGAGGAGACTATGACAAGAAACAAGAAATACCTGGGCAACAATGAAGCCAACCTCTGGGCATGTTTGTGAGGATGTTTCCTGAGAGGTTTAACTGAGAAGAAAAAAAAACTAACTCCCACAAGCCTCTGATCTCCATGCACCATGGCACACACCACACACCACACACACACACACACACACACACACACACACACACACACACGAGAGGGAGGAGGGGATAGACAATAAGACCCATCCCAGAGACTGAGGTCTGGGGACAACAGAAAAGAAAAAGAAATATGAGAAGGTGCACTGGGCACCTGCCTCCCTCTCTCTGCATCCTGACTGTGAACACGGAGTGACCAGCCACCTCACACTCCTGCCGCTTCAGCTAGAGCTGCTTTCCCAGTGTGTCTTCCCCACATGGCAGACTGTCGTTCCCACAAACCATGAGCCAAAATGAGCCGATCTTCTGTTCTGTTGTGTCTGCTATTTATTTTGTCACAACAATAGGAGAAGTAACTAACAGAGAAGGTAGTAAAAAGCAGACATCTTGCTGGGAGACGCTCAGTGGATAAAGGTGCTTGCTGCTAAGTCTGACGCCTTAGGGTCAAGCCCCAGTACCTCCATGATAAAAGGAAAGAACCGATGCCTTCAAATTGTCCTCTGACCCTCATACAATGAAAATAAATGAAGTGGAGGTTTAAATGGAGCATGTATGCATTTTTTAAAAAGTCTCAGACCTGTGGAGGTAGAGACAGACCAGTCCCTGGAGCTTAATGGCCAACAAATCTAGCCTCAGGTTCCACGAAAGACTGTCTCAGAAACAGGGTGGATAGCTCCTGAAGACCAAGACCCAAGGTTGACCTCTGGCCTCCACACTCAAGCATATATGCACGCAATTACACATGTGTAGGCATGTACACACACATACAGACCCAAGCACATACAAACATACACCTACACTTGGATACCACACACACACACACACACACACACACACACACAGGTACCTGCACACATGCGTGCATCCATATATGTGGGCATACTCACAAGGTGGGGACTTTAGGATTTGCGCGGTCAGAGCCATCATAAGCAGGGTTGATGAGCCCTAGAGAAGTGTAAGTCTTGGACTTTCCTTCAACCTCATGAAGACACAGAATTTATTCCTTTTGCTCTTTACTGCCATGCCAGTGTGCTGAAGGTGCCTAGTAAGAAACAACCCTTATGACACACCAACCCTACTGGCCCCATCTTCTCTGACTTTCCAGCTTCCAGAGATGAAAGAAATATTTGCTATGGTTTATAAGTTGTTTAGCCTGTGGTGTTCTGGTACGGCAACTGGAGTGAACTAAAGCCCTTACAGAGTCACAATGAAGAGGAAAGTCTAGACGCCTCCTGATACCACTGCTCACCAATTATTTCCCAGTCCCAGATAAAGCCCATCACATCTTGGATTCACTAAGAACTCACGGTCTTTGTTTTTGCGGTGGTAGTTAGTTCAGCCAGAACATTTTCTGTAGTGTTATTAAAAGTATTGAACTGGAACACGGAGAAAATAAACACGCATCTTAATTAACCAAAACTGTGTTAGCTCAACACATATAGTACATACACTGTATAGCATCGAGCGCATACAATGTATACGTTCAAAGCATAAGATTATAGAATGAATCAAAGAGAAGTAAATAGCCTTGACCCCCAAACCTACAGTACAGAGCAACCAAACATTCATTAAGGTTTAGAAGGAATTCCTAGTCACACACAGACTGGGTGGTCCCAGGTCAGGAGCCTGTGGCCTTGGCACAGCTTGGAATGCACCCACTAACCTCTTGCTCCCTCTGCTGGCCTTGACCAGCATGTGCACTGCCTTATTAACAGGAGGAGTCCTGGCTACCATATACCAGACTCCATGGAAATTGCTGGTGATGGACAGTAGACGGGACCAGCCAGCTGCCTTTTCTGTAACCTGTAACTTGAAAGCCTACAGCAGCACAGGCAGTTTGATGGATTGTGTTTATTCAGGTCAAAAAGCCCTGACCCCTCTCATCCTCCCCTGTCCCAGGGAAGGGAACTGTGCTACCCCACCCATGCCCTCCAGCTCCCTGCTACCTCACTGGCCGCTTCTTTTGACCGTATTCTCATGCTTTTCTCTCCTCTCTCGGCCCTCTGCACAGCCGCCATCCCCAGTTGGTGCCATTTGTGAATCAGTCACCGTGCAACCCTATCTGTCTTTCCGTGCAGAACAGAGCTCTGCTAGCGGCTCTAATTAGGCAGCCTCTAATGTCTCCATTTGTGCTTAATTCAGAGCTGTAAAAAGCTTTTCAAAATAGGTGTGTGCGCAACTTGACAGTTGTGATAAAACAATGCCTCCAAAAAAGAGAGAGCAAGACACACTTGCCAGTTCCCTTTCCATAATTTATAGCGGTTTAGAGGCCCCTCCCCCACCAGGAGATGGGCAGTCTTTTAGGGGACCGGTTCTCTTTTAATAGCGCCATCTGAAGCAGCAATGGTTTTTTTTGCAGTTATTCTAGCCTCCTAGCCTGCAAAGCAGCGGCTGAAGAGTGAGTTAGGACTGACTGAGGGAGGCTGTCTGCATCCCATAAATAAACAATGAGGGCCTGGCCATTTCATTACAGAGCTTAAATACACAGTACAGATGGTCCGTGGCAATGCTACACGTGCGTAACCCATTTAAAAGAGGACGTTATAGGGTCAGAAGCATTAACGTGCTCTCTGTGCCATTCATTTACTCAAGTTACGAGTTACGAGTTATACTTAACACAACATCAAAGCTACAGGTCAGGCAAATTACGGCAGTCCGTGACACTGAGAAGACAAGGGAATTTGTTGAATGGCAAGAGGATAAGTCCTAAATTGGCTTGGGGATTTATAGCTCTGAGCTCAATCTAATAGATGCTATTAGCCATTGATTCTTCTCATGGAATTGTAAATGATAAAAAAAAAATCAATTCAAATTCACTTATGTACACACATGAAAAGGTAACTAATTGGTTAGCTCATTGGCTCATCTGAGAAGTTCAGAGCTTCAGATACAGATAGTTTTAGGTGCTCAGGAGTTGTTATGGTCAGAGGCTGGCCCTGGCAAACCTCACAGTCTAGGCTCAGCCACCTGCCCTCAGGTACTAATTAAAGAGACAAAGCACAGCGAAAAGTTATAGTGAGAGATTTACTCAGTGTGGGTAAGGAGATGCTGTGGACCCCTGCTCCCCAGTCACTCAGGCTTCTGACTTAAGGCTTAGGTTTAAACAGAGGGTAATGGCGTGCATACCTAAGTAGCCCTGGGCAAGGTGTGACCCGCCTTGCCCGTTACTGACTCTTCATTACATTACATTACATTACATTACATGACATTATGTTACATTTCTTTACAGACCACTGTAAGGCGCTTTGACAAAAGTTGTGAGAGCTGCACAAACTCTCATTCTGAGAAGCTCAGCCTTCCCCTCCCCCAGCACGAGACTCCTGGGAGAACTCTAATTTCTTGGGGTTCGTTTTCTCAAAAGGAGTTAGAGCAGTGGTTCTCAACCTGTGAGTTGCAACCCCTTTGTAGCTTGAGTAACCCTTTCACGAGACCTTTGGACAACACTGAGATTTATATTACAATTCATAACCAGAGCAAAATTACAGTTATGAAGCAGCAACGGTAATAATTTTGAGGTTGGGGGGGGTCACCACAACATGAGGAACTATATGAAAGGAAGGTTGTGAACCACTGCTTTAGAGTGCTGTTTCCCTGCCAGTACAGTTACTGCTAAGGTTTTTCTTAGAGTGCCAGTAAAGACACATTAAGGGGAAATTCCCTCTGGTCTAGAGAATAGAATCTCTGGCCTGTGCAGAGACTCGAAATTCTAGTGGCAGGTGTGTGTGTGTGTGTGTGTGTGTGTGTGTGTGTGTGTCGACCATCTGACCTAAGGATTACCCTTCGAGAAGTAGGGATTGCCCCCAGAAAAGTGGCTTTATCTTAAACCATGCTGAAGAGACAGGCAGCATCATTATCCCTCTAATGAGATACCATACTTTTCCTTTCCAGAATTCCTGCCTTCAGCACAGGAAGGAGCCTGTGAGCCTGCCCACTGAGTTACTTAGAAAACTGCTCTGTCTCAATTCTAAGCTTGCTTCCTCTAACGCTTAGGGGTTCCTGACTTTTTCTTTAATGCCCCCTTTCCCAATATATGGCTCCTGCTATTGTGTGGCTAGCTTCCATCCCTGTGTCAAAAAAAACAAAAAAGAAAAGAAAGAAAGAAGAAAATGAAAAGAAAGAGAAAGGAAGGGAGGGAGGGAGGAAGGGAAGGAGGGAGGCAGGGTGGGAGGAAGGAAGGATAGTTTTGGGCTTGACATGATGATAAAATGGCCCATGTCCTCTTGATGGAGGAGATAATTGAATGGTTTTTGAAAGTGTGATATGAACGTGTTCTTTTAAGCTTTGTCTGTCTGTTGTGGGTAGGTGCACACACAATGCACATGTGAGGTCAGAGAACAGCTTGCAAGAGTCATTTCTCTTCTCCTTCCATGAGGGTCCTGGGGACTGAACTCGGGGTACAAACCTGGCAGCAAGTGCTTTTAACCCTCTGAGCCATCTTGCTAGGCCTAGTAAGTGTGTTTCTATGTTCATGCAGGAGGCAAAAGTCTGGGCTTGAGTCATGGAGGTCCTTGCCTGGACTAACAGTATTTCAATATCCTAGGAAGAAGTGAAGCGACAAACACTTGTTCATGTTCCAGTGTCCTTCTTAAAGGTGACATGATTTCCATATAACTTAAAATTAACTCTTGTAAAACATAAACCTACTGATTAATTAAAACCAGCCATCTCAAAGTGAGTAATTCATTGGCATCTGGTATATTCACCATGTTGTAGTGACCATATCTACCCAGATGTTTCTACTAACAGATTCTGAACTCCGTTATCTTAAAATGATGCTTCCATCTTACCAGCCCCCCCACCCCCATTTCTTTCTTTCTGAAAATGCCTCGCTATGTAGCTCAGGCTAGCCTTGAACTCTCCGATTGTCCTGCTTCTGCCTGATAGCGCTAAGATTACAAGTATGCCCCACTTCCCATTCTTAGCTCCTGGGAATCTGTACTCCACCTTTACAGATTTACCTGCCATGGACATTTTGTGTGAATGCAAGTATCCAATGTGTAACTTTTTTTTTTCTTTTTCCTCTTAGCACAATGTTTTGGAGGCTCAACTGTAGAGTAGCATGGACCAGTCCTTCATTCTAACAGGGCTCAGAACATGCAACCCCAAAATGTGGTGCCTTCGCATTTTAGAAAATTGCAAAGGCAAGGAAGGTCTCACCCCTGTTCTCTGAAGTAGGCCACAAGAGAATTTTCTGATGCTCCTCTGGAGAAAGCAATAAAATCCTTACAACGAAGTGTCCATCCTGCACACCAATGAAAGTACAACCGTAGCAGCTTAACGTAGAAGGAGCTTATTTTCCTCCCAATTAAGGAAACAGTCCATCAGGGAAGAGAGAGTGTGGGATCTGGAGCCTGATGCGCCTGGTCACATTGCACCCACAGACAGGAAGCAGGGAGAGTTCAATGTTGGTGCTCAACTTGCTCTCTCTTTTTTGTATAGTCCTCAGCCCCAACCCAAGGAATAGTCCCACCCATGTCTAGGGTGAGGCTTCTAGTTTAATTGGCCCAATCTACAAACTCCTTTACAGATATGGCTGGAGGTTTGTGTCCCATATCCTGTCAAGTTGACGATGTTAACTATCGTATGTATGTGTATCATGTGTCCTGGTACACATATCTGTGTCCCTGGTACATACAGACATTAGAAGAGAGTATCAGATACCCAAGAACGGGAGTTATGGATGGTTTTAAGCCACTATGTGGGTGCTGGGAACTGAACCTGGGTCCTCTGCAGGAGCACAAAATGCTCTTTATCATTGGAGCATCTCTCTAGCCTAGGGCTTACATTCTAAGAGCAAGAAAAGCACAATAACGCATAAATAATTACATTATAAAGTGAAAATGCAACCCCACTATGAAAAATGATTAAGTGTTTAAAGATGGGAATAGCAGAACATTAAACAAAGCACAAGGGCCTGTAGACCAGCTCATCTTCCACCCATGAGGTTATACTGGCAGTGAGAAAAGAAGTATAATAATTTCAGAGGCTCAGTGGCCACATGCACATAAGAGAGAGGAACGTGACAACAGGCAAGTGGCACTAGGGACTGTGATGGTTACCCATGATTGTCAACCTGGTTAGATTTGGAATTGAGTAGGAGACACACTTGAGTGAGTCTGTGAGGACAGAAGACCTGCCCCCCCCCTGCCCATCCCAGTTGGCAGCATCCTCTAGTGGCAGCCCAGGCACGAAGAGGTCCAGTGCTGACCTGCCTTTGAGTACATCTACCCCTCATTTGCTGTCATCAGTGTCCACTCCTTGGCCTTCCAGTGTGGACTGAAGGCCAGTGGCTTCCCAGGAATCTCTAGGCCTTCAGGATGAGATTGAGACTTATAGCATCCAGCTCTGTGGACTGAGAAAATATGGGTTCCTAGCTTTTCCAGCACTCAAATAGCCATTATTAGACTACCCAGACCCTATTATGTAAGCCACTCTAATAAAACCCCCATTTACAATGCACAACGTATTTTACCTTGCATCCAATCTGCCAGTTTGTTTACTCTAGAGAAGCCCAACTGCCAGGCAGTGGGGGCACACACCTTTAATCCCAGTACTTGGGAAGCAGAGGCAGGTGGTTCTCTGAGTTCAAGGCCATTCTGGTCTACAGAGCGAGAGTACTATGAAATCTAGGGCCACACAGAGAAACCCTGTCTCAAAAACCCAACCCAACCCAACCAACCAACCAACCAACCAACCAACCAACCAACCAAATAACCAACCAAAACAGAGAGCCCTGCCTAATACAGGGAGCTAGTCTTGAAAGTTAGAAATGGCTTCTCTCCTGTTCAAACTAACCCCCAGGTCATAAAAAGGAATCAGTTGCATCATGACCCAGGGGTGGTATATCCACACAGGAAGAGGATATGAAGCCAAGTCCCTCTGTGTTTCTGATGGAGTTGAGAGATAATCAAGGTAACCAGATGGGCCTGGTTGCTTGTAGTACATGCCCTGGTGTGACTTCTAACACCATGCTTCTTGAAGAAGGGACCCAAGGTTTAATATTTCTAAGCAAAATTGGTGTCTCTTCTTTGTCAAGAAGCCAGTGAAAGGCCATCTTGGTAGCATCAAAATGAAACCCATGGTCTTTAAGGAGGGTGGCACAGCACACTGGTATTCCCCAAGCATGTTCTAGATTTTGCCTAACTTATTCTGCTGCAACAGAGAACACATGGTATTTGTCAGCACGATGAATGGAAGGATGGGTGGATGTGGGGGTGTAGAATGAGGTTTGAGTTAGGAAATAGTAAGAAACACTCCACTGTGACGCCCTCATCCCAAGCCTGCCAAGCTGGATCTACAAAGGATGTGTGTTTCTGAGAGTACCATCCTGGGAATAAAGGGCAGTGAACAGAGGCTAAGAGTGTAGGGTGATTGGTGTGCTGCTCAGCTATCCCAGGGGTCTCTGGGCTGGAAGTAGACCTACATTGTAAATTGCTGTTGGCTGGCTAGGTGTCTCTCAGGCCTTTTAAAATTCTAATAATTATAAGGTTCTGGGAACTGGAAAAAGGCGAGAATATCTCTAGACAACATTTACAAGGACTGTATAGGTGAGAGAGTCAAGTGTCTGTCTGCTGTGACACGTCTCTGTGCAACTGCCGAGACCCAGGCCAAAGAGGTAGGCTTCTGTCTCAGCCAACTCTTTCAGAGCTGTGCGAAGGTGGCGGCTGAGTCAGAGAAATGAGGCCTGCCAGAAGAAACCCCACAGGAGCTAGTTTGAAATCAATGCCAGTGCTCGAGAAAAGTGAATTCATGAAACCAGAGACTATTAGCAAAAGGAGAAAAAATCCACGTTTTCCATCACTTCCCAAAGCAGAGTTACCAGCAGCGGAAGAGGACCAGTGAACATTGTTGACAGGAGAAAGAGAAGAAGCAGGTTGCATGAATGGCGGGCATCTGGATGTTCCCCAATGTTTCTGTGCTAGACTTTTCATTATTTGGAAGGGGAAAAAACTGAGAAAATAAGCTTAAAAGAAGCAAAATTTATTTGTGCTCAGGAGGTCTCAACCTATAGCCATGCTTTTAAGCCTAAGGCAAAGGCAGAGGCATGCTGGCAAGGGCATGGTGGAGCAGAACTGTTCACTGAGTAATGGCCAGGAAATGTTGCCTGGGTCCAATAATTTCTCCTCTAGGGGCACAGTGTGACTGTTCCCCAACCATCCCTCTTAATCATGCCTCGTTCTGAAAGCCAGCAAGTTAATAGAGCCCCAGTGCTAGCCTGTTATTACTAGCTACAGTTTCTAGGCCATTTGAATAAATGCTTTAGGCCAGTTAAGAACACGGATTGGGCACCTAGAGCCAAAGATCTGGGAAAGGCAGTGACGTGCCCCACAGTTGACTCGCTGCGCTCTCCCAGAATGCAACTATGACCTTTTAAACTGCAGCAACATTTTCCTTTCTTTCAAAAATTATTACTTGAAAATTTCATACATAAATATAATATACTTTGATCAAATCCATCCCATTCTCACCCCTCCAGCTCCTCCTATTCCCTCATCACTTTCTCTCCTAACAGTAGTGACTTTAATATACTCTATTGAGCTAAAAATACTGAAGTGTTGAGCACCAGACTTGCCATACAGTGCATTCCCATTAAATGGCTCAAAGTGGACTCTTTGTAATTGCAAGGCCTCCAAATACAGAGTCTATGATGATGATGATGATGATGATGATGATGATGATGATGATGATGTCACTACCATCTGCCCCTGCATAAGTAAAGAGAGTGGTTGGGGACAATACATTGCTTCCAATGGCATATCCCCAGGGTTCTACTTTCTCCACCCACACGCCCTACAACTTCCAAATAATGCCAGCAAATCTACAGATGGAGGCAGACTACCTCATGACCCAATCACTCCCCAAAAGTCTCATGTCTGCAGCTGGGGAGACGGCTCAGTCAAGTACTTGCAGTGTAAGAATGAGAGCCTGAGTTCAAATTCAGTAGCAGCCACATTAAAAAGAAGAAGAGGGGGGAGGAGGAGGAGGAGGAGGAAGAGGAAGAGGAGAAACAGGAAATAGCTGCTGCAGCTGCAACTGCAGCTGGGGCACAGCAGTATAGACTTAAAATCCTAGGAGTGGGAAGAGTGGGCTCCTGGAACTTGGTGGCAGTCACTTCAGCCCAACAGGTGAGCTCCAGGTTCAGTAACGGACCCTGCCTTAAAAAGATAGAGAGCAACTGAGACAGCCAGCCAACATTAATTAACCTCAGGCCCTCACACTCTTGTTCGCCCCCCACCCCCAAACACACCCTGTGAGTGCATAGAACACATGACCTAGCTCTCAACACTGCTGTATTAGGAGGCGAGCCTTCAACATGTATGCTTTCTTGGTTTTGTTTTGCTGTTATTTCCTGAGAGAGAGAATCATTAGCTAGCTCTGGCTGTGTTGGAACATGCTATGCAGAGCAGCCTGCCTCTGCCTCTCTAACACTGGGATTAAAGGTGTCTGCCACCATACTTTGTGTCACGTGAGCCTTCTGAGGGGACATTTCATTTCCAAACGGGGACAGTTTGTACCAGTGTTGCCTAGTTCTTGGTAGGAAAACACTTGGTTGTTTTAGATCGTTCTGAATGACTGGGCCATCCAAGTGGACTTTCAGGGCCACATCTGTCTCGTAGGTGGCCTTCACACACATTGCACTTGTTGAACTATCAGTCACGTGACTGTGTTCAGCCACGTGAGAGCTAATTCTCCAGAGCCGTGTGCTTAAAGCTGTCGCGGAATCAGCATTCACTCGGCCCATGCAACACATAGCTTTTTTTTTGTTTTTAAAATACGTATCAGGACTTGGGAACTTTTAACATTCTTTCAAAATGAAGTACGTGGGGAAAATACTGTATACCACTCTAGAGCTAATGATACCTCTGGGTAGAAGGAGGCATTAGCCAGTGTTCTCGCTGCTGTTTTCCCTCCGTTCTCTGTTGAGAATGTCAAGGTTCATTGGAAGCCAGTTAAATCCCAAAATATTCCCCACATTTGCTTTTCTTGGCTTTAAGGTTAAGTTACTTGTTGACAAGAGATCTCTAAGGATGATTACTTTGTAATTGTTTTGAAAAAAATGGTTATACTTGTAACAATGTTCTACAAAGGTAATTCTTCTGAGTTGACTTTGAAACCATGAGTTTCTTCCTATTGTCAATCTCAGCAGAAAGATAGCTTCAAAATTAAAAAGCTCGTGATAACTGTACTGTTATCTTTAAACTCTGTATTATGTACATTTATATGCAAAGAATAAAATATGTAATAGTATGTATCAAAATGTTATATCATCTAGGGGTTAAACTTTTTCTCTCTTTGTTTGTTTGTTGGTTAGTTAAAAAAAAAACCCACGAAGTATCATTAATTCCAGGCTGACCTCAAACTCACTAAGTAGCTAAAGAGGACCTTGAACTTCCAATTCTCCTGCCTCTTCCTCCCTAGTGCTGTGATTACAGCTATGTGCTACAGCATCTAGCCTATATACCGTTTGGGATCAGACTCAGGGTAGCACTGTACCACCTGAGCTACATTCCGAGTCCATGTTATTTCTTTTCTGGGGCCAAATTATATATTATTTGTAAGATATAGAGGGGAAAAGGGAAAACTAACCCAGGCGCACTGTGGGATAGGATCCTAGGTAGACAGGAGGTGTGCGCAAATGGAGCTGAGATGAATATAATGACTTTGTGGAAGGTTCCGTCAGAGCTGCTGGGCCAACAGGACATGGTACATCACTCAAGAAATGCAGGTGGAAAGCGGTTCTCACCATTAAACATGAAGGCAAAAGTGAAGGATAAAGCCTGAGGTTGACAGGACTGTGACAAGGCCGGAAGTGACGACTAAGAGGTACAGAGAATGGTTCATGGCCTTGCTTTCTTTACCTGAGCCAAATCCCATAAAAGCCAGGTCAGACATCACCTAAGAGTCAGCCTCAGGTAGGCCAAGGGGCAAAGGGGATGATGTGCAGGACAGATGGAGCCTGGGTACCTCTCCAGCTGTGCTGTAAAGATGGTTATCTGATGTGGCCTGCAACTCTTCCATGGCATCACTATTTTAAAAAATTACTTTTTATTGCCCTTTACTGTCTTTTCTTAGCTCTTCACAGAATTGAAATAAATTCTGTCCCCAACAGAGATGACTGTCAACAGGAGACCGACAGAGGTGGAATGTAATTAAGTGTTGTTAAAGATGGGCATAAGTGTCATCTTTTTTTCTTGGTCTAACCTTCACCCTTTCTAGAGAATTTCATGTCCTCAGATCTGTATTAACAGATCTGTTAATTAACAGTAACTGTTTCCTTTTGCATTTGATGGACATGTGACTGAGCCTGGCTGGCCACCATGCCCTGTGTCCCTGGATGTAAGAATAAGTGAGTGCATGAGCCAGTGAGCCGCTCAGAGCCCTTTCCTGGAGCCTGACATGAAACCTGGGAAATAAAGGCTATTTTTCTTTCTGGAGTCAAGGCTGTAAGTCTAAGTGGTGGCCCTTTTCACTGTGTAGAGAGCTTCCTGGCAGAGGCTGATGGTAGCGAGGAAGAGAGGATGGAAACAACTGGACCAGCTTATAGTTGGAATCATTCCCATACTGGAGTAATGAGCACAAACATGGCTTGTTCCAGGGCAAACAGAGGCTCCAATGCCCCATGACACTTTTGATTTTCTCCCTTACTATTGAAGATGCACACAGAGACAGGGTAATAATGTATACAGAGTCACGTGGCAGAGGGTATGCTTGGGTGGGGGAAGGACTAAGGAAGTGATTCTCAGTCACAGCCACACCTACTCTATGACCAAATGTGGGCCATGTCAAGGCTTGTGGTTACCCCATTCAGAGATAAGTGCAGGAACCATTTTTTTGTTTTACTTTTGTTTTGTTTTGTTTTTGGTTTTTTTTTTGGTTTTTGCAACAGGGTCTCACTATGTTGCCCAGGCTGTCTTTAAATTCATGATCCTTCTCTCTCAACCTTTTGAGAACTGGGATTATAAGTGTGAGCACCATGCCCAGCTACTTAGACAAGTCTCTGTTTTAGTTTGCATGAGCTAGTGGTGAGAAACTGCTTGTGTGTGTGTGTGTGTGTGTGTGTGTGTGTGTGTGTGTGTTATCCCGTGTGTGTTATCCCTCTTGATAGTGTGTGCTCATGTGTTCATGTGCCGAATAGATGATATATCATGTGTACATATATAATGTGAGGAATCTGTGGCTTGCACTCCGGACTATGCCATGCATTTACAGTCTCTTTGCTAGCACAATCCTATAAAGCATACCACTAGTATCTGATTTCACAGACTGGGTAACCACACTGTGTTGAAGAGAAGGAGCTGAGGCGAGGCCATTCATCCAGTATGTGTTTACAGTGTCACTTTGAGCCAGGATTCAATGTGGAGTGCTGAACTGTGTGATGGTGATGTCATATGTCGTCTTCAATTCCCACTGTCTCAAGACTCAGCAAAGTAATAATGTGAGCAGACTGACCCTGCCACCTATTCTGCCTGCCAGCCCCAAATAGCAAGTAGCCTGTGAAGATGGCTACTTGGCTCAGTGACAAGGAAGAAGAGAGAAGGCAAGAGTAGAAGGTGTTAAGAGACATGTTGGGGTTCTGTGTCATTGGCGGTGACCGTGGCAGTGATATGTTTAAATGCATCACTCTCTGCTAGTTTAGGAATGACACAAAAACTTCCCAAACATGGTTCTCTGCATTTTTTTGTTTTGTTTTGTTTTAGGCTGGGAATTGAACCCAAGGCCTTGTACTTTCATGAGCTGCACCTTCATCCCATTTAACACAGGTTTTTGAGGGTTCCATGGCTTGGCCCTTGCTGCTCCATTGAACATCTGTGTGCCTTCCGGGCTCTGTCCTCCTGGGGAATCAGTGAGTTTACCCCCCGCCCCCACAGTGCTTTCGGTTCAGGGCCTTAGACCATGTTCTCCACTGCTGGGCTCCTCTCCTGTTACCCTGCCACAGCCTTCACTACTGCCCTTCTGGTCTACACAGAGCACTTGGGACTCCCCATCCCGACCATCTCATGCGCATCTTCCCATGGCTCCATGTGCTGACAGGGGTCCACTTTCAGGTATGTCCAAGCTGTTGCTCGTGGGCCACATGGATTCTAAGAAGGCTGTGAATGTGGCTCAATATAAAAACCATAATCTTGCTTAAAACATGGTTGTTTTGCAATGTTTTTATAACCTCATTAAGCCATTCTCAGGCATAAAGCTGGTAGGTAACCGTGCTGTGTTACAGTGTCAAAAGTTGGACACACCTGGACCCCTCAATCTTGGTTTATATGATTATGTTTTCTCAAGAAGTCAGTGATTCCTCTAAGGGCAGAGACTCCTTTTTGTTCACACATATATATATATGTGTGTGTGTGTGTGTGTGTGTGTGTGTGTGTGTGTGTGTGTGTGTAGTTTATTTACAGATGTAAAGCTAAAAGTTTACTTACTAAATGAGATGAGTGAAAGAATGAATGCATTCATGCATAAAGTTGAGATGTAACTGAGTATACAGCAGGCATCTAGTCCAATTGGAAGAAGCTAAGCTACCACATCTATCATTGTCTCCCTAACACAGCTCTGTGCTTCTAAAATGTAATGTTGATGCTGGTCACGTGAGCCTCTTGCTACAGCTCAGCGTCAGATTCCGTACACCTTACAAGGAACTCCAATGGCCGCCCATCTCACAAGCTCCCCAGTGCTGTTGAGGCTGCTGGCTCAAGGTCTACATTTTGGGCTCCAGAAGTTAAAGCAATGTAATGTCATTGCAGCAGTATATTAGGTTTGGGTGATATATCCATTCACTCTTCTGGCTAAAAGAAAGAGAAAGCCCAGCTCAATGTGGCTTACTTTAGCCTAATGTAATGGTGACACAGCCCAGGGTCTATAGTTCCACTTCCCAAGAAACTGAAGAGAAAGGAGCAGCACAGCTCATGACCTGAGACTGGCCTGGGCAACACCGCAAGATCCTGTTTTAAACATTATAAACTGGCTTGATTTAAAAGTTAGTTCCTGGGGCGGTTGTGGTGGCGCACACCATTAATGACAGCACTCAGGAGGCAAAGGCAGAGGCAGAGGCAGAGGCAGAGGCAGAGGCAGAGGCAGAGGCAGAGGCAGAGGCAGAGGCAGAG
>OU015745.1:47673832-47699677 GCA_907169655.1 Acomys percivali | reverse complement strand
AGAGAGAGAGAGAGAGAGAGAGAGAGAGAGAGAGAGAGAGAGAGAGAGAGAGAGAGAGAGGAGATGCAAATAGACCCACCTTGCAGCAACTTCAGCACAGAGCTGCCTGGAGCCTCTTCTGGCTGCTGGCATTGTTTTGGCAGAACCGATTCTTAAAATAGCACAGCCTGGCTGCCTTCTGCTTCAGGTTTCTAGAGGGTTATGCCCTGTGTGTGGTTCTTCCGGACTTACTGTCGCCTTGGAAGAGGCCACATTTGGAAGAGAAGAAAAACAAAAGGCATGGGGCTTTGAAGACACAGCATAGTGTTTAAATTCTGCCTCTGTGTCTTCCTGGCTTTGTTTGCTCTGGACAGTCACTCAGCCCTTGCTTAGAATGCCAAGTGCTTCAAACTTGTCTATAAAATGGAGACAGTCTAAAAATCTAAAATTCTCGTGGAATCTAAGGGTGAAAGCAGCTCTCTGACAAAGAATGGTGTGGGTCCCCTCTATATACACAAGCTGAATCCTCTTTAATACTATTTATGACTTGGGCATCTTAGTGGGATTTTTGAGACAAAGTGCCACTATGTAATCCCTGCTGGCCTTGGACTCACAGGGATCCACAGGCTTCTTTGTCCCAAGTGCTGGGATTAAAAGGTGTGCACCACCCCCAAATCTGGCATGGGTTGGGCATTTTGATATAGCTCTTTATTCTTGGAGTATCCTGGGAAAGTCTGGGATATAGAGTTACCTCGCCATTTCTCTTCTTGTCCTTGATTTGATAGCAGTCTCCACCCGGAGTCCACAACAGAGCTGATATCTATTTCTCCTACCTATGTACCTTCCAGCTCACTCACCTAAGTATTTCTCCAGTAAGTGGACAAATGAATGAATGAAAAAAAAATGCATCCAAGTTACCACAAGTTTTGAGAATGCCTTCTTTTAGACTTAGGAATTGTTGGTTTGCAAGAAGACAAAGACCAACCAAACTAATATGATGTGTAAGTGATAATCAAGTCTGGAAGCATAACCAGGTCTCAAGGGACCGTGTTCAAACTTAAAACTCTGCACAGTAAGTCAAGTCTGGAAGTTGTAGCCGGGTCTCAAGGGACCGTGTGCAAACTGAAAACGTGGCACATTCAGATTAGCAAGTTTGCTTGCTCGACCTTTCTCTCTCTGTCTCTCTCCCTCCCCTTCTTCTCTTGCCCCCACCCTCCCCTCCCCTTCTGCCCTTTTCCTTTCTGAAGCTAGTTTTGTCTTCTTTAGCCCCACACAAGCTCCTGCCTTTGACCTTATCTGAGGCCCTGACCCCCTCAGCTTGTCCTTGAACACACGGACTGTACCATCATTAGTAGCATCACGGTCATTGTCACCATATGTGGTGCTGTGAATCCATCCCTGAGCTTCACAGAGTCCCTGCATTAGTTTCTTTTTATGCAATTGTAACAAAAGTCTTAGAGAGAACAATTTAAAAGAGGAAAGGTTTCCATGGATTCTCCGTTTTGGAGGATTCAGTTAGTAGTCTTACTGGGACCTGTTGATTTGGGGCCTCTGGAGAGGCCCACCATCATAGCAGCAGGTATATGTGGGGGAGGAGATTCTGTACCTCATGGTGGGCAGGAGGAGGAAGAGAGGGCAACAGGAAAAGCATCATAGACAAGATATGTGAAGGACCCATCCCTTATAGTTTTAGTTGTGAGCCTAGCCTTTCATAGCTGAGTCATCTTGCCAGCGCCCCGCCCCTTAAACATTTAGTTATGTATTTTATGTATATGGGTGTCTTGTCTGCATGTACATCTGTACACCAGAAAAAGGCTTTGGATCTCACGGGACTATAGTTATAGATGGAGGTAAGCCACCATGTGAGTGCTGGGAATTGAACTTAGGACATCTGGAAGAGCAGCAGTGCTCTTAACCACTGAGCTATCTTTCCAGCTCTGAAGGACCCATCTCTAATTATCCACTTTGTGATGGTTTGAATGAGAGTGGCCTCCACAGGCTCATATATTTGAGTGCTTGGCCCCCAGTTAGTGAAACTATTTGGGAAGGATTAGAAGGCATGGCCTTTTTGGAGGGGTGTGTTACTAGGGGTGAGCTTTCAGGTTACAAAAGTCTATACCATTCCCAGTGAGTTCTTGTTTTCTTTCTTTGCCTCCAAATTGTGAAGAATGATGTAAGATCTTAGCTACAGCTACAGCACCATGCCTTCCTGCCTACTGCCACTCTCTCCATCATTAAGGTCAAAGACATACCCTCTGAAATTGTAATAAAGCCTCCAATTTAATGCTTTCTTTTAGAAGTTGCTTTAGTCATGGTGTCTCTTCCACAGCTGTGTAAAAGTAACCAAGACATACTTTCTCCAGCTAATGCTTACTTCCAAAAGTTTCTACCACCTCTAAAATTAGCATTAACAGCCAGGGACCAGATGTTAGCACATAGACCTATGTGAGGCTGGTAGGGGGTGGGGTGGGGGAAGAGGTGGGTGGTGGTGGTGGTGGTTCATATCAAACCATTAGCAGTCTCTAAGCCCCTAAGACACACTGTTAGGAAACAAAGAAGATCTTAGCTTAACAGATGAGTAAACACTGGGACCAATGAAAAATTCTGAAGGAGTGAGAAGGAATCCCTATGGTCCTCCCCACTCCACTGTTCAGGGCCCCAGAAGCAGGTGCTCAGAGGGAGGACTGAAGCTGAAAAGTGATCATTACTAAGTCTTGTTCATGACATTGACACTACGCTGCATTCTGGAGAGTCATTCATGTATCCATTAATTGGTTAGTTAAATCAATTATTAATTTGTTGCAGACATTTTCCTGATGTCTACTAAGCCTTTTGTGCCAGGCAGTTTCCCATGTGATGAAATAAAACAATGATAAGGAAGACAGGTAAGTACCCTCACCTTCTGGAACCATCTACCCAAAATCTAGACATTTCTACCCTCTAGCAAACAAGTTCATAGGAAAAATTTAGCTTCAGAGTGATGATGTGTAGAAATTACCAACATGACAGAAGATGATGTGGCTACAGCTGGAAAGGTTCATTTTGGATTGTCATTTTAGGAATTTTTTGATACTGACCTAAAGAACTAAAATTACCACAAAATTCTATGATTTAAAAGAAATGGATAAATGTAGAACCCTGATTATTTTTTATATTGTCCCTATATGTACGGATGATTGGAGGCAAAGGTGCTAGTGCGGGATTGGTTGAAGGACAAACAAGCCATTCAGTCACCCTTTGTGACTCTCTTTTGGAACCGCTTGAACCTGAATAGCTCAAGGCATATCATTTTCTAAGAGCAAATCTCCTTTTGCTTTGGGTAGCCACCTAACACAGCTTCAGACGGAGAGCTCAGCTATTGCATGAAAGGGGAGCTCACCATGCACCCTGATTTCAGCCCTCTTCAGCTTTTCCTGACAGTGTTCCATAGAGAAGACAGCAACAGCTCCTGAGTAAGATGGCAGAATAGGGGCCAGCTCCCTGTGACTCTGTCAGGGTTTTCTAGAATGGGACAGGGATGACAGAATGACTGACTATATTGTTAAAAAGAAGTATTTATTACATTGGATTACAAAATAGGAAATGGATGGTCCAACAATGGTGTGTGCATGATGGAGAGGCCAAGAAACTCATGGCTGTTGAACCCAGGAAGATGGATATGTCTGCAAACACAGCTCCACAGGCCTGGAGAATTTCTGCAAAGTCACTTGTCTTCACTCCACGTTGGAAAGGTAACCAGGCTGGGTTCTGATAGCAGTGAAGGATGGCAGCAGTGGCACCAGCAGGACGGACACACTGACCAGAAGGAAGCAGGCAGGCAAGCATTGCTTTTTCTTGGAACCTCGTTATGTCTGGGGTGGCACCATTCAGATCCTTTCACTACTAGCCTCTCCTGGGCTCTCTTCAGGAACTCCAGCTCTGCCACACAGTGCCAAGCCTCAGCTGATTTCTGTGACCCCTACATGCCTTCAAAACCAGTACCACATGGGAGACTCTTACACTACCAAGTTCAGCTGCCAAGTGGAAGTACAACTGTGGCCATTTCAGAAACACATCTGTGTGCTGACCCTGAGGAAATGCTTCTCAGAAGACTTCACCTCAGTGATGTTGATCTCTTCTTAATTACAGCTGATGCTTTGACCTCAACTAACCAGCATCCATTGTCTCAGAAAAATAATGATTTCACTTTAGTGATTCTTGGATCTTGCTCATCACAGACAATTCTTAAGTCCCAGCTAACTAGAACCAGAAATTCTCTGTTTGGTTTTTGGTTTTTCAAGACGTGATTTCTCTGTGTAGCCTTGGCTGTCCTGGAGTTGCTTTGTAAACCAGGCTGGCCTCGAACTCACAGAGATCTGCCTGTTTCTGCCTCCCAGAGTGCTGGGATTACAGGCGTGTGCCATCACGCTCAGCAAACCAAAGACTCTTAAGTCAAAAGGCCTGGTGGAGTCTTTGCTTCCCTCTGAAACATCACTAGCTAGGCCTCCCTCATCTGTACTCTCTTAAACTTCTTATCTTCCAAGCACCTACAGAAACAGTTTATTGAGTTCTCAAACCCATGACTTTTCTAGGCCAAAGCGCCAAAGTCCTTCCACAACCCTCCCCCAAACAACATGGCTAGATCTGTCATAGCAGCACCCCAATATCCTCATACCAACTTGTCTTAGTTAGGGTCACTATTGCTGTGATGAAACGCCATGATCAAATCAACTTGGAGAGGAAAGGGTTTACCAGGCTTATATTTCCACATCATCGTTCATCACTGAAGGAAGACAGGACAGGAACTCAAAGCAGGCCAGGAATCTGGGAGGCAGGAGCCGATGCAGAGGCCTTGGAGGAGTACTGCTTACTGGTTTGGTCCGTGTGCCTTGCTCAACTTGCTTTCTTATATAACCTAGGACCAACAGCTTGGGGGTAAACCCACCCACAACGGCCTGGGTTCTCCCCATCAGGCATTAATTAAGAAAATGCCCTACAGGCCTGCCTACAGTCTGAGCTAATGGAGACATTTTCCTCGTTGAGGTTCCCTCCTCTTAGATGGCTTTAGCTTGTGTCAAGTTGACATAAAACTACCCAGCCCATCCAGGCAGCCTCAAAGCAAAGAGACCGGACTCCTATGCTCAGGGCAAGCCTTCAGCCCTCATAAGGCTCAAATCAGATTGCACATTTCCGTGACAAGCAGTGATCCCTCTATTGAATGGGTCACTTTACTTTACTCGGGGGTGGGGGTGGGGTGGGGAGGCATATCTAGGCACCATCTTAAAACTGAAACCAACTCGGTGTGGTGGCGTGAATGAAAATGTCCCCTATAGCCTCAGGCATCTGAACACTTGGTCTCCAGTTGCCAGAATAGCTGGGGAGGTACAAGAAGTACAGTCTTGTTGAAGGAAGTTTAGCCCTGGGGCTGTGTGTGGCATCGGTGAGAATGTACGGCTTGCTCTCTGCTTCGTGATTCCTCAGCCTTCTGATCCTGCCGCCACGCCTGTCATCTGCTGCCATGCTTGGCTGCCACGATGAACTCTTATTCCTCTAGAACCATAACCCCAAACTGACTACCTCTTCCTTAAGTTGCCATAGTGTTTTGTCAAAGCAATAAAATAGTAACTGACACACCCTGAAAACCTGATAACAGGTGACAACCACAAGCGAAGGGTCTCTTGAGCAGAAGGTGATTGAAAGTAAATATATAATTTCACCCAATGACCTAACTCCAGATATTCAATTCTCAAAACAAACCCACAAGTAACACGAAAAAAAAAACCAGACAATGTTAAGTCCTCCAAAAAAATTCCAATTCCACAGCCATGGCCTCCACCGAGAATGAATTAAATGAAATCCCAGACAAATAACTCAGAAAAATGATTTTACATATGTTCAAAGAAATCACAGAAGAGGAATGAATCTCAAGAGAATAGATATAGGTGAAATAAGTAAGGAAGTCAAAAGGTATGAAAGAAATATTATAAAGAGACAGAAATACAGAAGAAAACCAAATGAAAATACTGGAAATGAAAAGAACAATAAAATTCCCAGCTCAATGGAAAGCTTCATGAATATAATAGATCAAGCAATGAACAGAATATCAGAACTCAAAAACACGATGGAGGAATTTGGGCAATTTGACAAGGACAAAACTAATAAGAGGGTACAAGTAAGATTTCTAAGATATATGAGATACAATAAAAAGACCAAACGTAAGAATTGTGGGCAAGAAGAAAGATAATGCTTTTATTCCGAAGGTATAGAAAACATTTTCAGCAAAATGATAGCATAAAAAGTTTTCCAAATTAGAGAAGAAATGCCAATCCAGGTGTAGAAGGCATTTAGAACACCCTATAAGACCAGAAAAGCAAATCCTCTCATTATACCACATATCAGCCACTCGAGATACAGAACAAAGCATTGAGTCTCAAAGAGAAACATCAAGACACATATTAAGGCAGAACCAAGAGAATAGTAGCAGATTTCTCAACAGAAACTTTGAAAGCCAGGAAGGCTTGGAATGATGTAAGACAGCGATTGCCTGGCCATACTACAACACCCAGCAAAGCTATTATAAATGGGAAAGAAAATTTTCCATTAAAATAAAATATGCTGAAGGAATTCATTACCACTAAGCAAGCTCTACAGAACATATCTGAAGGAGTCCTTCAGACTGAGGACAACAGCAAAAACATCCATTATTTTATACCAAAATAATAGTTAAGACAGAAATAGGAAAATACCAAACACTAAAAATCAGCAAAATGTCAAAAATTACCACACTTTTCAATAGTAACACTAAATATCAATGGTCTCGACTCCCCAGTTAAAGACAGAGATGAAAAGATTAGTGAAAAAAAAAAAACAAACAGGAAGCATACATTTATTGTGTCCATGAAGCACATTTCACTGTAAGAGACAGAAGCAACCTTTGAGTGGAAGGAGGAAAGCAGGTATTCTAAGGAAACAGACTTAGGGAACAAGCAGGTGTCACTGTTCTAATATCTGACAAAATAGACCTCAAATAAAATAATAGAAGAAATAAAGATGACCACTACATACTGACTAACAGATCAAACCATCAGGTAGACCTGGCAGTTCTAAACCTATAGCCACCCTGTTGGGGCCTGTGCAGGAGGAACAGCAAAACAGCTCTAGAACTCACAGAACCCACGATGGCCGTGTCTCAGCAAGGCATAACCCCAAGAACTATGTGTCCTGAGGACTTCATTCTGTTATGGAGCTTAGCTCTGCTTGTTCTCTTTGTGGTCCTTAGAATCCCCTTAATAGGTGAATTGTGTGAGTACTATAAGGGAGCCTCCAGCCCCTCACTGGGCAGTATCATTGGCATACTCAATGACAATGCTTGTCTCTCTCAGGCATTGCTGCTGGGGCAGATTAATGATTCAACCACCACCTTTGAAACAACCTACAGATGTAGCTTGCTGACAGTGACTATTATTCTTAGAAAGAATTTGGAAAAACAGATTGTTCATCAAGGTTAGGCAAAGATGTTTTAGCTAGTGGCTCTTATGTAGAAAGTCTTAGGGGAAAATAGATTGTTTGGCAAAGTGAGGTAAAGATGGTTTTTCTATTGGCCCTGATGCAGGAAATCTTAGGGGGACAATTGAAGTTAAGAGAAGGTACATTCTTATATTAGCAAAGCTAGGGACTTTTCGAGGTTGGCAAAGCCAGAACAATGGCCCATAGCAGCATTGGCTGACGTGACTTTTTCAAGCTGGGCTGGTGACTGAGATGACAATTGATTTTGTTATTCTATTTTTCTGCCCTCAACTTCCTGATATGATTTAGTAAAACATATTAATGAGTAGGTGAGCACCTTTAGGACTTAAAGTAGAAATGGCTAATTATTTTTATATAGGAGTTTAGATTTGTGATTCTTTTAAGCTCTTTATAAGATTACTTCTTATGATAATTGATTCCTTCTTTGTAACCACAAATTGCAGCCTGCCAGTAAAGAAAAGCTGGCTGAGAAATTACCTTGCTTGCTTATACTCTGCTAATATGTAGCAAGTTGCTTAGGTACAAAAGTATGTGGGTTCTTGGAAATAACTTGTTATTCATGTTTGTTTCTCACCCATAGTATACGTAAAACATTTGGTCATGTGAAGGTATTGGGAAACATGATTTTCTTACGTATATCCATTGTGATCATTTATTTATAGAAAAATAGATTGTAAACATGTGACTTTTGTACTCCTTGAATGATCTTGCTGAGATATATAAGTGGTGGGAGAAATAATGTCATTGGAATCTTTTTCCATCCACAAAGATGTGTGTATGTGTATAAGGTTGGGTTGGACTCTTGTCCATCCATCAAGATGTGTGTGTGTGTGTATGTATGTATGTATGTATGTATGTACGTATGTATGTATGTATGTATGTATATGAATTGTAAAGTAAGAGAAACTTGAAGAAGAAACTTGTTGAAACCTACCTGCTGGAGTCTATCCTACTACTACATCAAGTGTGTGTGTGTGTGTGTGTGTGTGTGTGTGTGTCTGTGTGTGTGTGTATTCCTTCTT
The DNA here is from genome assembly GCA_907169655.1 of Acomys percivali. Lineage (NCBI taxonomy): Eukaryota > Metazoa > Chordata > Mammalia > Rodentia > Muridae > Acomys > Acomys percivali. Next base: position 47,691,170 of record OU015745.1, on the reverse strand, counting down.
TCTCTTTCTTTTTTAGATGCTTACCACCATCAGCTGTATCCCCTGCTAGGAACTATCAGCCCTTGCCCCTGCTTGCCACAATCAGTGGAAGCTATTGCTGGTAACAATCAGTTCTGGCCTAGAAAGTTGCCCTCAGAGAAAGTCTATAGGGTCGTCAGCCAGTTAGCCACAGGATTCATGTCCCACATCAATTTTCCCCAGTTGATATTGAAACTAGACTTCAATATTTCTGGCACCTGAACAGCAGGTCTTTGATACCACCCCACATGGGTGAATTAGGTTTCATAAAATAATACTAGGTGTAAAGTCACAGATAAACCAAAACACAATAACTGTGGGTGGCTTCTATACTCTCACCAAATGATAGGCCATTCCCTCTGTATAGAAACGTCTGAGTTAAATGACATCGCAGACAAAACATGTTATCCAAAGACTGCAGAATATATTCTTTTCAGAAGCCCAGGGTGCCTTCTCTAGAATAGACAGATTAGAGCAGAAAGCAAATCTTAGCAAGAAGGAAAAAGTTGAACAGTCCTTGTATTCTATCTTATCACAGTGGAATAAAATTACAAATAAATAGCAAGAGAAACTACAGAACATACCTGAATGCATGGAGATTAAGCAATATGTTATTGAATTTGTTGATTTAGTCATAGAAGAAATCAAGAAAGAAATTTTAAAAATCAGTAAAAGTTAATGCAAAAGAAAACACAACACACCAAAACCTATGGGACTCAAGGAAAGCACTTCTAAGAGAAAAGTTTAAAGTTCTAAATATTTACATTAAAAAAAATCAGAGATATCTCAAATAAATAATTTAATGATGTACTTTAAAGCCTTATGCAAACAACAAGATTATCTCAAAGTCATTAGGTAAAAATAACTACAATCATGGCAGAAACTAATGAAGTAGAAAGTACAACATCGAAAAGAGAATTGATGAAACAAAGAATAGATTCTGTGAAAAGATAAATAATATTAATAAACCACTCTCCAAACTAGCTGTTTGGTGGTTTGGATGTCTGGACAATCTGTCCTCAGTTTGGTTTACTGCTTGGGTGTGGGCTGGTTATAGACTGTTTAGAAGATGCTGCCTTTCTGAAAGAAGCACAGTAGGGGAAAGTTTTGAGGGTGTATAGTCTGGCCCTACTTTCTACTCTCTCTATGCTTCCTGTATGTGGATAAAGATGCGATCAGCCACCTTCATGCTCCTACCTAAGCAGGTGAGCCTGGTCTGTATAAGAAAGGTAGCTGAGCAAGTCAGTGGAAACCAGTCAGTGAGCAGTATTCCTCCATGGTTCCTGCCTCTGCTCTTGCTTGAGTTCCTGTCCTGAGTTCCCTCAGTGATGGAACTGTGATTGCTAAGTATAGACTAAATAAAATCTTTCTTCCTAAAGTCACTTTTGGCCAAGTATTTTGTCACAGAAACAGAATGCAAACTATTGGCATTCACCATAATCAAGTCGGATTTATTCTAGAAATGCAGGGATGGTTCAAAATATGCCAATCAATAAATGTGAATACCGCATAAATGAACTCAAGAATGTCAATTATATGATCATCTCAATAGACAAGAAAAGGCTTTTGAATTCAGCATTCCTTAAAAGCCTTTAAGAAGCCAAGACTAGAAGGAATGTACCACAACATAATAAAAGCTATATATATAGCAAACCTGTAGCTAACGCTATACTGCACGAAGAAAAAATCATTTTCAGTAAGATCAAGAAAAAGACAAGTGTGTCTACTTTCTCTACTCTGTTGCAAGTCTTTCATCCCATTGTGATCCCTGAGACTGTGATCTGTAAAAACCTGTCTTTTGCTTAGCGTGGTTGAGTCCTACACAGACCTTTAATCCAAGAACTTTCTGTTTATTGTGAACAGGTAATTATGGTGTGGTTCAGTCAGCCCTAGCACACACCTTTAATCCAAGAGCTTTCTGTACACAGGAGTTAAATAGAGTTAACCCTACATCAAGAGGCGGAGCAAGAAACAGGGACTAAAGAGTAGGAGGGACTTTGAGTTGAGGGGTATTTAAGACAGCGTGTAGAAGTAGAAGGGGTCTTTGGTGCGTCTTTGGGCTTGGGATTTTAGCTTTAGCTCTTGAGCTCCTCAGCTCCTTAGGCTTTGAAGTAGCAAACTTTGGCCTCTGGGGTTTTTTTGTTTGTTTGTTTGTTTTGTTTTGTTTTGTTTGTTTGTTTGCCTTTTCTTCCTAGGCTGTCAGCTGAGCTAGTGAGCCTTTTGGGCCTTTTCCATTGGGACATGAGCTGAGTAGGAAAGTCATCTGGGTGCTTTCTCTGCCTTTCTGAGCTAGCAGCTTTCTCACCCCAGCATCTCACTCCTGAGTCTTTACTGGTAAAATTGAATGGTTAGGATTTTCATTTAAAACAGCACCCCTCTCTCAGATATCCCTGGTCATGTCCAGTCTGCTGGTCATGTTCAGACTACTTTTTCTTTCTCTCTGTCTCTGTCTCTCTGTCTCTCTGTCTCTCTGTCTCTGCCTCTGTCTCTGTCTCTCTTTGTCTCCCTCCCCCCCCCCCCGCCTCTCTCTCTCATCTGCAACAAGAACGTCCCATTTAATCATACCATGGAGTGCTCATATCATCAGTTTATACAAGGCCCTAAAGATACCACAGAAAACTCTTTGATCTAAAGGACACTTGCAGCAAAATAGGAGAATGCAATTCCACATTAAAAAGATAGTAGCCTGGGAATCATATTGAGGTTTGTGTTCTGTGCTGCCACCTGAGGTCTCATGGATGTCCATGGTCTGTGCTGCCACCAGAAACCATATGGTATTGATAACTTCAGGCTTCTGTGACAGGCCCCCGCCCCCATCGCCAAAGAAACAGTCCAGACAGGAAACTATTGAAGTGAGTCTATAAAAACTGTGATAAAGATGCTAAAGTGTAGCTCTTCACAGTTGTTGGCTTCTAGAGGGGGTGGGACAAGGAAGGACTCAGTTCTCTTTGAGGGGCTGGTCACTGGGAGTTTGACCATATGTCAATGAGTTTATGGGAAACACAAATTGGACTTGGTGTATCTTTTTTCTTTTTGGGGGGAGGGTGGACCTGGGAGGAATGGAAAGTGCATGTGATCAGGGTGCATTGTATGAAATTCCCAAATAATCAATAGGAATATTATGTTGGGGAAAAAAGATAAAGAGTTGATGTTAAAAAAAAAAAAAGGCCAGTAATCTTTCTGTACACCAGTAATGAACCTGTCAAAAAAGAAATCAGGAAAATAAGAACCTATTTACTGTTAATAGCTTCAAAAATTAAAATTCAGCCCCCCACTGCCTCCAGGCCTAGCTCCAGATGTATGTGGAACAATAGTAATCAAAGAAAATGGGGCTATCAAGTGAGAGGTAGTGGGAGAGGGCATGGAAGAGTTGGAGTGAGGAAAAGAAAGAGGTCAAGGGAGGTAATTATATTTAAAAAACAAAATTAAAACACATAGGTATAAACCTAAGCTAATAAAAACTTTAAAATACTGAAGAAAAAAATCAAAGAGGACACTGGAAGATGGAAAGACCTTTTATGCTCAGGATTAACAGATTAAATATGGTAAAAATTGCTATATTATCAAACCCAATCTTTACATTTAATGTAGTCTCTATCAAAATTTCAATGACATTCTTCATAAAAGTAGAAATTAAAAATCCCCAAATCCACATGTATGGTGGTTATTAACTTGGCAGGATTTAGTATTGTATAGGAGACAAGCTCCTGGGCCTGGGTGTCTCCAGAGAGGCTTAGCTAAGGCATAAAGAGCCAGCCTGACCACTTCGGGTGAGGCTCAAATCTATTTTGGGAGGGGTTGTGGTTTACATGTGGCTTGTCTCTGTGCTTACGTGTTGGGAGCTCGGTCCCCAGGTGGAAGTGTCAGAAAGTGACGGAATCCTAAAGAATGAAGCTAGTGGCATTGCTCTTAGGTCAATGGTGGCCTAGATCTCAGAAGGCATTAAGATATTTGTGGCTAATTCTTGAGAAAGGATTGTGACAAAAACCTGGGTTGGTCCCATTCCAGACTGTTGAGCCAACCATCTGCCATGAGGTCCTCACCTTGAGCCTCAGAAACTGCTGCACTTGATGAAGTTAGTCTGGCTCAGGTATTAATAATTGCATAGATTTTGGAAGTGATCATTACTAAAATTGGGGCAGGGGTGGGGGGGAGACAATGTTTTCCCACAGGCTGGCAAACTCTGGGACCATGTTCACTGAGATCCCTGTGCAAGCTACAGGGTTTTTACTTCCTCCTTCCAGCTTGAGGAATCTAAGTAGCTTTGACCCTAATGAAGACAAGAAAAAAATAAACATCCATGACCTTTTAAAATCCTCAATTTTTTTTTTCACCCAAGAGAAGTGGTTCTCATTAGCTGTACAGACTGGAAGAAAATAGATTTGGGGCTGTGTAAATTATTCTGAGTCCATGGTCTTGAGCAGGAAACCAGAGTCAGCTCCTCAGAGGTGTTCTGGTGAGCCAGTTAGCAGGAGCCCTTGACTGATAAACATAAATCACCTTATGCCTTCTCCTCATTGTAATTCATATGTAGACAGGGTTCCACCGCGTCACACCAAGTCCCACCCAGGGTAGTTGATGTTTAATTTCTGTTTTATTAGCAGGATTACTTAGTCTTAAGAGATAATTGTGGCAATTATTTACTAAGAGAGGACACTTTGTCCTCTGTTGCTTTTAAGTTAATGAGTCCTTGCAGTAAACAGGGAAGGCTGGGATACATTCCTTTTTGGTGAGATTTAAGTCCTAAGCAATGCAGCCACTGTTTCATCTGAGTTCCAAGGTACACACTGTGAAATAAGATGAAGAAGATGTCTGTCATGGACTCTGTGTGTGTGTGTGTGTGTGTGTGTGTGTGTGTGTGTGTGTGTGTGTGTGTGTACCTGTGCACTGGAATGACCCCCCTGTTTGAGGCTGCAGTCCTCCTGGTCCAGGTAACCATTCTGAGCTCGGCATTAGGTGCAGGACTCCCTCTCCCCAGCAGGGCCTCCCGCTCTCTCTGCCTGACTCCATCTGCAGAGCATCTTTAGACATAGATGCCGCTAACCACATTTGCTATCTGGCCCTTGACACAGATCCCTGCTAGCTCTCCCCTCCCTGTGCCTATAGGATAACTACGTACTGTGTTCCCGCTCATGTGATAGGAGCGTGCTGCCCAATGCAAAACAAGCATTCTAAAAGTGCCTGGTTCCAGCCAATTATGAATGCCTATCCTCGAGTCCCCCACCCACTCCCAAGGAATATATATAGCCTTTGTTCTCCTTGATTCAAGTTGAGCTATCTCCTGAAGTGGTTCCTGGCATGTTCAAGCTCCATTGTGCTTACAGCCTCCCAGGCTATGGGTCTCATCTTCTGCTCCTCTTGCCTCGGTAGGCTGGTGGCCAACAGCTCCCTCAGGAAGGAGAACCACAGCTGTGGGTGCAGACGAAGGTGCACGCAGGTATATGAAGGCCAGAGGACAACCTTAGGGGTGGTTCCTCAGGCACTGTCTACGTTGTGTTGAGACACAGTCTCTCACTGGCCAGTGGTTCACCAGGCTGCCTAGCCAGCAGGCCTTGGAGAAGAAGCTCCTGTCTTTATCCCCCAGGTGCTGGGATTACAAGTACACACCACCATGTTCAATATTCTTAAAAACCTGGGTGATGAGTGAAGGAGAGAGAAACCTGTTTTTTAGGATTCCAAGTGTGGGATCAGAATGGTCTCTTGAGCGAACAGGTGAGGTTAATCTACTAGAAGAGCAACCATCTCGTGCAGGAGCTTAATTGTTGCCAGCTGAAAAGATCCTGTGAACGGACTCTGGGAGGAGATCTATAAATGAGCCAGAACTGGAGGCGGGGGCTTTTTGGAGACTTGGGATAGATTCCGCTGTTCATCGCTGCACTTCAAGACGCTCCTAGAGAGAACTGCTCGAGGGAGGGCTTTGGGGCGCCGGCTCCTGCTGAGGTTCTGGGTTCTGTTTACCTCCGTTTCCAGCAGAAGAAATCCTGCGGCTCGCACCCAGAACTGATATCCTTAAGGTTTTGTTATTGTGTCCATTAATCCTCATTTCCTATTGTTTTGGTTAGTCGGGTTATAAAGGACGTATGCTCGGTCACTAAGTTGTTAATAAAATATATTGGTTAAAAAGTTGAGCCTACAGATGAGGTTTTGAACTTAGGATTTTATGCTTTCAGGGCAAGAACTTTACCAATCAGGCCAAATCCATAGCCTATAAGCCCCATTTTAATGCATGGGAAAACTTAAGTGTTGACAAGGGAACTTGGTCCTCATTCTCTCAACTCAAGCCAAGTCCTCTGTGGCATCCAGAAAGTATCCACAATGACATTTTAAGGTGGCATTTAAAATTTGTTAATTTAATTTTTACGTGTATGGGTGTTTTGCATGCGTGCATGTCTGTGCACCGCTGGCCCACCTCCGTGCCAGAGGAGGCCAGAAAAGAATATCAGCTCCCACAGGACTGGGCTTACAGACAGTTGTGAGCCACCATGTTGGTGCTGGACATTGAGCCTGGGTCCTCTAGAAGAGCAGCCAGAGCTCTTAACCTCTAAGCCATCTTTCTAGGCTGATGTACCATTTTTTACTTTATAATTGATTGGTCTGAAACACTACGCCTTCTACTTCTCTACCACTCCAATGGGATGGTGAGGAAAATAGGGTTTCTAAAGTGAATCCTAGAGCCAAAACATTGTCAGAATGACTGATCAGTTGAGTTAAAATAACATACAGCTCTGCTCAAACGAATATGTAAGGGATAACATTTATTCCTAGTATGCCTGGCCTCTCATCCCTTCCAGTATTGAAAAATGAATAATTTTCTGTGTGCAATATTCTGTGACAAAATGTCAATTGACAGAGTGGGTTAAGGCTCTAATATGAAAATCAATGGTAATTAAAGGCAACACTCAGCTGACAAAGTTGATAGACCTGAATATATTCGAGAGCTCTTAATTTTCTTTACTCCTAATTGCTCCTTCTGGCTGTTACAACTTTCAATGATTTGTTATCTAAATATCAAATAAGCTGTTCTAGTCTGAATATTATTGAGTAGTCTAAATCACTAAAAGGATAGATTAAGATTCTGTTTTTATTAATAATTTCTCAGATCCTGAACTGTTGTCACTTTATTCTGATTGATGACTACATGGAAAATGAGACACACACACACACACACACACACACACACACACACACACAGAGAGAGAGAGAGAGAGAGAGAGAGAGAGAGAGAGAGAGTCATTTAGGGGAAAATGTATACCCTAATAGTTACTCACACAATACTCAGTGGTCCTCAGGCAGGATACCTCACTCCATCTTTCAGTAGACCTCTCGAAATTTCTGGAAACATTTTTGTTTTTCACATCCTAGGGAGGGATGGAGCATCATTTGGGGGTGAAGGCTGGGGTGCTCTTGAATATCTGTAATGCTCAGGACCACCCACAGTGAAAAGTCCAGGACCACCCACAGTGAGAAGTAATCTGGCCCCAAGTGTCAGTGTTCTTGGGGCTATGGAATCCTGGTTGTGATAGCAAACACTTAAGATGATGCTATTCCATGTGGGGCCTTGTTGTAGAAACAAGGGAGTCTGTGTCAAGCAGGACTTTGCCCCCTGTAAGTTCACTCTCAAGAGAAAGTAAATACATTATTCAGCTGAAAATTGTAGAACACCCAAAACATGTCTTAAAGATATTTTAAATGTTCTTGTGTAATAAAAAATTTCCAGTTACTTGTTACAGGATTGCTTAACTAGACAACTCAGCAAGGTCAAGTGTCTGGGTGACTTTCTACAGAACATGTTTTACCCCCTAGTTGCAAAATAGTGGCCATAACGCCATTCTCATCAGACAAGGCCCATGTCAGGAAAGATGCAAGGCTTAAGGGATCTCCTCTAATGGACTCTTCTTTTTTTTTCTGATAAAGGAGAAAAGCTCTTTGCATAAGCTTGCCAGGGCCCAGCAGGGTTCTTTTTCTATCCTACATCCTGGAAGCGAGAGATCTGGTCGTTTTTATACCCCTAAGGGAAAGTTTAGAGTAGTATTACTATCCACAATGTGGGCTAGGGGTCAGGAATGTCTGTAAAAGGCTGTGTGACAACTGGTTTATGTTCTATGTGAAATATAAGGCCTATGTTTCACATTTTAAATTTAACAACCTTTAAAATATAAAATTCGACTTTAGTGCACGGGCTGTACAGAAAACAAGCCATGATCACACAATGCAGTTATGTCCTAACCAGAACAGATAGGGATGGTAGCCTCTCCAAGATGGCTGATCATGAACCCCATCTCCAGCACACATGCTCTTGGCACCAAGAGGTTTGTTGGGCCAACTGAAGTGACAGTGTGTGAATTCAGAGGTGGGATCATGAATACACTGCCACCTTAGCTGAATGGAAGCCCACTGTGGTGTTCTAAGGACACTCATGTGGCCAGTCGAGACACCCGCATAGTGAGTAGGCACCTGGGGCAAGATTCTTTGGTCCTAGATGACCATCCATTTGGCTGTGGTACTAGCTGGATCTTGACCACAACCTGAAACTTTGAGCCCATTCTGTTTTCTAATCTGCTCTAGGCCTCTCATCAGAGCATCTATAAGAGAAGGGATGTTTGTTATTTTAATTTCCTTAAATTTTGGCGAGTTTTTAAAAATGTGGCCAAAAGTTGCTGATACAATGAGTTCTTGGGGATTGGGGCCACTTTAGTCCCTAGTCTCATATACTGAAATGTTCAGCCACTTGTGAGACAATGAGGGGTGTGTGTGTGTGTGTGTGTGTGTGTGTGTGTGTGTGTGTGTGTGTGTATGTGTATGTGTATGTGTGTAAGGGTGAGGGATGGTCGTGAAGCTCCCAGGCAACAGACTGGGATTCAGGAAACCCAGGATCTTGGGTTCATTTGTTAACTGAGGGCTTCAATCCACTGCTTTTGACTTCTTCTATACGTCTTGGGATAGAGAAGGTGTCTCTCTCTGTCTCTCTCTGTTTCTGTCTCTCTCCCCCCGTCCCTCTCTCCATCTCCGTAATAGATAGAAAGCTCAGTTCTATTTTCTCAGAAGTAGGACCTGGCCATGCCCATCAATCTTGAAAGGCCCTGCAGCAGTTGCTGTTGCACCAAGTCCAATTGTGCAACACTAGGGCAGAGACGGGGTGTGAGGACTGATTCAGGACCAAGGACAGTAGCTGATTAAACAACCCATCCTGGGGTCCACCCCAACCTACAGAAAATCTGGGGCTTGCTCTATATTTTCCCACATCCCATCTCTGATCTATAAAACTAGAGGAGTTGGACCACATATTTCAAACTCGGCTCTAATATTTTGTAAACTCATGATTCCAGGTTATTTGCACAGCTTTCAAACACCATCAATGTCTGCCAGGGTGGAAGGTCAGTCCTGTCCATCAGATGGACATCGTGTTGAAGGCGAGATGCTGGGCTCATATCAGTTTATCAGGGAAAGGGAGGGGGCAAGCAGAGGGTGATAATTTATTTCTTGTTACTTGGCTACATTCACAGCTACACGCTGTCCTTTGCCAAGCCCTTCAGGGGATACAGGGGAAAAAAAAAGTCACAGATTTTTTTTTTTTCTTTCTGGTGCTTGCAGGCTGGAAGGAGAATTATGGAGACTCCTGTAACTCTCCTTGTTGCGGTGACTTTTTTTTAGATGCACATTATACTTGTCCCCAACACAAGCTGACTCTCCTACGGGGGTGGGGGGGGAGGATCTTGGAACATCCACTTTGACTTTAACATAACTTTAGTTCGTGGTGTTACCATGTATCTCAAGCCTTGTCTTTGCTGTAGAATAGAAGGATTAATCTCATGATAAAGAGATGTGAGCTTGTCATTACTAGACCTTTCTTAAAAATGTGACTAAGATCACTATTGAAGTTGTTTCACCTGCAAACAGGGCTGGTAATCCTGTGACACTGCGCGCAGCTGATGTCAGGAGAGTGTTCTGCTCTTCTTCAGTGGACTTGGGCCCCGGAGCCTTAGTTCTGTCTGGGTCTGGTTGGATGGTTATTCCCATTACTGTCTGGCCGAGACTCAAGCCTGTGTGTGATGGTCACCTATCTGTGTCTCATAGAGGCTTATTGGAGGGGAGATTTCCACTTCCAATGGTTGATATTGATTGACAAGTTGATAGTCTCTAAGATCACCTGGGAGACAAACTTCTGGGCATGTCCATGGGAGAATTTCTACATTGGCTTAGTTGAGGAGAAAGGGCCCATCCTCAATGTGGGAGGTACTAGTTTTGGGCCTGGACTGAATTTTTTTTTTTTAAACAGGAAAAAGTTAGCTGACCGTCAACCTTGGTTTCTCTCCACTTTGTAATTTGGACACAATGTGACTAGATTGCTGCTTACACTCTGACCACCGTGTTTCCCCCATCATTGATAGATTGTGCTCTTCAACTGTGAGCCAAACCCCTTTCTTCTTTAAGTTGCTTGTATCAGTCACAGCAACGGGAAAGGAAACCAATGCATACTTGATCTGAATTGGGGCCTACATGGTACCCTAAGCTGCAGCTGCCTAGGGAACATTATCTGCTGGGGAGACAACTCAGTGGGTAAGAGCCCTTGCTGCCCAGTGTAAGGACCCTTGGATCCCAGCCCCTACATAGAAAGCTGGGTATGGCTGTGTGCACTGGCCTGTAACCAGAACACTCTGTGGGGGCAGAGACAAGAGAGTCACCAGGGCTTGCTGGGCACCTGCCTAGCCCCAAGTTTAGTGGTAAAGTGCTCAAAAGCAGGTAGAGAGTGACAGAGCGGGTATCCAGAATGTTCTTCTGACCTTCATACACACAGACTCACACACATGCACATATCATGCCCCCCCAACATACACACATGCAGGCACGCATGAGTGTGCACACAAATGCAGAGAATGTCATCTGCCACAGAAGAAAATGATGCTAACGTATTTTTCTAAAATTAAAGTAGCACAGGGAGGAAACAGGAAAGTGAACAAGAGGGAAAAATGGAGGAAAGGCTGTAAGAGATGTAAACATTTTGGATTCCTATGTTACATACATTATATTATAAGCCAGCACATTCTCTTTTATGAGCACACTTGTTTAAGACACACTTCTTTCATTTACAACCTAAAGGAATTTCTTTTAAAAGGAAATTTATTTATTACTTACCTGCCCACCACAAGAAGGGATCAGATCTCATCATAGATGGCTGTGAGCCACCATGTGGTTGCTGGGAACTGAACTTGGGACCTTTGGAAGAGCAGACAGTGCTCTTAACCTCTGAGCCAACACTCCAACTCCATACACTATCTGAACTGTTAGAAAGAGGAAGCAAAGTAAGATTTTTGAAAGTGCCTTGCTGAACACTATACAAAAAGCCAAAGTAGATGTCCTGTAGGTGTTAACCCCTTCGTCTCTAAGTGCCTAGCGAGTATTACTTCTTTCAATCCTATCCTGTGGCCCTGTGCCCTGATGATGGACAAAACCTTCTGTCTTCTTCCTTTGATGTGAAGCTAATGTATTTCACCTATCGCCATTTTCAGCAAGTTAAATTATAAGCTGGAAGATCTCTGTACTGCCTCAGTGCCGGTTTACAACATACAGCTGCGCAAAATTAAATGCACCCAGCTTTCTGCATTGCTTTCTGACCAGGGCCTTAAGAGACGCCCTGCTCTTTCATGTGTGTTTCAGCAGCAGAGATCTAGCTTCTGTCTGCAGCGAGGCCAATCCGCCATCCACCACCGTGGGTTTCCTGGGCACTGAGAAGAACCTATTCCAGCCACATTCCCGAAATTCCAAGGCAGGACAAGCAGTTTCGCAAATGTTCCCTTAGGTTAATTTCTTTCTTCTTTCTGAATGCCTGGGGAGTCTCACCATTCTAAAGTGTTTGAAGAGAGAGTGTCCCTTAACCTCAGAACCACAGTTATTCATCATTTTAATTTTTTTCCCCCAAGCATGAACTATGTTGCTAGATGCTCAGGACTTGGACTTTCCCCCAGGAGGTGCCATTTATTGGAATATGATGTACAGATGTTATTTGTGTCTTACACAAATGCAGGGGCTCAGATGGGGACTCAGAGTCTGTTACACAAGCTTCCTGTTGATAAAACTTGTTTGCAGCCTTAAGAAACCACTTTGCAATTCCTACAAAAAGATATGTACTCCCAGAGATGATTTTTGTAGAGCATTTAATTTTTTAAAGATACATACCCTTTCTTTAAAAAAGAAAAAAACTAGGCTGACCTCAAACTCAATATGTAGCCAAGGATGACCTTGAACTCTGGATGCTCCTGCCACCAACTCCCAGGTTCTGGCATTACAGGTGGGCAGAAGCATCTCTGGCTTTTTTTTCTATCCTGTTTTTTTTTTTTTTTACTTTTATTTTGGGTTCCCTGGGACTTTACTATCACCAGAGTCTATTTTTGAAGACTTTTATGTGCTCATTAAGTCATAACTGATACTCTCTCAGACTTTGCATCTACACATCTTTCTTTCTTTCTTTCTTTTTCCTTTCTTTCTTTCTTTCTTTCTTTCTTTCTTTCTTTCTTTCTTTCTTTCTTTTTTTTTTAGATAGTCCTGGACTCACTTTATAGACCAGACTGGCCTCGAACTCACAGCATCCAGCTGTCTCTGCCTTTCTGAGTGCTGACACCAAAGGTGTGCACCACATCGCCCGATTACATCGACACATCTTAACACCACTCAAACTTAATACTCAGTGCATTCTAGAGCTACTGAGGCCTCACACTGTATATTAATTTACCATGTGCTAACTAGGCCGCTTCTTCTGTTCCTCAATAAGACCAAATTCATTACCTATCCAGGCCTGTGCACATTCCGTTGCCTCTGGATTAGGGTATATACAGGGTTCTCCTTCCAGCCCCTGCTCTTCGTAAAGCTGATTTCATCTTGCAACTTAGATGCCAACTCAAATGACTCACAAGGGTATTCCTTGTGCTACTCCAAGTGAAATAGGCACTAGTCACTCTTGGTTACCCAGAATCATAGTTCCATGACAGCAGGAGTCTTAGTGTGTTCATATAAAAATGACAATCTGTGCCAAGCATTTTATAAGTACTTGCTGGATGAAAACCATGCCTCGCTTCTGCATGCTTTCACATACTGGCATGCAGATGCCCAGTGGGTATTGGAGATAGGCTGTATAGATAACTTAGACCGTGTCTCTACTTCAGCTATAAAATGATTGCAGGTTTTTTTGTTTGTTTGTTTGTTTATTTGTTCGTTTCTGTTTCAGACTTGCTAATTGTAATGGCTAATCTTGGTTGTCAACTCAATTACATCTGGAACCCAAGCAGCTGGCTGGGCGTACTAAGAAGGGCTTTTCTTGATAGGATCATTGAGGTTGGAGGACTCACCCTAACTCTAGGACACCTCTTTTGGTGGCAGTCTATATAAAAGGACATGGAAGGTGGAAGCTTTTGCTCTTTGCCTGCTTGTTCTCACTCTTGCTGGCATGTTCATCTATCCTGCTGTTAAGGTAGCTTAGGGATTCCAAGGTAGACTAAAGAATGGCTGAGACATCAAGCCTCATGAGCTGAACAACTATCATATTCCTTATTTTCCATCAGGAGATAGCCATTGTTGGACTGCCCAGACAACAGCCTATAAGCTATTCTAAGAAATCTCCTTTTTGTGTGTGCATGTATGCATGCGTTCATGTGATAATATATGTGTATTTGTTCATTCTTTAGAGAACCCCAACTAATACACTAATCAAGAAAGAGGTTTTCCTCATGTAGCCATGTCCTCCCGAATTATATGTGTATTTTTTCTGTGGAGAAGGGCTGTGATGTTGAACAGAGCTGTGTGTATGCACAGCACTGGCTGAGGCCCACTTGCTGCATGCACTTGGGTAGACCATCTTCACTTTGCAGGCTTCCTAAGTATCTAAGCAAGTTGTAAATCAAGTACTTACATTTGCTTATGGTCTCTCTCTCTCTCTCTCTCCCCTCCCCCCCCCCCTTTCTCATTTGAGTCTCAGAACCTATGCACAAAATGTAGGCATGCTCTAGGCCAGAAAAACCTTGTCTCCAAAGAAGATTGTCCTTGAGGAGCAATGTCCAAGGTCATCCTCTGGCTGGCATGTGCACATGTACACACACACTCAGTTATTCTTAGGATAGCTAGTGGCAGAGATATTCCCAGTACAGCTCAGTCCTTAAAGATATTATGAGAATCTTATTATATGTCGACCAGAATGTTGTATGGGTAAGCCAAGCCTGGACTGCAAAGTTTTTGAAGTTTGCTTTGGTCCTTAGTGACACTGATGCTAGAGATCTCCAGTCATCCAGCAGCTCTCCAGACTCTTCAATAGCCTTTCAATAACATAGTACTATCCCCCACCTTTTCAATTTTCTTTTCTTTCTTTCTTTCTTTCTTTCTTTCTTTCTTTCTTTTTTTTTTTTTCTTTTTTTCTTTTTTTCGAGACAGGGTTTTTCTGTGTAGTCTTGGCTGTCTTGGACTTGTAGACCAGATTGGCTGTAAACTCACAGAGATCCACTCGCCTCTACTGCCTGAGTGCTGAGATATTAAAGCCTATGCCACCATGCTGCAGCTTTTTCAGTTTTCTTAAATGTTCTAGTGCCTACATCCAAGCCCTGCCCCCTGCCCCCTGCCCCAGGCTCTGCACTTTTTCTTTTCGTTTATTTTTGAGATATAGATGTTTTATTAATTCTTTTTTTACATATACATTTTTAACTACATACAGTAAGAAGAACCACGAAACAATCAGGAATTATATAAATGTTACATTCATAGTGGTATGGCTATTTGTATTTGGCAACCTTGAAGAAAATATCTTTCCTATCTTGGTGAGTCTAAAATTCTGAATGTAAATAAATATCTATCATATCTCATCTCTATCAGCTTAAAACTTCTATCAAGAACTAAAATCATCTTAACCCTAAACAACTAAGCTTAATTTTAGAACTAAGTTATCTGGTCTTTAACCCCATCAGAGACTCGAGAAGGAATAAAATTAATTACCTGATTAAACAGAAAGTGCAGGTTAGCAGCTTCCAAAGTGAAAAAAATGACAGATACAATTTGCTGCCTGAACAATCACTTAAAACTCTCTATAATGTTGGAGCATCATCTGCAGTCTTCTGGCCCAATATATCTGACAGACATATTTGTGAAGCAGGAACTATTGAGGACTTGCTTACCCTGTCTTGGCAGAGTTTGACCATCAACTCTACCTGCATCCAAGCTTGCCCATTTTTAGGCAGAATTCTGTCAGTGGCCAAAATGAGAACATGTGGTTTGCCACATTTGAAGCCATCAGGTGATTCACAGAGCAGTGGCTGAGGCTGAGGACTGGAGTCACAGCAAGGAGCCACACAGAGTATGGCCCTGATCTCAGACCTCCTATGAAAGCACCATTCCCTTCCTTCACCTTCTTTCTGTAAGTTGTATTTTCTGTGGTTGAGTGTCCCCAGGTTCCTTGCCCTTCACTAGTGAAGTATTTGTGAGAACTCTATGCAGACAGTGCTAGAAACGCCATCAAATTAGATTAATTCTAAAAAACATGTATTGGTTCATTGAACTGAAAAGTCTAAGGTAAGTCACCTCCAGGCTCATCTCGGGGCCCTAAATTACCTCCCAGAGTTGCTGTAGTAATCTGCGTGCAGTGTATCATGGGAATTTATTGTCTCACAGATCGTGGAAGTGTGAGACCAAGGTGTGGGCAGAGTCAGTTCCTTTCCAGGAGATGAGAGAAAAGTCTGAGTTGTCTCTCTTAGATTCTAGTAGCTTTCTGTGAGGTTTTGGCATTCTTTGGCAAGTAGACGTGCTCAAACCACCATAACACATCATGCATTACTCTGCCCTCATATGTACATGGTGTTCTGCCTGTGTGTACATTTCTGTGACTTAAATGTCCCCCCTTATAAGAATGCCATTCCTAATAGATCACAGGTCCACTCTAATGAGCTAAGTATGTCTCCAGTGACTCCATTTCCAAATTATGTTACATGGAGGTACTGAAGGTCAATACCCCAGTTATGAATTATATGATTAGAGACAAACTTCACCCCCTGAAGAAACCATCATCCTTTGCACATCTCCTGGCCCTGTGCCCTGTATGTACAGTATTCTTGCCAGACTATCTCTGAATTTCTTTCTTTCTTTCTTTCTTTCTTTCTTTCTTTCTTTCTTTCTTTCTTTTTTTTTTTGGTTTTTTGTTTTTTGGCTTTTCAAGACAGGGTTTCTCTGTGTAGCCTTGACTATCCTGGATTGGCTTTGTAGACCAGGCTAGCCTCAAACTCACAGCAACCTACCTGCCTCTGCCTCCCAAGTGCTGGGATTAAAGGCGTGCGCCACCACTGCCCAGCTTCTAAATTTCAATGGGAATGAATGCCAGCACCTCCAAGTTGGAAATAAGTATTGTTTTTGTTTTGTTAAGTTCCTGCTTTGATTGAAGTTCCAAGTGTTTCCCACAGGTTCATGGCCTCTAGTTGCTGGCACTGTCCTAAGAGAGTGCCTTTGGAGAGCATGGCCCAGTTGGCAGAAATAAGTCACACAAAGGTTATATCGACTTCTGGGCTTGGAAGGTTGTAGTCACTTCTGGCTCTGGCCTGAGCTTTCTGCTTCATGGTTCATGACCATGATGTGAGCAGAGACTTCCATCACAGGGTCTCACTGTTGGGAACTCCACTATGCCTTTCTCACTGAGATGGGCTGACACAGTGAGCCAAAGTGAATCCTCCCTCCCTCAAGGTATTTCCATCACATATTTTGTCACAGAGAAATGAAAAGTAATTAATATCTGTACTTGGCTTAATCTGGGTCACAGACCTATCAGCTCTCATCAACCTGGTCTCTGAACCAGAAGTAATGAACATTCAAAGTTCCCAGGCTTCTCTCTGTGCTATGGTAGATGAAGAAACAATGTAGATTGTAGAAGAAGGGAGGGAAGGAGTTGGCCATTGTGCTTGGTGATGCTGTGCTACTGTAGCACCAGCTGCATCCTTTAGTCTTCACTTTTAATCACCTACATGAACTCGTGCCATCTTTAACATCTTGAAACTGTGAAATTTCATCATTTTCATCACAACATATTTAAATTCCTTTCCCCTATACACAGCATTTGAGACGAGTAATTTATAAATCTATAAAAACCTTAAGTTCTTTGTATTCAAATGGGGAGTGAAGCAGTTTATTCCACCTAATGATACAGTGTCTGTCTGCTACCTGTCACTATGGGGTACACCGCAAATACTAAATGTAGCTATGGTAGAACGAGATAACTTAAAAATAGTAACAGGCCCTTTTTCAGTATTCCACAGAATGAGGCCTATTTAATTTTCTACTATACAGAGTTCCTGGTTGATAAAAA